>QVRM01000540.1:0-85000 GCA_003439945.1 Dermanyssus gallinae
TATATATATATATATACATATATGAATCAATGCGGGCCCTAGAATAATATGCTTATCTTGCGAGAAGCAGGAGATCAAAGTACTGAACATAAGAGGATTTTCACCCGTTAACACGGAAATGGTACATGATAAATGCTAGTTATTGCTGTACAGTATATTTATTACCAGTGCCTATATATATATATATATATATATATATATATATATATATATATATATATATATATATAGATTAATTACGTTTTTCTTTCAGAAGTTCGTACATTGAAAGCAGTACATATATGACCATTATAATTGTACCAGACACCTTTTTATGTGACGATAAAGGTGATTTTATGTTTGCGTTTGTTTATACAGGGTCCTTCTGGGATACCCTTATAGCTCGATATAGATAATTGTAGAGCTCGTTAAAGTAAATATTTTCCCAATGAGACATGGTCTCTGAAAAATCTTGTTTTGTAATGAGACTGATATTACTAAAATTCGTGCCACTGGTATTATTGCCCGGCATAGGAGAAAAAATGTGCATTTATGAGACAACCAATATAGAAATCCGTCAATATCGAAACTAAGGACACCGTCATGTTCACTGAGAAAATGTTGTACCTTCTGGATGAGAGTATTTTTTAGTCTTCCCGCCCAATGTCTCAAAATCATTACCCTACGACCATTCACAACGTTCAAAACCAACACATGCAAGCAAATGCGCATTTCATGACGATTATTTTGCATCAAATCGATGGCAATGCTATTAATAATTAAGATTTTTTGGCAGGATTTTTCGGATGCGAGTAAATAAGATCTTTCGGCGGGCATGTCGAGATTGGGTGCACGCATAAATACCCTAGAGTTATTTATCGGATGAGTAGGCTATTGATGCACTCAATATCGATTAGTCCGCTATCACGGCTTGCATTGCCATACACTTAGTACCCGAATTATCGTCATGAATTCGCCCGAATGCGTGTTAGTTTTAAGCACTGCGAATAGTCGTTGGGTTATGATTTTGACACTATGGCCCTGAAAGCTAACAAGCAAAGTTATCTAACTTCATTTTTGCGACTTCTCTTTTGAACGACCATATTGCATCTTCTGGTCGGCGCTGTATGTTCTTCAGAGAGAGCGGAACGAAGTGGACGATGTGTTAGTTTAGTCTAGTAGTTAGTTAAGTTAACTAGTAGTCGATATGAGGACTCGTTGTCTCGCAATTGCACATTTTGTGTTTCTATGTTCGGCCATAACACCAGTGTCACGGATTCTAACAATACCACTCTCACTCCGAAAACTAGACTTCTCAGAAAGCATGTTTTACTGGGCAAAATATTCTATATAAGAAGCTCTACAATTCTAGACTAACGTATATGCTTGAGAAGTCTTATCTATATTAAGTGGTTTTAGTTGTATAGGATTTTAATTTTGTATGACACGCTAAAGAATGAATATAGTAGAAAGCTTACTTATTTAAATTTCCGTATTCATGAATGTACCTTCATTTGCCGAATAGTCGTTAGAATTTTATTGGCTAATGGTATGTGCACGATCGTAAATGCCGGGCCACTATATATTTTGATTTGCGCGGATGTCAACGGAAGTGTGTTTGATGCGTTGTCAACTTCAGACTTTACTCACAGCCGGCTCCTCTGGAGTCGGAGGCGGCCGTCTCAGGCCGCGAGCTTCAGAGGGCACGTCGGAGACAGCGAGCTTCAATCGAACATCGACCCAATGAAACTGGTGACGCCCTCAGGAGTGTTTTGCTCGAAATGGAAGCGGCCGTTGGCCGTACGGGCAGAATTTCGCTCGTTGCCGTCGAGGACGCTATCCGCGTGGCCCAGTCCAAAGGTAGGCTAGGCTAGGCTATCGGTTCTCCGAATTTTGTCAGCATATGATTCATCAGTACACATATCATCTCGGTATCATCTTCCGAGACTTCAGAATGTATAGCAATGGCGAGTGCCTCTCTGTTATATGGTATTTAAATACGCTTAACAATAATAATAATAATAATAATAATAATAATAATAACAGTTTTGGTCTTGTACGAATCATCTTTTTTATGCCGCTATGAATCACTACTAGCTTCGTTTCCGGCATTCTCCCTACAGATCCAGCAGACGGGCATTATCCGACTTAGCAGATGACTTTTGCACCTATAACAGTTGTGATCTCGTTCGTACGTTGAGCTTACTCTGTGAGGAGCATGTTAGTGTCTTTATGGATAGCCTCAAGTATTGCCACTGCAACGGGAAGAAAGTATCGCGTTTCCATGTCGAGTATTCGCTTAATGTTCTGCTTTTAGTGCATCATTAAACTACGCGTTCTGGTTCGATTGGGCAATGATACAGTGGCAAGCGGCAGACGTGCAATAAAATGTCCCAGGCTAAGCATGATGTATGTGACCGTGCTAGAATCGATATTCCTATAGAATTTGTTTGTAGAATTGGACCTCCAAACGCGGTCACCGCGGTAATAGTATGTGTAGGAGATTCGCAGCGTCGAATATTGGCATATATATTGTTTAGACTTATACTGATCTGTATCAGTATCGGCGAGAGCGATATATGTATATATATATATATATATATATATATATATGGGAACATCTATGTACTATGTTTGTCAACGATACTAGCCTTTGGAACCCTGGATACTCTCGTTCAGAACAGTAGGATGTCGCGAGGCGTTCAAAATACGCATGCACATAACCTTTCTCTTAGACGAACATTTCTTTCTTTCTCGCGAGCCAAATCTTAAGATTTGGGAATAGGAAGACGTCAGGGGGGGGGGGTGGCAAATAAGATAAACAGGATAGATAAGGTAGCACTTCGTGGAGGTGTGAGCCGGAGCGTTATCTACTACTAAACTAAGCAAAAAGGTATTCCATCCGTTTTGCTTTGGCTGTTTTGTTTGCAGCCCTTCGTATAAACTAGACAACGTGTAGAATAACATGCTCCTGTAGCTGGTTGGCCATATTGTGAGTCGTCAATAGAGGCGATTTTTTGGAAATCTCAAAAACGATGGGCTTTGATATTCCGGCTGACTAGACAGTCTTCGCCTTCTATCGTATCGTATACTCTTAAGGTGCTGTCCAATATTTGGGTGCTGTTTCGACACAGGTATGTACTGGCGGACATAAGACTTGTCCACATGGTCACGACTTCGTGCATGTTGTCACCAGTTGCTCACCCAATCTTTTATTTTAACGATTTGTTCGGCGGCCGAAACCTTAAACTGGAATTGCAATAGAGCGTTTAGTTTGCAGTGTGTTTTCAAGGATGCGCCTTGTACATACAAATTAACGGTATGAATTAGTGTCGTCATTGATGCTGCCATTGGAGCAGGATAGAGTCAGGCGGCTATCTGAAAGATATCACTGAGCCTAAATGCTCATTCTTTGTGTTATATGACGGCCCAGTCGGTTTGAATTTGCAGCGTTGTTTTGTCGGCGTGATACTTACGATTGACTGCAAACATTCATTAAGGTTGAATAGTTAAGTATTTGCCTGTCATTGTCTCGTATGCTTTCGTATGTTTGTTTAGAAGAAAATTTGACTCCTTCACAAATCGGCCAGCTACTGCGTGCCACAGGGGCCTTTCTTCGGGAGTGTTCCGCGGAGAAGCGTGCAGCCCTCACTGATGTCGTGTGGGAGCTCGGTAAATCTCTAAAGCTTGATATTTCTCACTACAACACCCTACTACAGGTAAAAGGCATATATATATATATATATATATATATATATATATATACTTGATCTAAAAATGTTCCCATAACTCGCAAATGGACTGTGCATTTTAAACGAATACTACTGTGAATACAACTGGACAATGCGTTACGTTTACGATCGAAGCACTAACCCAACTGACCTTTACTACGTTTGTTGGCGATTTTATTGATGGATACATTAAACACGATTGGCGTAGTCTTGGGCTATCGTTAAACTTCTCGTTCAACTCATCGTGAAACTAAGTTTTCAGACCAGATCAAGGCTTTATATTTTATTCATTGTCAGCGAACTGTTTTAAAATTAAATTTATCAATCTCCTTGAATCGGAATGTGATATCTAACAACTTGTGAAGATGGCTATCATTTCGTGGAAGCAACACGAGATATTAGGCTACGTAGGCAGCTTTGTCAGAGATTTTACTTTTAGACTTTACCCTGTCTGATCTATACTCAATGTAGCTGAGTGTTCCCTAGTACTTGGTTTCACATGGGCCACAAGTTCAACTAATGCGTAGTCCATGCTTTGCTACTTCATAGGTTGTCATAGTGTTGCTCTACATTTATGGTAGCAGGCAGATGAGCAGGCAAGAAAACCCAGATTAGGCCACAGTTCTCTAATCCTAGTAGTTCTACGGCACTCTTGAGCACAAACAGCACAAATCTTGCTTGCGGTAACCCCTCCCAAATACCGCGTTGCTTGTCCACTGTATCATTTCGCTATATATGCTCCCGATCCTTATACATTAAGATGTTCGAGAATAGGCAATGAATGCAAGAAATACAATACGTCAGTAGGCTGTGTAAAGTAGTTGAATTTTTCGATCAAATATAGGCATACGTCAGTAGGCTGTGTAAAGTAGTTGAATTTTTCGATCAAATGTAGGCATCCGTCCCTGTCAATGTATATAAATAGGTATTACTATATTGATCGTGTATTGGTCATCGTGCATATTAGAAGACCCCACTGTTCTGAACTATTTAGCTAGGTTTCTTTAGAACTTGACCCACGCCCACTTTCAATTGTACATTGATGTTTTTTGTCAACGTATGGATGTGCTGGTAGTATATTCGGTGTTATTAGATTTAGTTGCAGTGAGTTGAATTTGTTGAAGAACTTTACAGTTCAGCGGTTTTTCGACGTGTTGACCCACAGGTCAGGCTGGAAAACGAGGTGAACTTTGATCCGCAGTCATTCCTGGTGGAACTTAAGGAGGCTGGCATCATCCCAAACAGGGTAACGTTCCAGCGGCTTATCCAGCGCTTCTGTGACATGGGCGACATCGCAGGCGCTACGAAAGTGCTCGAGTTTATGAAGAGCGAGCAGATGCCGGTGTCCGAACGAGTGTTCAACGCCCTCATCACTGGAAACCTACGAGCCGGCGATCCTGACTCGGCCCGCAAAGTGTTGGAAGTAATGAGCGGGGCAGGACTGAGTCCCACGGCTGAGACGAACACTGTGCTGGCGTGCGGCCTGGCCGCGAAGGGTGATACGGCAGCAGCCATTGCCACAATAGCTGGTCAGGACCTCTCCCCGGAACAAACGCTTCGCGTCGTAAAAGCCACCGCGCTCGCCGGCAGTATCAGTGATGTGGAGAATGTACTTCAACTCGTAAAGCCTGTCGTTGGCGTGACCCAAGACCTCGTCAACACGTGCTTAGAGCTGCTTACCTTAAAGAAACTCGAGGCAGCCGTGGCTGTGTTTGAACGACTACCAAACCAAGGCTACAACACCGGTTCGGGCAACTTCTTCATCTCGCAGATGGTACGCTCCGGACTACCCATGAAAGACGTTGTACAATTTTGCCGCAATCTGAAAGACAGCGGCCTGAACGACACTGGTATATTGACTGCCGTTGAGAGAGCACTATATACGTGCAATCGCGAGACGACTCTAGAATATCTGCGGCTTCTACCGGAGCAAGGCTTCCCTTTACGGACTCATTACTTCTATCCCGTAGTGTGCAAGGCTACCAACCAGGACGAGGTATATGATACACTCCGCCATATGGTAGAGTTGGAAACGAGCATTACTGAAGATATCCTGTCTGAATTCGTATTGCCTCGAGTTGATATCGCACACCCGAATGAGGTGCTAGACCGCCTGACAAAACTCGGCTGTCCTGCTTTAACGGCCAGCACCGCAATAACCAAGGCTTTGCTGCGGAGTAGCGTCCCGATGAAGGAATGCCTGCAATTCTTAAACGATTGTTCAGGAATCATGAACGGTGGCACTTTGGCGGCTCACCTTGGGGTGCGCGCCACCGTTGATGAAATGAAGACGTGCGTCGCTAGTCCTTAAAAAGCTCATGGAGCTGTCGGTGTTGCAACCAAATGAAGATTTGGCTGGCAGGTTTCTGTCTAAGGTACCGAAGCCTGCGCTTTCCGCCGCTGCTCTTGAGATCGCCAATGAGAAGCTGAGCATTGGTGTTCGCGCTTTCGAGAGTCTCAAGCGCCAAGGTGCTCCTGTATCTCAATTAAGTCCATACGTGGTTAGAGATCATATAGTTTCAGCAATGGCCCGCAATGTCACTGATCTTGAGGAGCGCCCTCAAGTCGATCTACTACGTGCTTATGCCCGGGCCCGAAATGCCGAAAAGACTGAAGAAATTCTTGAGAATATCACTGAGCGGGATTTGTCCCCGTACACCTGCGCTACCCTCATTGATATAAAACTGCAATCCGGTGATCTTGAAGGTGCGCTCCAACTATACAGGCGGGCACTTCAGACCGATGGCTTTAAAATCGATCAGTACAAAGTCGTAAATATTGCGGCATCGCTCATCGAAAATGGTCGAATGGCCGAGGCCAAACAACTATTGGATAGCTACACATTTGAGACTCAAAAAGAACAGTTGCACAAAAATGCTCGTCGGTTGGTACAAGCAAGTATCGGTCACAGCAGTGTCGAGGAGACGTTCGAGATTATTGACAAGTACATAACAAAATTTACGGACGTCAATAAATTTGTATTGTCGCCTGTGGTAGGGCATTTTCTGGATAATGGTGATGTCAATGGCGCCGTTGAGCAGTTTAAAAATGTGTTTAACCGGTACGGTGTTGCTGCATGTAAGCGTGAACTATTCCTTCGGTTGATGGCTGATCGTAAGGACTCAGAGCTTGCAGAGCTGCTCGAGTTGGCTAAGCGGATTTATGGCGACACCAACGCTTGCATTGATCAAATTGTGTATTACCTCGAAAGCGGACGGATCTCTGATGCTCAAGAAATGGCCAAAAACTATATTGAGCCGCGGAGTCATCAGAAGGTCGCAAGTATGATGGAGCTTTTGGTTGATTCAAAGCAAATCGAGATCCTCGAGAAATTTGTCGAACTTGTTCGCGACCACGGTTTAAACAACGAGACGATCTATTATTACCTTATACGTGGCTACAGTCGTGTCGACAAGATCGATAAAGCGTTTGAGCAATGGATGAAAGCTCAGGAGGACAATATTGTTCTATCCGACCGCACCCTTCGATATCTTGGGCATGTCCTGGAGCGGGCAGGTCATACCGTTCCGTTTGTACTGCCGAGTGAGTTTGAGTCAGGAAATCAATCCACTTTTCGAACAGTACTAGCTAAATCTGTCGACCAGGCTCTTAAGATGCGGAGCGAACTACAGGCGAAAAACGAACATCTTACAATGATTGACGAGAGCCTCCTGTTGAGTACACTTGCCGAGCGGAAACAGATTGATAAGGTGTTTCCGATTCTAAAAGAGCTTTTTGAACGGGCCTTGACCACAAACGAGTACCCTGAAGGTAAGGCAATCCGATTTGCGCTATCCCGTATGGCCCGACTGGGAAACGTTGACGAAATTGCGACACTCCGTTCTCTTGTTAAAAGGGATTCTCTGGTCAAATCATTTGGCCTTGATGATGCGCTTTGTAATGCCTACGTGTTTGCTGGACGCGCTTCGGAATGTTTAGACATTCTTGAAAAGATGCCTAATACAAATGCCATCGGCCTGCAGTGGATTCACAATGTACTCGAGAACTGTCCAGAGGCCTTGGACCGTGTACTTGAAATTTCTAAGCGAATTGCGAAAGAAACAGAGACTACTTCCGTCATAAGCGTGCTTTGGACGCGGCTCTTTATGGAGAGAAATTTCGAAAAGGCTGACGCCATCCTGGCCGAATTCCCACAGATACTCGAGCGTGGCCTTCGTGTCAATAGAGTTCTATCGCGAATTCGCGAAACGCACGATGAGGACATGGCGCAGCGCCTTTTGACTATTCTAAAGGGCACAAACCATAAACGTATTTACGCCGTTGCGTTGAGTGTTCATCTGGACGTGCTTCTGGAAGCCGGACGTGTTGACGAGGCTCACAAGCACCTGAGCAGTGCTTGCGCCGAAGGCCTGGATATCGGTCTATGCAACATTAAAACACTCGAAAACTTGAAGAAGGAACTCTTTCTTGTTGGACAGGAGGTGGACTTTACTCTTCCCAGCAAGAAGACAGATTCGTAGTAAGAGTAGATGACGTGTTGTGTATTCATTAGGTAAAAAGCAATCGCTTTGGTTTCGGTCAGCTGTAGGACTGACCTACGTTGGATACACCTGTCAATATAAAGCGTTTAAATAGTAGATGATTTTACTAGGTTTTATGTATACAGTGTACGTTATCTCGTGGAAATAGAGCAATCTCTATGTCATTATAAATTAAAGAAATAAATAACTATTCGTAAATTATTGTGTTTATTTTGCCTGGTAGGACACTTGCGAGGAACCTCTGACATTTAATGCTGCGCCCTTCCACCTGTAGTTCATACCTATAGATAATTGTAATACATTTTCCTTTATATAATATAATAGGCACATAGCAAAAACTGCACTCCCCACCTATCTACCGGGCTAAACTAATTATATTAAAAAAAAAGCTGTAAGAACCCATATGGTAGTGTTATGGGATACACGTTATTCTAATTGTCGTGGCTTAGCTTTGATTTAACCAAACTTGATCATAACATTTATTTGATTCACATTGAGCATGCATACATATCTTTTTTGCTAGAACTTCCACACGTTTTGTTTCAGGGCCCTAACGTTTCTTCCAGTTTTTAAACTTTCGTGCTTTCTTTCCAACTCTCCGGCTTTGCCCGGAAACGGTGAATCTTTATGTGGTCATTATTAAAACAAATCCTTGCGGTCATATTGAATGACGAAACACGGAATACAAGTGCTCCACCAAAGTGTGACATCGCCGCGACATCGAGCACATCAGGAAGAAGCCAGGCAACATTGCACATTAGCTGCATAACCATGCATGGGGAGAGCTGAATACCTGCTGTACTAACTTAATAAGCATAAGTGATAAGTGATCGCCGCACGAGGCAGACCTTCACGGTTTGGGCGGATCGTTCCGTAAAATGGCGCTTTCTCCGTAGAGTTCCTCAGTTCCTCCGTAGAGTTCCATCGTAAACCACTACCACCACGTTCGATTGCTTGATCGTAGTATAACGTAACTAGCGCCACGGAAATCAGATCGGCCTTCCAAGGTGGATACGGAGAAACAATTTACCTCTTTGAAATGTACACTTGATAGTTAACGAAATCAAACACAGATTGTATGACATGGATTGTATGTAGGCCATATATGTACACATGTATAGCCGTGCTAGGTGAAACGTGCCGATGTATGGATGCCGCATAGACTAACCGAAAACGGCATAAGAACTGCATTATTATTTGCGCTCTTCTTACGTCTTTAAATCATCTCGACAAATTCATCACCAGAACTGCCTAATGGCAATGTAGTTCGCCTACGTCCATAGTCACCTGACATACGCTGTAGAGGTTTATGGTCAAACACAGATGCGTCTCATCGAGTTACTTCACCGACTCCAAAAACGAGCACTGAGAACAATTCTGGACCTCTGGATGCGTTGCCGACGTGCTATATATATATATATATATATATAAGTTTTATTTTCCATTCCTTGTGGAATATTTTTTGAATCAGATGCGCTCGCTCTGTAGTATGTCATACAGAGTGCTGCTGGCTTCGTATACTTTTATATTATTAATATGGTATCATTATATGCATTTTAACATATATTCTCGTCTGTCGTGCATTCATACTATTAACTGGATTATCACGAAGGTTATATTACTACCTAATTACGCAATAGGTTGTTTTAGCTTGGTGTTTCCCCATGGCTTACAATCTATGCCATTTCCCTAGCCTGCGTTTGGTTTAATTTATCTCTTGCCATAATGGTTTACCACCGAAACCTAATGCCTCGGCTAGGGACACTGTTCTCACTCCTCCTAGCTTGTCGCACTTCAGCACGATATGTTCGATAGATTCTTCTATATCACACGCTCTACACCGAACGCTCTCAGTTTTCTAGTATCTGGCCGCCAGCAGTCGGGTGTTGAGCATACCGGCCCTACAGTCAGCGAAAAGCCCGCACGCTTGCTGAGTTCGAATAAATAATATATTTTCGGCCTTATTCCTTTTTTGTTGCCTGAACAATTGCAAGGATGTCTTTCTCTTCATATCCTCTCTCCATTTTTCTTCAGCTGTTTTGTCAATTTTTTCTTCACAGTTTTTGGTTATCTGTTTAATTGGTATCACCCCGTGTTCTTCAAAAGCTATCGTATTGCACTTAAATTTGCGTTCAAGGAACTTTAGCTGTCTATCCCATTTGCTTGTATTTTTTTTCGCGCAGTTTTGCTGTGAGCAGTTCGGCCGCCCAGTTTTGTTCTTCCTCAATTGCAGCTATGTTTTTTAGACGGCTTAGATACGATATCTTTGCTTGTGCTTCCCTTGCCCAGAAGCTGGAGACTCCGAAGTCCTCTTCGATAAATTGTGCTGCACATGTATACCTACATTGCATTGCATGCCGGCCAACTGCACGATGTATTGTGTCTAGTCTGTTTACCATGCTTGCGTCTCAACTCACAATAGCGTTAGCGTATGTCACTGTTGGCACAAGCATGCTTTTTCAAAGCTCTTTAGTAACCATGAATCTGTTGCAACTCCACAAGCCTTCTTTCTTACTATCTATTGTCCAGTTTCAGCTCGTTCTTTTCTTATTGCATAGCTCAGCTTTAAAAATATCTGGACTGTTTTCTATTATAACCCCCCAAGTATTTGTATGCGTTTTATGTTCGATTCTTTTCTTTGTATCTGTGGCGGCATATCTCTAATATCCCCGGAAAATATTACATTTGCACATTTCTTTTCGTTGACTTCCTGTCCAATCTTTTTCGCCGTTTTTCCGCATATTATTAACATTTTTTGCAGTTGGTTAACACCTTCCGCTAAAATCACCATGTCGTCTGCAAACAACAGGACACACGGTAGGAGGGATACTATTTCATTCGCCTCTAGCGTATACTATTTTAAGACCCAGATTCGATTTATACACCTGTCGTGCCACCTCCTCACTGTACAGTAAAAACAGTGACACAGAGGAAGGACATCCTTGTCGAATCGAAGTTCTTTCCTTAATGTGTAGAAATCAGATGAGTTCGACCAGATTCTTGCAAAGATGTAGCTCCTGTCATATATTTCTTTAAATATACTGACCCAATCCTGTCCTAATCCACCTTCTATCATCTTGTTCCAAAGAGTGTTTCTATCATCGACCGTATCGCAGACTGGTGGCCTATGGTCACTACAAGTTAGAGATCGTCGACGTACGCTCTTCTTTTGCGTCACCGAGCATAATATTCGGTGACGCGAATCTCAATACAATGACGGAGCCTGCCGAGACACTGAAACTAATTGAAACTTTAGAGCAAGTTCTCCTATAAAAAAGTTGTTCATGTGCCAACCAGGGTGGCAACCACAATACGTACAGGAACCGAATATAACAGTTCCACTTGCATCTATCACATCTATACTAACGTGCGTACGTTATCGTTACTCGCATTTGGAGCTCTCACAACTACTTTCTCGGACCACCACACAACATTTATCTCTGTAGTCCCTAAGAGAATAGACCGAGCTGCCTCTATGACATAGAAGTACATTTACGACCACCAACAGCAGTTGACAGAACTTGATATAACTTACTGGAACGACTTGCACGATATCTCGGATGTAGACGGGGCATTTGCATGCTTTAACGAGAGACGGATGGCCGCAGTGACTAGGGGCAAGAGCGAAATAGGCAAAAGTTAAACAAAGGTCAGCCACGTAAGTCATTAGACCAAGATCACGTTAGACTGAGAAACAGAGTTGTTTTGTTTTCAAGAAAGTGCAGACTGGAAGCTAATGGGAAGATTATTCGCGATAGAATACAGGAGAGGCGGAGCCCATGAGAAGCCATCCAGCCAATCATGGGAGGTGCCCAGGAAAAAAAGTGTGTCAAATTGAAGATTGAAGAAGATGAGATTGTCACAGGGTGTGTACGACTTTCTTACATCCTCAATGACTAATATGCAACTTGTATAACGGCCGATGCTGAACGCGCGGCCGCTTACGAGGTACCGATGTCGATACCTGAACTGCATGAGCCATTTTCGCCTCGCCGGTCCCTGTGGATCGAGTGCATTACCTGCTGAAAAGAGTCAAAATTTGCTCCGTGGGAGAAAGCCACATAACCTCTCAAGTCTTGAGACACTGTGCTGACGTTATTGCTGACGCAGTGGCATTCATAGTTAATCTGTCGACACGCCAGGGGATCTACCCACCGGCCTGAAATTGTATCGCATTGTGCCACTGTTTAAAGGCGGTGACAGACTAAGCAAGGAAGATTACAGGCCGATCAGTATCCCCCACCAATGTCCAAGATTTTCGAAAAGGCTATATATGAACAGTTAAACGAGCACTTTGAGATGTTTAATGGCCTAAGTCAGCGTCAATTCGGTTTTCGCTCCAAAATGTCGACGACGTTGTTGAAGAGGTTCGCGGAAACCTAATGTTAAAGAAGACAGTCGCCGGCGTGTTTATAAATTTTAGAAAAGCATTTTATACAGTTGATGTAAATATTCTAATTAAGAAGTTAAGCCGATATTAGCCGATATGGAGCGGATGATATTTTTTTGTCTTGGCTGCGGTCGTTTATGTGGAATAGTGTAGTGTCCACCACCCCCATGACCGGGCGGCGACCGTTACGAGTTCGCCATTCTCTCGCTCAAACAACACACGTCCTCTGCCTGGCTCGCACTAACGACTACTGACTCATTTATTCTCATGCCTCCTTATATACTCACAGATTGCCCGCGCATTTAGTGAGTTCCCGCGTCTTCTCTATAGAATGGCGGCATGTATTTTGCTTGCTTCGGCATTGCTCTCTCTATGCCCGCGCTGCTTAACAGGACACTGGTATCCTACATTCTCCCCCCCGTTTATAGGCTTGTTTTGAATGTGATCCCGTCTATACTCACGAACTCCTGTAAATGGCTTGGTGCGCGTCCAGCCCGCCTTAGACGTCCTCCAGAGCGGTGAGCTGTCGTCTTCATGTTCATCAAGTGGCGCACCCGGCGGCGGCTGGCCTCCGTATACTGACCCAGTTGCCGGGCACGACCGCACGAACCTAGTTCCGACTGCCGTTCTTCTCCCGTCTGCGTACTCCTTCGGTTCGTCCACTCGCGCTCGCTCATCCTCATGTGCATCCTCCGCCGCCTCCAGGCACTCGCCGTTGGTCCAACGATCCCAGCGTAGCCGCTCCTCCACGCCGATCGCCTGCACATTCTGCCGCGTTCGTACACGTCCGGCCGAAATGGCCAAACTTGCCACACTTTCGGCTCTTCACTTGTTTTGCCGGGCACATTTCGGCCCCGTACTCGTGCCTCGTCCATCCGCATGCCTGGCATTCATCCGTTCCGTGTTCTCGCCCTGCCGCCAGCCTAAGTCCGCTTCGTTCCGCCGGCCCTCGCTCACCAACTCGTGTCGTGCTGCAATCCATCCTGGCCTCCGTGACGCACCTCTCCACGTGTAACGCGGTCCGTCAGGGCCTGTTCGACTCTCCCGTACTCGTGGCTTTTCCATCCGCGCACGATCCACCCGCTCCGCGTTCTCGCCCTGCCGACGGCCTTGGTCCGCTTCTTTCCGGCGGCCCTTTGCTTCCCAAACCTTGTTCACTTACTTTTCTTCCTGCGATCCATCTGGCATCCGTGACGCACCCCTCCTCGTGTAGCGCGGCCGTCCAGCTCGACCCGCAAGGCCTCTTCGAGGAGGAGCTTTTCTCTCACCTGTGGCCTTGTTGCCACAGAATGAGGTGGCCCTCAACACCAGGCCCCGAACGTTGAGCTTGCACCTCAGCACCAGTCACCGCAGTGCCGCTTAATACACACCGTTGTCTTCACCGGCAACGGCTGCCGAATTCGTCGCCGGCAACGGCTGCTCCCTTGTGTTCCTTGAACATCTCCGTTAGTTTCGTCACCATCCTGACGTAGTCGTCTCGCCGTCTTCCTCCAGCTCCGGTGGCGCCATTCCCTCCACGGTGTTGTTGACCGGTCCATGGATGGCATTGCCGGAGGTGAGGAAGGCAGACCTGTGGCATTGTTGCACTGCCTTTTCATTCTCCGGATCCTGTCGACTGCGCCAGTTGTAGTGTCCACCACCCCCATGACCGGGCGGCGACCGTTACGAGTTCGCTATTCTCTCGCTCAAACAACACACGTCCTCTGCCTGGCTCGCACCAACGACTACTGACTCATTTATTCTCATGTCTCCGTATATACTCACAGATTGCCCGCGCATTTAGTGAGTTCCCGCGTCTTCTCTATAGGGTGGCGGCATGTTCTATTTGGCGCCATGTATTTTGCTTGCTTCGGCATTGCCGCCAACCGACTCTCTCTATGCCCGCGCTGCTTAACGGACACTGGTATCCTACAAATAGGAGGCAAGTCGTTCAGGTGGGCAATGCACTCTCGGATGTAAGGAATATATCGGTTGGAGTGGCTCAGGGCAGTATAGGTGGTCCACTTCTTTTTAACGATTTTATTAACGACATATTTAGCGTAACAAAACATGCAAAGTTGACATTGTTTGCGGACGATAACACCGCCCTATTCGTTGGGAATTTCTCAACTGAGGTAGAGGCTGTGGTCCGCGAGGACCTTCAGAGTTTCTCATCATGGTTCAGGAGTAACGGTCTCTATATGTATTGGAGGAAAGCAGGTATAATGCAATTCCTTTCACCGCGGGTCTCTCCCGATTTTAGTGCGACGGCATAGCCCTTTCGCTTCTAAGGGAAACGAAGTTTCTAGGCGTTACGTTGGACGAGAAGCTGACATTTGAAGCGCATGTCACACATATACGTAAGAAAATATCTGGCAGCAATGCAGCTTTATACAGAGCTCGACGAATTCTTCCCCATAACTGCCTGATGGCGATGTATTTTGCCTACGTCCATAGTCACCTAACTTACGCTGTAGAAGTTTATGGCTTAACACAGATGCGTTTTATCAGGTCGCTTCACCGACTCCAAAAACGAGCACTGAGAACAACTCTGGATCGCACTACAAAAACATTAGCATTTTTCCGTTTCCAGAACTTATAGAATACTGTCTCGTAGTTGAAATCAAGCGTATACTCCTTGGAGTGCATCCAAATTTATATGGTTTGGCAACATCAGCAACAACTATATCTACAAGGGGTAACGCATCAAACTTGCTTACTCCGTCACACGCCAACTCCAACCAGTCAAAGCTATCAATCAGAAACTTTAGGGCCTCCTACTGTGACAAAGCACAGGCATTTGTCAAACAGACAAAGGATCCTGCTCGAATTCAAATGCGATCTCAAAGAGCATTATCTTGAAACTTTGGTATCTAATTAAAAGTTATATAAACATACAACCATGTTGCAATATATTGTAAATAGGTGAAAATGTCATATATAAATTATACATTGTTATCTCATAAATGGGGCTCCGAACAAGCTATGTGCTTAATGGAGCTTGAAATTGATGTGTGTAATTATCTTACAAGAAATGTCAATAAATAAACAGTTGAAATTGAACTTTGGCGACTATATTGCGTTTGACACTGTTCGTTCTGTTTCGAGTGCATGAAGAAGACTAAACTTGTACTGTGATACAATTAGTACACTCGCTATAATCGTGGCGGCCCTCAGTCAATTATTAGAGTCCAAAAAGCGCTTTTTTGCTATCTAGCAAATATATAAATAGAACGTTCGTATGTATTAATTGTACCGACCATACTTCGCATCTGCCTCGCGTACATCCTCCAGCAAATACGAGAAACGGACCAATGTTTCTCGCTTGTAAGCTGAAAGTTGTACCCATTTTGCATTTTACAGTAAACCACCCGTAGTAGTTTCGGTTTCGAATGAAGTGGACGTGTTTGACAAAATCTATGTACGGAATTTATGTCAACCCGGCATTTTGACGCTGCGATAACAACGTGGTGTGGTCCATACCTAGGCGTATTCCGTTCAAAGTTTTGAAACAACAGGCATTACTGGTCTCGTTAAGTTTTCTCATCCCTACGGTGTTCACTGTTGCGGCGAACGCCGACCTGTGTGTAGTGGCGTTGTTATTGTTGAGCAATCAGTTAACGCCACAGTCGTTACCAATATTCTAGCGGCCGTATCAGCACTGTTACGGGCGCTGGAGCAGTGAACATATTTAATATATCCGTAATCTATTCGGCGGTCATTGTAGCCATACTGTCATAAACCCAGCTAGTGACTGATGTTCATGCGCGCACTGCCAGGCAGTGGACGTAGCCTAGTGGTACAGTCCCTGCCTTGAAAAGGCAGGCCCGTGTCGAAATCGGGCTCAAATCCCGGCTGCATTTTTTTAACTTTATTTATATGTTGTTGGTCAATCAGACCAACCGAACAACCATCGTCTCCAAGTAGATGTCTCCAAGAGAGATGATGAGCAGCATACCGCCTCGGAAAGAACCGGACAAGATCTGCACGCAGGACCCTGCAGCTGTCCCCGAGCATGAAGTTGCCCGCCTACCGAACAAGACGGAGAAGACAAGCACGGCTGCCGAACCAGACTATGAGAACAAAAATGACGGGCATCTTGACGAGATTAGTCAGAGTTCCGAGGATCTGTGTGCGTTTATTAAAACAGCGAGGTACGTACATCTACCTATCCACGCGATGACGGCCTAACTCCGAGCCGCGGTGAAGGAGGCCCGCAAAAAATGCCGGGCAGCTCAATACGCGCTTACTCAAACCGCTTAACTGGAGGCACAAAGAGACCTAGTAGACCATATCAACGGCCTCATAAACGAGCACCAAGATTAGGCGAACATCTCGAGTCTCATCAACCAGGATTGGCCGGACCCGGTGTACGAAAGGATCTCTGTGCTCAAGGCAAGCATTCTGAGGGATCACTCCTTTAGATTTCTAATAGCCAACGAAGGCGACTCATCGGACAGCTTAACCTGGAACAATATGGCCTCCCAGTTCCGACGTACCTCCGAGAAGGCCGCTTCTGCGGTGAGCAAAGTGTTCGCGCGTCAGATACAGGAATCTAATGATGACGGACAGCTGGAAACGCGTGCGTTAATCGCTCTACGGCACCCCAAGCAGTCGGACTCAAGAGCGTTCCTATGACTTACTCGACCAATACCTTGCTATCTATATAATCAGGGTGAGAGTCGGGGATATCGTGAGCTTCTTGAGCGCCTTGCACGGAAGCACGATATTCACATTGCAGCAGGTCCGATTAAGTCCGCTCGAAGCAAGCATCTAGTCGGTGCACCAAAGCATGCTGCCAACTCCACAACCTCCATCGTAATCAAGAAAACTGGGTCAAGGTCTTATGCAGACACGCTGAAAGACTTTGGCTCTAAGGTAAACCCAGAGCAATTTAATAATACAATTGCACGGAACTGTCCAGTGGGGATGTGCGACTTTTAGTTGCAGAGAGACCAGAAGGGGGACTACCTCTTTTCTTGACACTCTCAAAAACGCCGAAGGAGCAGACTTTTCGTTGGACCGTTACTTTCTAAAACAAGTGATTGTCCGTGAGCTGTCGAAGGCACCACGCGCGCCGACCTGGAAGTGGCCTTTCGTCAGTCAGTCCCGCTGACAGGGCCTATTCGATCGACTCGCCACAAGTGGGTGCGACCGAACGATGGACGGCAATAGAGCGGCTTACTGCAGCCGATCACGCTAGGGCCCTGCGAGCCAAGAAAATCCAGATCGGATGGTCGGCCTGCGTAATCTCAGATTGGATAACAGTCCCCTCATGTCAACGCTACCAAATTGTGGGCCACACCGCACATTCTTGCTCCTTTGACCCAGTCGCTGAGAAGCGCTGCTATAAGTGCGGCGGTCTCGGACATACAGCACAGGGTTGTAGCGTTGCGCTCTCCTGCGGCTACAACTGCGGCCCTATAGGCCATGCAGCAAACTCGGCCGCCTTGCCACGCTTTCCGTCAGAAGATTGAGGAAGTCCGACGCCAACAGTCGAGTAAAACATCACCACAAGGTGAACACGACCAGTTCTTTCCCAGACGAGAGCGCACGGCCATCGACACACCTACCTCCTGGTGCTAACACTGCAGCCTCGACCACTTGGGAATCCCCGGCAACTACGGCTCGTGGAATGACTGCCCTTTTAGACTGGCTCGCCGCTGAAGACCTCGTCGTGTGCAACACAGGGGATACGCCAACATATCACGAAGTCGGTAGAGGCTCCGTGATTGATATGTCAATTTGCCGCTGTGGTCAAGCAGGCCGGCTAGCAAGGTGGACAGTTCTAAGTGATGTGGTAACCCTCAGTGACCGCCACTGCCTGGAGTTTGATATCCTCCTAAACCCTGTTTTTTCTTCAACGACGGCGTCACCCTCGCGGCCAGTGCTGAGACGACAAAGTCCAGAAGAACTTGACAAGAGAATGAACAAACTAATCTACCAAAATGGGCCGCCAACCACAGCAGAAGGACTGCAGCTGCTACTGGAGGCTACGAGCCTAGTGCTTCAGTTTGCTGCACCCATACCGCAGACGCCCAGTTACATAAGTACTGCTGGAACGAGGTCGCTGCTGGCCGTCGCCGTGCATGCATCGGCGCCTGGCGCCAGCTAACTCGGGCCAAACTTAGTCATACACCGGAGGACAAAATAATCAACCTGTTAAAGAGGTACAAGAAGGCACGAACTCTTTTAAAGAAAGAGATTGCTAGAAGTAAGGCTTCGTCCTGGAGGGCCATGTTAGAAGAGATTGAAGATGACCCGTGAGGTCGCCCCTATCGGCTGATTAAAGGAGTTCCAGGCTTTCAAAGAAAAGACACGCTTTAACACTCTGCCGTGGAGTACCATTCTTGAGGTGCCCTACAAGCGCAATGTACCAGTTTACCTCCGCCGACTCATCTCTAATTAGGTAGACGAACGGACTATTACGTGCCAAGGCTTTAAATTCAGCATGACGGCTGGAGTGCCGTCCGTCTACGAGGCCTCCCACCTGGAGTCGAGCTTCTTGCTTTTACAGACGATCTTCTTGTTCTTATCCAGGCGAGATGGGCTAACGGACATCGAGCGGCATACAAACGAAGTCCTCGAGGACGTGGCCTTCTGGATAAAATCAGCGGGGCTGACTCTCGCGGCGACGAAGAGTGAAGCAATACTTCTGGGACGTAAGCGCTGCAGGCCTTTGCAGATCGTGCTTGAGGGGCATCCCATCAGCGTGTCCAACTCCGTCCGATACCTCGGAGTCGTCATAGAGAAAAGACTTAAGGGCCATTCTCTCTTACAGCACACATGCGGAAAAAACTTCAAGGCGGATAACGACCTCGGTTGTCAAATGCCCAACTCCTACGCCTCGCGCCAGTGCAGGCGCCGCCTTCTGATGTCGGTAGCCGAGTCCATCGTCTTATATGGTGCTCCAGTTTTTCGAAGAGCGTAGCGGGCCTTGGCCCTGCGTATTATCGGCGCGTACCAAACGGTGCGCATGGAAGCGCCTCTATTGCTAGCTGGCACCGTGCCATGGAATCTTAAGGCCGAGGAACGACGTCGACTCTGGAAAGATCCGACATGAAGCATGGACGTCGAGCGACAGGCAACACTAGACCGCTGGCAAGAATAGTGGAACGGTATTCAGAGCGGATGTTCCGGGGCGCGAATATAGGCCAATTCGGTAGAGGTAGGAGCAAAAATCTTATGTCCCGTGAGCACTTGTGTGATGTAGTAGTTCGCTTCTTCTCAAGAGCGACCAATCCATGCCCTTACTATATCCAGTGCGGATGCTCCGAGGCGCGAACAAAAGACCCTCCTTTTGGATATAAGGGCATGGATTGGTAGTCCTGGAGAGGAAGTGGATTACTACATGAAAAAAGTGCTCACGGGACATGGGGAGTTTCGCTTATACATCTACCGAATTGGCAAGGCAGTGAGCCCAACATGTCTCCACTGCAGCCAATCGGTGGACAACACACTTGAGTACACTGTCCTATTCTGCCCCGCATGGGAGGCCCAGCGTCGACTCTTGCAGAACCTACGCGGCTGCATTTCGTCGACTTCACCTAGTCTTCCTGCTCTAGTGACAAAGATGACAACCTCACTTGATGATTGGTGCATAATCGCGACCGTCATCAAGCGTGTTTTAACCGAGAAAGAGCGGGTTAACCGCATGCGCATGTCGATGCTCTCTCTGGCTACAGAGGGCCGGTGCGACCAGTAAACCGGGCTATTACACCCCCCCCCCCTCAGTAGTTTGTAGTAATGCTAACAGCATTCCCTGCTGGGGGGGGGAAGGGTGACATGACTGGTTTTTAATGGGTTGGAGCCCCACACTACCGGCCCACACTTGCAGTTGAGGACAATACTGCAGTGGTGACCGTGTGTGCGTTCCGCATTTTCCAGTTAGTCCTCTTAAAGAAAAAGTAAACCACCCTTCCTTGCGGCAGCAGATATACAACCAGTCAGCATAACTGTTTCACAATAATAATAATAATAATAATATTTTTTGGAAAACAAGGGTTTATTATTCATATAATTTTGTACATGTATCACCATTACTGTTATATTAAATATATAACATTTACAATATTGCTTATATTATTATTGCTCGAGCGTCGCTGAACACTCAACATCATCTTGGCGTTGCCTCTCTGGAGCTCCAATGACACTCTCTGTCGGAGGAACTCGGTCGATCTTGTCTCCGCTGTGGCCTCAAACAGCTCCTTCCCAAGCTCTTTTGTCAGTTTGAGTGCATCTTTTCCCCAAACGCCAGATGACTCGAGACCAAACGCCATTACCACGTGGTCCTCAAGAAGATGCGCGTATAGGCGCCGTTTGTGCATCTCCCGTTGGTGAATGATGTGGCCGACGCCCGCGCTGGCTAGTGCACGATGGCCGAGGGTGTACGTATCGGAGACAGTGACGTATCACGCCAGCGGCCGATTATGGTCCCAGTCCCGGCTGGTAAGGCCATCCGGTCGACGCCTGTCGTCTCTCTGCAGCCCACCAGGTTCCAGCGTGACGCGGTAGCCGGCTTGCCTAAAAGCGCGCCCGAGGATGTCATTGATGGCATCGTGGCAGCCCTGCAAAAGCCCCGCCAGCTTAGTGCAGCTAAGCCGGTGCAGGCCGCGCTCATCCACTGTTCCACCGCATGGACATTCCTCTCTCTCAAACATGGCAATGCCAAGTCTGAGGCCATTTGCAGCACGGAACTGGTCGTCGGCCAGCTTAGTGCCGAGCTCGGACGGAAACACGTCAAGCCACGCTCCGGCGGCGTCGGATGAGAGCGCTTTCAGTCTAATATCGTCTACATCTAACTCGCAGGCCGACAAAAGAGTTTAGTGGGTAGCCAGAGTGGCGATTTGGTCCCACCCCTTCTGCCTAGTAACCTGTTCCTCAGAAGAACGACCAGACTGACGCGCGTCCCAGAGCCGAACGGCGTCTTGTTGGTGGCTGATGAATCAGCCGACAGTCGTGGCCACTGCGGAGGCGCAGCTATGTGATGAGGCAAGGAAGGCGAGCAAGGCAAGGTCCGTGGCCGAGCGAAACGCCCATTCCACCCAGCCGAACCGGTAGACTTGCCTGCGTTCATGCCTTATCCTCGAGTGCCAGGTCAAGAATGTTTTCCAAGGCTCTCCTCACCTGGCCGTCAAGATCCAAAGTTTCTGACGGCAGAAGGAAGGCAGGTGAAGTTCCTAGTACGTACAAGTCCCATTGCGTGGCCGGAGCAGAAAGTAGGCTTGGTGTCTCCCGAGATGGCCCAGCCGCTGGTAAAGCCGGGAGAGTTATTCTCCCTTCTCGGCCAGTACTGGGCCGATCATGTCGGGGAACACCGCCGTACCCAGCAGGTCCAGCTCACACTGGTCCTTTACAAGGATGCCCGGGAGCTTGCTAATGAATTTCGGGATTACCTGCTGTGTTTCTTCGTCTTCGAAACCCTGAAGAAAAAGCTCACATTTAGAGGGGTTGAAATGCAGCCCGCTCCATTGCTCAAACGCTCTAGGATCTTTGATGTCTTTAAGTAACACCGAAGGATCGTTGTCAAGGAGGGTCCCATCGTCGAGGTAGAACAGAGGGACCCTGCATTTCACCTGGTTGACGAAATGGCGCAGAAGCATCCTAAACGCTAGTGGATTATATAATAATAATAATAATAATAATAATAATAATAATAATAATAATAATAATAATAATAATAATAATAATAATAATAACAATAATAACTGGACCCAAACTCTTTCCGCATGGTGCCCGCCCTTAGAATAGGCGCCCCCGTCTGCCAGCCCTTCTCATCTCTGCGATGCGGCCAAGCTGTTGACTCTGACGGGTTACACCCGTTAAGCTGTCTGAAAAGTTCAGGCAGAATTACAAGACACACTGAACTTAACGCCATAGTTAGAAGAGCTTTTAGAAGGGCAGGGATACCATCTACACCCGAGCCGAATGGTATTAATGGCAGCAGTGAGCTGCGGTTTGACGGGGTCACTATCCCGCTGTGGTCACACGGAAAAGGCCTTATATGGGATGTAACGGTTTCATGCACGGCGGCCTTATCGTATTTACACCACAGCGCCGTTGAGTCGGGATGGGTAGCAGAGCGCGCGGATTCTGAAAAAACGAAGGAAGTATCTCCAGCTATCTAGAAGCTACCACTTTGTACCCATTACATTAGAGACGCTCGGCCCCATCAGCTCAGGTACAGCAAAAATCCTGAAAGATATCGGAAAACGCATAGCAGAAGTTACGGGCGATCGACGCGAGGCCATGTTTTTGAGACAGATGATGTCTTTAGCCGTTTGTAGAGGAAATGTGGCTTCAATCATAGGCGCCATGAATTGATAGAAAGCGATCGGAGCAGGATGAACCTGGCATAGACGTTCACACCCCACAATTGTAATAACTGAATGACAATAAATAATAATAAATTATAAAAAAAAATAATAATAATGATAATAATAATAATAATAATAATAATAATAATAATAATAATAATAATAATAATAATAATAATAATAATAATAATAATAATAATATTAATTTTTTTTTTTCGTCCGCTACGGCTTGACGAAAGTGGTCGCAATCAGTTCGAGCTCCGTTAGTTTTCGAGTCTTTTAAGGTGAAAAGTGAATCATTCGACGTGCAAATTGCTGAGTTTTTTGGTTGTATCATTGCGCACATTTTCATCCTACGTAGGTGAGTTTTGGTGCACAATTCCGTTTTTTGGAAAGAAAAAAGTAAATCGTGGCTGAAAGACAACAACAAAGCCAAGTGTTCCAATTTGCGGCTGGCGGCTCGAGGCCCACTAGCCCGATGAGCGATGGTGAACACATCACCCGATGTGCTCGTTCGCCACTAGCAAAGTGCACACGACGTGACGGTGCACGTTCGCCGTCACCACTCGTAGCGTGTTCGCGTGCTGAACGAGACGTTGATCACTGCTGCTCGGCAAAGTGTCACCCGTCTACCAGATTAACTGCACAAGCTCAAGTGAACGCTAAAAGAATCCTCCGAAGAGAGCAAACGTTGGGCGTCCTTATGGCCGACCAAGGCGAGAGGAGGAAGGAGCTATCTGAGAATGAAATGGATGCTGAGGACAACGACCCTGAGTGGAAGACTGTCCCCACAAGAGCACAGCGAGCCATCCTAACCGCTCAACGAAAAGTAGCGGGTAACCTAGAAAGATCCGCTATCAGCGAGCTCCAACGAGCACATGATAAAACTAACCAAAGTGGTTTAGAGGTGTTTTTTGAATGCCAGGATAAACCTGATGCCCTGAAAGGCCTAAGCGTCCTCAAGGCACACGCCGAAGTAAGGAAAACTATCCCCGGTGCTAACGTGCGGATTACTGCCCAAGGCAAACTAGGGATTCGTGCGCCTACAACGGATCAATTAGCATCCGTAAGGACCCTGAATTGCGTTTGCGGATTAAATATACGTCCTCTTTCCGACACGTCGGCTTTCTGGGGACGCATCTCCGGAATAAACCCACAGTTCTCAGACGAAGATCTGTTTGATTGTCTACGCGAACAGGGCGTGAGTGAAGTTCGCAGAGAAAAGTTTGCCGCGGCCGCTACAGGCCCGAGCAAGAACGTCGTTAAGGTGATGAAGCCCTCAAGTAGGGTGCGGCTAAGGTTTGACAAAGAACCAGTGGGTGAAGTGACAATCGCCGACGAATGCTTTAAAGTCACACTTTGCTGCGATTCGCCCTTACAGTGTCTCTCCTGCCATAAGTTTGGTCACAAGGCATCACAATGCACAAAAAGGGAAATCCCTACCTGCAGAAGATGTGCAAAACCCGGCCATCAAATATGGCAATGTCATGAAAAGGCCCGATGCGCTAATTGTGGTGGTGCTCATGCGGCTAGTGACGGCCGTTGTGGAGTAAAACGAGTTTTCACAGAGGCTGAAAAACAAAAGCTATACGCAAAGGTAGCATCTCGCCTACCCGACCTAGCTGAGGAGTTCCCTCAGATTTTTCTATCGCCAAGTACCAGCACGAACTCTCAATCCACGAGCTTGGAGGTGAAATCATATGCGGATGCCGCAAGACCTGCCGCTCCACAACCAGTACTAAACAAAAAAGGCGAGGTGGTATGCCACCTTCCTCCACCGCGCCCGCCCAGAGTAGACTCTAATAAGCCAAAACCAAAACAAAGAAGCGCTGAAGAAAGAACAAAAACAGCAGAAAAGAAGCCCGCACAAACAGCTCATCTGATTGATGGCATTATGAAAATTTGGAAGATCTTCAAGAATCTGCTCTCATCATGGCTAAACGAAAATCCATCAATAGCCAAAGTTCTCGAATTTTTGGAGTCGGAACAAGGAAGAGTCTTTTTGATATCCGTTATTGACGGCACCGCTGAGCCCTCTCTACCGCTTGCGACTGAACTGGGCAGCGGAAGTAGTACAACATCTACAAACAAACAATGAGCACACAATCACTTCTCCAAGAAAACCCCCTTCAATCTCAACCACGATCCCAACAACCATACATTTGTGATGTCTGCGGGAAATCTATACAATCAATACGAGGCTTGCGCATGCATAAGACTTGCCTCCATAGAACTAACCCCCAACCATTACCGACCGTACCCCCGTTAAATAACTCTGAAAACCAGGTTGGTAACATCGTGACAACATATGACCCAGACCACAGACCTTAGTAACACTCTTGGCTCGGGCGCGAAAAGACGCTAAACTAATAAGGATTATACCCAGAGGGGTCAGAGAAGTTTGTTGCGCAGCATACACAGAGGCTTTGGCTAATTTTAACTCAAAGCAAGACAACGCGTCTTGGGTCAGGCTGGTAACGTTTACGACTCTAATGTTGCGCATCCCGGAGCGAAAAGCCAAAGATACCACACTTTGTCAAATAATTAGAAATAAATCTCGTGGATACGCAGTGGAAACGACTAGAAAATCTTCTTGCCGAACAATCACGCAGCACCCCCAAAAACTCAGAAAAACAGTACACTGATCGTGACAGAGCCGCTACAGCAGAGCGCAAATTAGCAAAAGGTGATGTAAGATCTGCCGCACGTAGCCTTCTTTCAACCGACTCTTTCGCGCCACTCAACAGCCACACAGAGCAGGAATTGAGAGACAAGCATCCTCGTCCTACGGATTCAGTCAGAGAGCGCTTAAACAATTTTCAAGCACCAGTACCAGCGCACGCATGCCTCGTACCAGAAAAATGTATTACTGACGCCGCCCGGTCTTTTTCCCTAGCATCAGGCCCAGGATTAGGCGGTTTACGTCCTCGGCATCTGCTCGATATGCTCGATAGCACAGTACCGTCATCTGGGAGGCTGGTGGAAGAACTTCGTTCTCTTGCTAGTTCAGCCTTGGGTGGTAATTTGCCACATTTCTGCATTCCCATCTAGCGCTAAAGAAAAAAGACGGCTCTATTAGACCTATAGCATGCGGCCTTACAATCAGGAGGCTTGTCGCTAAAGTAGCCATTGCCATTACAAGGACAACAATTGTGACAGCAATTTCACCAAGTCAGATAGGCGTTGCAGTGAAAGGCGGTGCAGAAGCGGCAGTCCACGCAGTACGAGCATTTGTTGAAGCAGAAGGTCCAGTACGGGTCCTAGTTAAATTGGATTTTCGTAACGCCTTCAACACTATACGACGCGATGTAGTGCTTGATGAGGTAAGACTCAAAGTGCCGCAACTTTTGCCGCTAGCTTGGCAAAGCTACAAGGAACCGACTCTGCTGTCCTGGGATGAAAAAGCACCACTATTATCATCTAGTGGAGTGCAACAAGGCGATCCGCTTGGACCTGCTTTATTCAGCCTCGGAGTATCCAGTTTAGTGGCACGCATGAAGAGCCCTCTTAACGTTTGGTACCTAGATGACGCAACGATTGGAGGCCCACTTGATCTGGTTGTGGGTGATATTATCAACGTACTGAATTTTGCAGAAGAGGGAGGCCTTAGCCTCAATGCCTCTAAGTGTGAAGTCATTACATTGGGAGGTAATGCCCAAGAACAGGATTAAATTTTTAGGGCGTTTTCGAACGTCTTGCCAGAATCTAGGCGCGTTGACTTAGACGAGCTGGAGCTTCTGGGAGCCCCAATAAGCTTACGATCGATTTCAAAGACCCTTAAAGAAAAGTGCACTGGACTGAAGCAAATTCGCTCTCGCTTAACGGCGATGCATTCGCAAGCAGCTCTGTGCATCTGGAGATACAGCTTGGGCTCGCCGAAGCTTAACTATACTCTGCGCACTTCACCAGCTATTAAATGCCACGAAGATCTTCAAGCTTACGACGATACCGCAAGAAGCATTTTAGGTGAAGTATTAAACGTCGACCTGCATGATGACACTTGGAAAAGAGCAACCCTTCCAATTGCCGAAGGAGGACTTGGTATTAGATCAGCGGCGGAGCTGGCTCCCATGTGCTATGCCGCGTCTCTATTGGAATTTGGTAAACTCGCAAAAACGTTGGTCGAACCAGACATCCGCCAAGGAATCACAAGAGCCAAAGACGCTGCAGAGCTAATAGCTAGACAAACAATTGGACCAGGCCCCTGGCAAGAACGTCCCACACAGCATACATTGGACTCCTACAGATGCAGCGCTGCAGCTAGAGAGCTGTTAGACAACCTCCAATCTTCAGTGGAAAAAGCTGTCTTTCTGGCAGCACGGGACACATTTAGTGGAGGCTTTCTAAAGTGTCTCCCTTCCCCGCAGCTGGGTACCATGCTGGACAACACCTCATTCCGCATGGTAACAGCTCTTCGAATAGGTGCCCCGGTTTGCAACCCCTACAGTTGCCGCGCATGTGGTACCACAGTAACTGAGGATGGACTTCACCCTCTTAGCTGCATCAAAAGCCATGGTAGAGTTTCTAGACACGCTGAAATCAATGCAATTATAAGAAGAGCCTTACGCAAAGCTGGTATACCAAGCACGCTCGAGCCCAGATTAGGACTTCATGACGACAAAAGACCAGACGGTGTAACAATCCCGCTATGGGCTAACGGCAGATGCTTGGTATGGGATGCTACAGTGTCCTGTACAGTGGCTCCCTCGTATATACGCCACAGTTCACTAGAAGCGGGATGGGTTGCCGAGCGCGCAGATAATGGGAAAAAACGCAAGTACCAAGAACTGGAGACAAGTTATATCGTAGTGCCAATATCGATGGAAACAATGGGCCCGGTAAGCAAGGGAACCAAGAGATTCATCAGTGAGCTGGGCCAACGGATTACAGATCTCACAGGGAATCGGCGCGAAGGCGAGTTTCTACGGCAACTGCTGTCGCTTGCTGTGTGCCGAGGAAACGCCGGCTGTATTGTCGGTTCCATGGAATAATATTTAGGAGTTAGAAGAAGACAAGCAGTACACGTTCACACCTCACAATTGTAACATTTAAACAATATTAATAAATAATAATAATAATATAATAATAATAATAATAATAATAATAATAATAATAATAATAATAATAATAATAATAATAATAATAATAATAATAATAATAATAATAATAATAATAATAATCGGCGGCTGGTTCACGCACTGCACCGACCTGTCACGACGAGACCAACAACGACTTTGGGATAGCCCTGTCCGCTTAAAGACCGTCCAGTGGCGAGTGATTTACGTTCGATGCGCAGCTACGGCCTCCCGGCCCGGCAAGCACTGGCACTGGGTAAACAGCTTCACCACCGCCATCATACGGATGCTGACTCAACTGGCGATAAATTTAGGCTATGCTCGATCACGGCACAATCGTTCGAAAACTCAATTAAAGCGGATTCTCCTTGCTACAAAGAAACATAACGAACAACATTGCCTTTCCAGGCACCGCCAGAGACGCAAACGTGTCGACCCTAACGTTCTCAGTGAATGAGACAATGAAGGTGAAAATTAAGAGTAAGTATATAAGTGACGTACATACATACATACATGTAAGGATGCATATTTGTCATAAATGCATGTGCATGTGTATTGTTGAGATGCGATTCTTGTTTATATTCGGATCTAATCCCATATATGTATATATATATATATATATATATATATATATATATAGGTGTGCCGCCATCGCGGTTGGAATTCTGTGACAAAGGTTTCTGTGATCGTGCTCATCAGTGTAGCGGCATTTTCTTTTTGTACGTCCTATCATTAAGATTCTCTATACGAGTGTTATGCTCAAATTGTATCAGCAATTGCTGACACAATACCGTGGTGCCGTCGGCTGCCTACTGCTTATATATGCGTCTTGGACGTGATTTGTATATATATATATATATATATATATATATTGGAGGCGCATTATTTTATATAACGCTCATGAATATTATTCCTTTTAAGTACTATCATCATTCCCATGAGTTATGTAACCACCTTTGTTAGGTGAATAGAAAATCAGTGCGTAAAATTATACAGTTAATTCTACTAGGCAAAACTATTGAGAAACATGTACCTCATAATCATCCGATCACAGTCGTCATCGATCTATTCCCAAAAGCGATTGATACATTTCGCATGCTTACTGTCTATATATATATATATATATATATATGTGTGTGTCTATATTATTTCATCCATTCGTAGCGTATCTTTGCTGGATACTTGAAAACTAATAATGAATGTGTTTATGTCTCTCTATACAGAGTGGACGGCCGTCGCAACGTGGAAGTGGCTAGCGAATGATGATAACTGCGGTGAGTAGCACGTACTGCATGCATACGAACACATATATGTGATTGACGACACATGATTATTTTTAAAAGTCGCTTTAATTGCCTATGCATATGTATAGTCTCTGTGCGGAACTCAATGAACGTTGATGCAACTGTTGTGATCAAAGTAGATCAAGGCTCTAGAAACAAAAGCAAAAACAACACCTCTAAAAGAAAATAATTTCAACAACAACAACAACAGCAATAAATAGTGAGTGGGCCTTAATGAAGCTGAGTGGCAGGTTGGGCGATACCAAACGCTCTCCAACTAATCTCGCATGCGGCTGGGCAAAACCTTTGAACGTACATTGCAATGACGTTAAGATGTTGTGGTTGTGATGGCAACGTCCATTTTGCACTGTTGTAGGACCTGACATCCTCATAGGTGTGTCGGGTGGACTGTTAGCACCAATTTTAGGCAAACGCACGCTCTTTGGGCTAGTGGGTGTGTTTGTAATGCTTATCAGCTACCGGGGTGGGTGTCTCCAGTTCGATCCCTGTTGTTGATCGCATTTTTCTTGAGCGATGCTCATTGAGAGTATATGACAAACCATATACCGCTGCAGGTCGTCAGCGGCCATGCTATTCCCATAAGGACTTCGGAGAAACCCTAGTCTTATCTAATTAAAAACAAAACAACCGTCTAAAAAAAACTATTCATTCGTTCAGTTTCATCCAGTTGACCTGCATTTAAATGAGAGCTGCTTATGGAAATAAGTTCATACTTGTCATTGCAATTGTTGTATGTAGGTGTGCCTAACGTATTGTTTAGCTAGACCTTTCTTGAGGTCTGACCGACAATGTGAATGACGCTATTACGTTGCTATACATATTGCTTGGGGCACGACGTCGCAATAACAGGCCACGAACAGCTGATGATTATCTGAGCGTATCTCTCTAGTCAGACCGGGGAACCATCTGCTGATAGGGTGAGGGCAAATCTAGATCCTGTTCTGTCAAGGTGTTTTACTCTCAAATTTAAGACAAAATGTTTTTTGTTCGATCTTAGGGTTTCCGCGTTGTGAAATCGAATCCCCAGCAGCAGCAGTGGCAACGTGTTATCATTTTGCAGTCCAACTCATGCGTGGGTGGATATTCCACAAACGACCCTCGTTGTTTTTGGTGTGCGTTTCCTCAGACGTGCCTCCACGTCTGTGTGACTGGAGGTGACGACATACAGCAGCAGCAGCAGCTCGTTATGCACATGGAACGATCAAACATTGCACACCTAGCGTAGCATTTGGATTGGCCGCTGAGTCTACGGCGATCGATAATCGACGTTGTCGTTGGTCTGATCGCACGTGACCCCGGTGACGCGCATTTGTTAGCAGGCTAGCTAGCTGTTTGGTATTACGTGTTTGTTTCTGCACACATCTATTCTGCACTCTATCTATTATCTATCGTTCATTTATCGCTGTCGATAGCGAAATGATTTCGCGTGCGATTTCTGTTTACAGGTATATGTCGGATGCCGTTCGATTCGTGCTGCCCGGATTGCCGTCTTCCCGGTGACGGCTGTCCACTTGTCTGGGGCAAATGCTCGCACTGCTTCCACATGCACTGCATCATCAAATGGGTTCAATCGCAGCAGGCGCAACAACAGTGTCCTATGTGCCGTCAGACCTGGAGTTTTAAAGAGTAAAAGTTGACGGCGACATACATGGTAGCTTATATACCTATATGGCCGTACTGTACATAATATCTGTATATGTATATATATATATACGTTTGAGAAGGAATATGACAGAGCAGTAAAGCATAACGACAAAGATCACACACAGGAATGTGTGTGATTTTTGTAGTTACGCTTTACTGCTTGTTCTGTGATAACGACTGGTGGTGCGTATAGCTAATTTTTTATTATGCTTGGCCGTTTCGCACGCGACAAACACGCTAAGCAAAAGAGAGGAACCCGGTATATAATATATATATATATATATATATATATATATATATATATATATTTATATTTATATATATATTCTGATATGTGCGTCGAAATAATCGTTGGTATACGATAAGGATCTATGCGATAGGATCTATGCAACATTCCTGTCTACAATTTTGACTGCGATGCGTGCGCCTGTCATGAACGTGCCTCGCATGCAGAAAATACACCGCGGTCGATAAAAATTATCCCTTTTTTGTCAGTACTATATTGTTTCTACTATTGTACCCAGTTTGCGGTACATGTACTACGGAACGGGCTAGAGCCACGCACGCGATATTGTGGTTCTTCTCTGAATAAAATGCACGTTTAAAGAAACTCTTATTTAAATAGGCTTATATTTTAACGTTTAGACGACACAACAGATCAATCGTTCTTTATTACTAACATGTTTAATTTGAGTTCATATTTGACAGCGCTAACACACGACTGAGCGGTAGCGTTCACTCTCGTCGCTTTATCAGGTCCGCTGCTACCTAGAGTCTTTAATGTGTACTGGCTTTTTTCACAAACCATTTATCTAATTGTTTTTTTTAACGTGTGAGTCAGCAATGAAAAGCTAGTGCAAACAGGAACATGTGGAAGAAATTAGGCAGAGTTACAAATTATGTATATATATATAATGTATCAACTCATAAAAATCAATTATGAAATTATATTCTTGTGTTTAGGCTAATGCAAGAACAAACGAGGTTATTCATTATAATTATTCGAGTACTGGCGTATGTGCAAGTCCTGAAATTTGTTTTCCATCTATATATAACTCTCGACATTATTATTATATTGACAGACAATTATTCTCAATAAAACGTTGTTTAAATGTCAGAAGTCTGCAGTAACTTGCTTGGCGAATCCCACCTGATCCCCCTCAAAATTTAGTGTTTTACTTTTTGGAAATGCTGTGTTGGTGTAATACAGATTCTTACTAGAAAGTACGCTAAGCGACCTTAGAGGCTATTACAGGGGAAACCTGATGCTTCTGCCGTTTAAGCTAAATAATATGTCCAATTTACATACATTCTTAGGAAAAACTAGGCTAAAAACGCGTTGAGAGGCCTAGAGAGATATGGGCATGCTAATCCCACACATTAGTCATCGGGAAAGCCAATATAATTTTTCATCGCGACAATACAACCCGCAGATTACTGTATTATACCCGAGACGAATGAGATACCATGGCAATTCAAGGTTTGTAGCTCAACCGTAAACCAATGTAGCAGCTTGAAGGCGTATTGCAATGTCGCACAACTATTTCATCATTTCTGGGGAGAAGCCAGTTCTTGCCTTGTCGAAGTACAGATCACTAAACTAGACCGAGCGGCGTCATTGGCGTTGCTGACCATGCGGTCAGACCTTGGTCTAAATTGATAGAGACTAAAGTTCTTAAATGCTTATTTTACTAGCAGTCTGATTAAAAAAAAACAGTAAATTCATAACTAGATGATGAATGTAGTGGCGTCTACCCCACAATTTTGAATTTAAACAAATATAAAAGCAGTTGTGACAAATTCACGCAAACGCTGATCTTACTTGAAAACGAATGGAAACGCAATGCAGGAGTCAACCTACGCTTTATGGGATACCGGACATGACAGGCAGGCCCCAGATAGAACTTAAACCTGAATTATTCTATTTAGGGTGTATATGTTTCGTACAAAGATTCGCGACTATAACAATCTTAATAAAGTAGTGCTTATGGGAGCTATTCAGTTTTGTTTATGCTATGTATTCATGTCACTTGTATCCCATCAACTATTTCATGTTATTCGAACATTTCGGAACTTACGGGGCGGTGGAGTCTAACCCTGTTTGAAGTGAGCTGGTATGTTCTGAGGTCGACATACTAGATTGTAACTCCGAGTTTGTGGTATGTGTGTGATGTCATTTTTAGTGATCGCACAGTCTGGCATATAGCAGGCTATTTTCTGTCTACTGGTACACACGGCAATCTAAGAGTTAAAATGGACATTTGAACACAAGGGCTATCATTACTGATGAACCAAGCGGGGACTTTAATCAGCCAGACATAAATTAGAAGGCGCGGAGCATGCCACGGTCCTCAGACAAGAAGCCGTACTCCTAAACTTCAAGCGCTTAGTACGGACTTTAACAATACGTTACAGAAGCAACACACTCTGGCAGTCAACTCGATTAGCTACTAGACATTGCCCTTTGCAAAGATGGTTCGGTGAACAAAGTTGCCGTGCGGCCAAGCCACCTGCTATCTGATTATCGGAATGCGGACTTCTTCACAACTGACCGCAAGCGTCGTAAGCAAACGTCCAAAAGGAAGTTGAATTATACGCTATAAAAAGGGGGCTCTCCTTTCGGGGCTGACTCTCAGCCAAGATTTAACGTCCATGGGACTGCTTTTCGACCTCACAAAGTAGACCAAGGTTGATTGAAGACTGATTTTTCCAATGTTGGTTCTCTGAAAACTCTAAACTTATTGACTGCGTATATTCTCTTCTATAGCTAAATTTGCCACAGCAAATCTGCCGCACATCATCTGTTGACAGAATTATGCCAGCACTCCAAGCAGCTCTTGGTCGTGAGGTCAACGAGCAAAACATTTGCCAGTTTTGGAAAGAACCAAACTCAATATCGTACTTCACAGGATCATTTCTATAGTCGATCTAACGTATCCGCTTGCCGGATTCCTAAACATCAATGCCTAGTATGGAGTGCTTATATTGCATGTTTTTTTATCATTTTATTTTTTGCCAATATGAGTATTATCGTGTTCGGCCGATATTAGAGTGAAGTACCTAAATAGTATTGCTTAGCATTTCGTTTGAATATTGTCAAAGAAGGGGTTGCGCCCACATCCGGAGGGCGCTTGTTCCAATATGTGGTACCGAGATTGAGACTGGCTACATGAGAAGCTGTAGACAAGATGAGAAGCTGTGAGTGTGATCCCCTTGTATTCATAGTTCAAGTCGACTGAGAAAGATTGAGCAGGTTGGGATGAAGTCCCATGAAGGTTCGTTTGATCACAGTAACGACAGACATCTCTATTTGGCAGACGGTAAGGCAGAAGCGACATTTATACGTATTTATAACGCATGGACCATGGTGGATATCTCAATATTACTCGCAAAGCTCTTTTTGCAGACGATGTAACGGACTTAAAAGATTCATATAAGTCATTCCAAATATTTCAACTGCGTAGGTCAAATATCTACGTACGTAGGCGTAGTACATGGCAAACAGACAGTCACGGGGCAGAATATTACGACTCTTGAGCAGGGCAACGATGCCTCATACAACTTTTTTGCGTATGTGATCTGTATGAGCTTCAAACGATAACCTGAATTCCAAGACAGCGCCTAAGAATTTTGTCTTAAATCATGCCAAGAGTGTAGTTTCTCCACTGACATGCCTCATGGTTAATACTTAGAACACCTCTTGGCTAAGAACTGGATAACACCGGTCTTCGACCATTTGTTGTCGTTCTAACATAAAGGAACGTACTCACGATTGGACACGCTCGTCAGCTCCATCAACTTTTAGTTTGATAATGAGAATATTGATGTCGACGGTATCAAACGCCTTTCGCAAGTCAACAAAAAAGCAGCTACCGTTTTCTTCTTCTCACGATTTTGACGAACGTCATCTACAAAGCTCATAATAAGGACGGTAGTGGACATTCTAGGGCGGAATCTGAACTGTCGGCGATTGAGCACATTGTTTAGTTCAAGATGATCCCTGAGCTGTTCGAATGCGCATTTCTTAAATATCTTAGGGAATAGGACCGAATTACCGAGAAAAATTCTCGGGTATTACATCTCTATCAGAGCATTTCGTATCGGCAGTCACACAAGTAGACTAATATTGATTAAACACTGTAGTCTCATCGGACATCAGTGGTAGTATCTCCTACTTCACACACTTTTTTCCAACATGCCACATACAATTTCCTGGGATTTCTTCTATTCTGGATGTTCTCCTGTACCAGTTTTCCATTAAAATAAAGTCTACAATTTCTAGGAACAGCACTTACCTTTCTTAACTTTCTAAATAAATCTTGCTTTATAGCATCACCTGGATTAGCTTTAAACTTTTTAAATGCCGATTTTTTTTCGTTTATCAATTCCAGCAATTCCTGAGTGACACAGGATTCTTAGTTCCTACTTAATGCTGTTAACGGACGCCATTACTCGTGCATTCAAATGCTTCAACGATGTCATCTACAGCGTACACGTCGGACCAATCAGCCTTACTGAGCTCTAGCACTATCTGGTCATAGTTATATTTCGATTTACGCGTGATGTTGGTGACGTATCGAGTGGTCGGTATTGAAATTAACGTGGCCTGGCGATCGGAGAATGTTGTGGTGATTGAGCCGCCTTGAGTGACAATTCCGGGACTTAAATTGGAGTAAATGTAGTCGATTCAATCGGCGCTGTAAGTAGAGCAGTCTCCCTTCCTCTCGCGTCGGCACTACGATGAACTCGTTAAAATTAAAAAACACAGTATTTATTGGAAATCACTAGAGTTTTGGTCATCGCAAAGAACGCCAATATTAGCATCTTCAAGGAGGAGCATATTTTGGCTGTAAATAGTTAAAATTATATTTCCTAATCCATTTATGATATAGGAGGCTTTTCCAGACGACTGGTGATAGAATGCGCCAACCAGAACAGATTTTTTCTCCACCGCACTACTCACCTCCACTACTTTACTCTCACAGAAGAAATGGCTGAAGTTAGCCATCTTACCTCGTACTTTAACGTCATATATATATCGTATATACAAAGCTACTTCATCTTTGCAAGACACTGACCTACAGTTGTAGTGGCTATTATAATTGCGATTTACATGAACAAATTGCGGCTTCTTCGGATATAGCTATCACAAAGGGTTTGCATGGCAGGCTCGCGAGGAACGTTTTGAGGTCATGCCAGTGTGACTTGAGCCCGTTCACATTACAGTGGATAGTCAGAAACGATGAAGTGTCACCTTTAAAAGAAGTTATATCTATAGTCCGAGTAATATGTTGTTATTTATGGTTCAGCCGGTCCAGTCCATGTCTTCAGCTCCATCTCCAGCGTCAGCACCCGCCAGGGCGGCTTGGCTGTAGATTTGACCTGAAGCTGACAGTACATAGACCTTACATCGTCAATCATTTTCGGTCGCTTCATTTGACGCAGTTTATAAAACCGCGTGAGAGATGATCATTGGCGTACACAGGGATGTTCTCGCCGGCATGAGCCCGAACCAACGACGCCTTTGGCTTTTTTCGCACGGAATGCACGTTGAACGTCCATCTTCTTTCAGCGGTTGACAAAGCGCACGACCACATGTTGGTTATCGGGCATCTCCTTGCCGCCTATTCTCGTTGTCCTATGTATTAATATCCTTCACCCCCGTCGTCTCCCCAATAGCGTGGAACAGTTCAGCGAGATCCTCACGGAGTTCCTCGTCCCTCTCTCCGACGCGCGGCGAAAGTCCTATAATGATCAGGTCACTACGGCAGCGGGGTTAATCCGCAAATGGCATCTGCGTTTCCCTTCCTGTACTTCTTCCGGCACCAAAATAAATTGTCATCCTCACGGTGCATCTGCCGTCGAAGTGCGATCGCTTTTGCCTCCTCAGCCATAGGTTTCGCTTCAGCGACTTCCTCGGAATAGAATTGCATCTCCGAGTCCACATCGTTCAAGCGGAATTTGAACGTCGCAACCTCAGTCTGAACCTGTACAATCACTCTCGACGCCGCTACACATTCAGAAACGTTCTTCTCAAGATCGCCAAGATTGACTGTCAGCGACTGTAGGCTACGAAGTATCTCCTGACCCCACACTGGCACATTGGCGCCAAGAGAACTGTCAGCAACCGCTGCTGTTACTGCAGCAGCTGATGTCGAACTCGTCGAGCCCGGTGGCGTGGTTGCATGCGTCTGCGCCTCGCGACCGGAGGAGACACATAGCCCCACCGTTGCACATTTGTATTTATGGGAGTCCGTCTATGAAGCAATGCGAAAAGCAGTCCCATGGACGTTAAATCTTGGCTGAGAGTCAGTCCCGAAAGGATTTTTTTTAATGTCGAACTTGCCTTAATCGGTGCCATAGGAACATCGGCAACGATCCTTTGTGCTTGTTGTACGCTCTATGGCGGTTGATGGCGCCTCTGCTCTAATGTTTCAACACACTCTGTATCGGTGCGCAGTGAGATAGTCGTGCTCTTTTCTGAAGAAGTCTTTGATTCAGATACTTTTGTGTCTTTCAGAACTCCTGCCGGCGTAGTCAGTACTAAATTGGTCCCTTTAATGCAGGAGTTACATTGCCAAAAAATGACGCGTCGTCGAGCTTTGCTTTTCTAATATCGGCCGCACAGACTTTTGCAAAGTGGCCGTCAAAAGCTCAACTGTTGCAGATTACAGGGGCAGCACAAACCGCAGTTGAGCACTTTTTACACACGATCTTGCGTGTAGTATTTGTCTCACATCTAAAGCAAGCGGTATCTCAGATGGCCTCTCTATTTTGTCTAATGCTTGGGAATTCGATGGTACGGGGACTTTTTTGAGAATTTCTCGGGCGGCGATTATTAACACAGTACACTGGCGGAAACAAGCCCAGAATGACCAATTTTGTTCACCGTTATAGTCTGTAAACTGTTCAAGAGTTATTTCCACGGCTACATATTGAAACGCTGAAAAGCTGTAACACATGTAAAACTGCTCGAGGTGCTGTATAAATTCGTGGCAAATACCAAAATCGTCACGTGATACATTATTTCCTACTTGAATGGACCATCCATGTAGGTGTTCATGATACCCTGAGAAGGCTAAAGTCGTTTCCGGTTGACCTCAACAAACACAATTAATGGATTACTTATATCCATCCTTTACATCAATTTGCTAAAGTATATTATTCGTGAAAACGTGCAATACACGTGCTCTATGCGGACGGTGTAAAAATAGACGGAACAGAGGACTCATGCGAAGACTGCAGAAAAATAGCATGATACGGTAAATAAGTGAAAGCGCTAGATCTGAAACTGTCTATTACAAAGTGCGTATTGTGTCACTTTTTTCACGAAAATCCACGAAACAATAACTTCATAGGTCGCCATCTTCTTGCTCCGAAGAGTCATAATAAAAGAGACCTGGGTGCAATGATGTCGGTTAATGTAAAGTGCACAGAACATGTAACAGATATCATTTTAAGGGCGAGACAGGCAACGAATTTATCGCACGCTCATTCATAATATAATAATAATAATATCGCACGCTCATTCATAATATAATAATATATAAACTCTGAAGCACTCATGTCGGAAGATAGGTCAGCGGATATTAGCCACGATGTGCAGTAAACACTGACATAGAGTTGCAAACAAATGGGCAATCACAAATAGTGACGTGCAGTTTCCCAACATATTAACGATATTGCGAGAAAATGAATCGGAATATTTTTGTTAGCATTGAGAAAAGTTATGCTCAACTGATGCTCTGATCCATAACACGCATGACATGACTTATCTTCCAATGATTGTAGCATGAACATGGAAAGTGACCCGCCAACTCTATGGAAACTTCATGTTGATAGACAAAACCCAATTATTAATATTGTTCAGATCGTCCAACCAATGTTCAGTTTCAAGTCAAACCTTAATAAAAATACATTTCGCGTGCTTTTTGTGAAATCTATAAACTATGTTAGTAGCGTCTTTTTTTTTCGCACGCAATCGACATGCACAAAACGTAGTTATCATAGAAATGATGATATTAACATTAAGAAAAAACTACTTGCATTGCTTACACCAAATGAGTCTACAACTACATATACCCATGCCTATATCTAGAGTGTTGTATATATATATATATATATATAGTCTATTCTTATAGAGACTGCATTGTGGTTGAGTTGAGCTCAATGAAATGTTGTCAAAATGAGTGGTTTCCGGACTCATCACGGGTAGCGTCTTCAAGGTGTAGCGTTATTCCCCTAGTGTTCGTGCTAGAGTATGTCTAGTTGAGTTGTCCGACAGTTAATGTTCGAATGTCTCCCATTTTCATGGATTTGCTGTGCTAAGCTGGCATCGAGATTGCGTCAGCGTTTTGTCAGCCATATCCGGACGTGATATTGCTTCTCTTGGACACTCGTGGCGTACAGGTGACCCGATTCAGTCACGAAAGCCATTTTTTTAAGGTGTCTAGGTAAATTCTAAGGGTGAAAACCATGACGCCGCGTGTACTGAATCCGCTTTGATGGCAGTGTCTGCTGTTTTAAAGGTGTCTGCACTAGGCGATAACCGAGACAATGCATGCAGTGGTTGAGCATCCATGAAAACGGCTACGTATACCCAGCTGATGAAAATAACGTCTCCCGTTGTGATTGGTGGAAGTTATTCCGCCTCTGGTTGTAATCAACCCGAAGCGTATGCGTCAAATCTGGGTTTTAAAATATACACTAGATAATGAAATAGTATCTCTTTGACCGTGCGTCCTATTGCTTGCAGACGACATGGTGAAGTTTAGCGGAGGGTCATATATATATATATATATATATATCATATCACCTTTATTGAAAAAGGGGTGTTACAATAGAAGCAAAGCCGTTTCGAATCTGTGAGCGTCGTGCAATCCTCTAGGCAAATGAGTTGTTTAAAACGTCCGCACGAGCAACCTCGTGGGGGTGGATGGAGACGCTGTTCCGGACATTATTTTGTCTTAGAACAAAATACCTAGTAATAAGATTCTGACGCACTAGCGGTTTAAACATGCAGTAATCGGATTGGGATTGTTATTCGCTAACACTAGGCAATGTGATACGCTCGCGTGGTAGACAACACCGACGAGAAACTTGTTTCACAAATTTATCCTGCAAAAAGTCAACATCTCTTTTATAGAATGGCATCCATACGTGACAGCAATAAGTTCACTTTGGTAGCACTAAGGTTTGATACAGCTTTAAGTACACATTATGATCCTGTGTAATGAAGGACCGCATTAGGAGATTACACATTCGAGACGCGACTTTGACAACCTTGGACATGTGAGGTCTAAACTTCATTTGGCGGTCAAAAATGATCCCAAGGTCTTTGTAGCATGAGACTTTAGGAATGGGTTGGCCATTTAGCATATACTGAACAGTGTCTGACATTGTCTTGAGAACGGCAGACTTGGAAGTAGATATTTGCATGCGGTTTTTCTCTGCCCATAAGGATACGGTATCAATCGCTTTCTGTGGAGTAGCTATGTTGTTGTCGTTTTTTGCCTCAACATAAATTTTAAGATCGTCTGCATACAGCCTATATGTAACACCAATCTCTCGAAACATAGCCCCGAGATCCTGTACAAATATTGTGTACATTAGGGGGCCTAAGCATGAGCCCTGTGAAACACCAGATACACACCTGCCGCGAAATAGCTAGGCTCAATTTTGACGACAAATGTACGGTCTCTCAGGTATGCTCTGCACCAGTGTATGATTCTGGGACCAAAACCTAACGCTGACATCTTTGTTAGAAGCAGATGATGGTCAACGCGATCGAATGCACGTGAAAAATCAAAGTAAGCAACACACAGACAAATATTTGCGATATTGGGCCAGCGCCCAATCGTGAGCTACCTCCAGTAGCGGGGTACCCGTTAATCGATCCTTTGTAAAACCATGTTGTAAAAAGTCCAACAGGTCTTTAGAATCAAGAAATGTGTAAAGCTCAGCCACAATCATTTTCTCCATTACCAAACAAGGTATTGAACACTAGAACACAGGTCTGTAATTTCCTGGCGCTGCACGAGAACCCTTTTTGTGCGTCGGGTGATAATAGATTGCCGAAAGAAACTCGGTACTCCACCGTCTTTGAAGGAGCGAGTAAAATCAGTAATAATGGTTCAACCAAGCTGACAGAGAGCTCTTTGAATAAAATTGGGGGAAGGTTGTCGGGAGTATAAGAACTTCTCTTAAAGCCGTTGAGGTGCACTATTACCTTCTCCTTGTTAAAAATATTGTCATTTGTGAGAACGGTCGGGATATGATTAACGGTGTTGGGAATCCCAGACGGCTGAACATATACGCTCTCAAAATAATCTTTCACAGCTGCCCCTTTGTCGGAGTTCCCAGTGACCGTGTGTTTGCCAACTATAAGTGGAGCCATCCCAGACTGCAGTGGTATTGACCAGGTATTGACCAAATGCAGAACATGTTAACAATATGCAGAGACACGGCGAAAAAGATTAGACAAGAGTTCAACAAAAATAAATGTGCAAATATAAATTGTAAATATTTGGAGATATCAGAGAAATTTCGCTAAAGATACAGGGTCAGGAAATCGAATATAAAACGCCTGCAAATGCTTGAAAGTTATAATAGAAAACAGACTGCAATGACACATCACTCCTCAGTCACAAATTATTCCATAGACAAGCGGTGAAAAAAGAGGGGCAGGGACGACCAAATTGGGGCGCCTGTATCGGAGTATGTACGGCAGAACATGCGAAGCTCGTTTACAGCTCAGCTAGAAGCATAGTCGTAGAGCTAGTAGACTTGTACATAATCTGCATTTATTGTCCACCAGAGAAGAACCCGCATCAAGTGACACAATATATTGGTAACTGCCAAGCGCTTTGTACCGACATAACTAAACATATTATAATTGGCGGTAATTTGAATTGTGATTTGGCCAAGGAAGGAGCAAGACAAATGGCTTTTAAAATAGCTATCAATGAACTTGGGCTAATTATTGAGAATAATTGCAGGCATCTAACTTATTATAGTTGGAACGGACGTAGCTGTATCGACTTAGTTTTATCATCCGTCTCCTTAGGCAGCACGCGCAATTAGCAAATTAACGGTAATCCCGACAGCACGCCGTAAGCATTGTTAAGTAGATTTTAGACTTCAGCGTAGTCAAATTTTAAAGGTAACTCAACCCGTAGGCACACGGCTCGGCCGCTTACTTAACACTCAATTACTAGAGCAAGCATTAGAACTAGTCAATTTCTGTGAGGATATAAACTATACAGAAAGAACAATTCGGTGGGCAATCCATACAGCTGCGAAGAGCAAAAATCACACGTTGGTCCAAAAACACAAACCGTGGTTCGATAGAAAATGTCAAATGGAACAAGCTATTTGCTGCAAAAGGAACGGAACTCTCGCAGACCTTCGTCAATTTTTTGAAATGAAAAGAACATTTAAAAATATGAAGAGAGTCAAAAAGCAACATTTTGAAAGTGAGCAACGCATGAGACTCATTAAGAAAAGTGTGAAAAAGCCCTGGCTGCTGCTTCCTAAAAGGCCGGTTCCTCCGCACCCACTAATCAACGACGACGATTGGGCTACATATTTACCAAGTCTTCTCCACAAAGACATGGTATTGCCACCCCGAGATACTGCAAAAGATAATTTTCCGCTGTTTAGTGAAGGCGAAGTGAAAACCGCCATTAGTACTAAACAAAACGGAAAATCAGCGGAACCGAATTCCATTGTATACGAACACAAGTGAAAAGTTAAGTGAACATTGATATTTTGTGCCCCGTTCTTACAAGACTAGAAAATAATTGCCTTCAACTAGGTCGTATACCCGATGAGACGCTACGGACTTGCGAAACTACAGGGGCATTGCTCTCACAAGCGTCCTATACAAGATCCTGACGTCGTTGGTCGTTTCAAGATTACAAGCGACTACGCAAGATATGATTCCACATGAGCAATGTGGTTTTACGCACCCGATCAACTGCGGGTGCAGTAAAGTTTGTTTTAGAGCATGTGATACATCGCCATCGTAACAAGTAAATGACATACGCGACTTTTATCGATTTTAAAACTGCATTTGATTGTATACCTAGGGATCGACTTCTCGAGATAATCAGGTCTAACTTTTTAATAACAGGTACGATATTTAATGTACTGCATGACATGCTAAGTCATAACGTCATAGCCATTAAAAATGGTGACCACTATGTACTGAAGACCGTCACGCAGAACACAAGCGTGGCACAGGGCGATTCGGCCAGCTCTTTTAGTATTCATATTGTATGTGGCCGGACTATCAGATATTTTACGTGATATCAAAACACCCCATGTATTTTATGCTGACGACCTTGTAATACTAGCCAAATCCCGAGACCACCTGCAGTATTACCTTAATGCAACAGCAAAATGGTCCGGAGAAAATAAACTAGCAATCAATACTGCGAAGACGAAAGTTCTCCGCTTTAGCAGAGGAGGGGCATATGCCGTGGCGGACCACCACGTTAAAATTAACGGACAATCTTTTGAACTTGTCAGCCACTTTACTTACCTTGGAGTCACCATAACCCCAAAACTCTCCTTCAATCGACATATTGAGCAGATGCGGGCCAAAGCCACAACTGCAATAATTCAGCTTGGTGACCCCCGTGACGTAGACTTGAAAACCGGCATGAATGTTTTTCGTATGAAAATACTACCAATAGTAAGTTACTGCTTGCCCGTAGTCGCAGCACACTTAAGCCTAAGCGATATGAAAAATCTAGATAAAATAAAGGCTTGGTATATAAAACGAATATTGGGCTTACCAAAGAACGCGTCAGCAACACTCGCAATGAAGCTGTGTAGAGAATAAACTTTAACAGAAGAGTTGGTACTGAACAAGCTACCGTTTAGTCCACAAGTGTTAGACGTCTACAGAGATTTTCGGGAGACCAAGAACATGCAATTCGTTATGAATAATTATACCGAAGGACCAGCTTTCGCCTCCCAGAGATGGAAAGAAGCATCACAAAGTAATCGTACAACCTTTTGTCGAACCACGTGGCATGGATACCACAATTATATTTGTATGAAACCTAACTCTTTTAGTATTGAAGATTGTGTGTGAAGTTTTTGTGGAGAATGTGACATCGGGAGCTACCACAAACTCGAATGTATTGAAATTGAAGGGGAGTCTTTTACCTCGCAAGTGAAATATGTACTGTCCTAAATCGTTGTATTGCTCCTAATCTACCAATTTATGGTGAAATAAAAGCTTGATTGATTGATTGATAATAGAAAACACGCCAAATAATCTTGAAGCTGCGCACGCACTAAGAAAAGAACGAGCTGAAAATGCACACAAAATTCTAAGGAAGAAAACGCCCAAGGATGTTGACGAAAAGCAAGAGAAAAGTTGACGAAACACCTAAGGAATGATGAAAAGCGGATCTGACAAAAGGCATCCTGTTGTCGCTATGTGGTAATCTATTTCGGTTATACTAAAAATTCAAGCCTGAATCGTTTTAGTGTATTTATAGATAATTCAACAACTTGAAAGAAGCCAAGGACACGGTAAGCCTGTTGACTCGTCTAGATACCCCCTGTGGCAGCAAATTGCTAAGACTGAAATTGATACCGTGCTAAAATCGATGGGATCGACAAAAGTTTCGCAGGCGAAAATGTTCTGGTACACCTACGCATGATGGTGTGAGAACTGTAAGGAGGGAGACTGATATGAAACATGCTGATATTGCACGTACATATTTTTCTACGAAGCTAAAATCCAGCTGTAAACTGCTAGAAAACGAATAAATTGCCAGTCAGTTGCACTACAAGCAGTGGTTGCAGTCGGAGCCGCTCTTGGCACACTATCTTTGTCATTTCTTCAACGAGATAGTGAAGAGGGGACAACTGCTAGGAGTCTGGCGTATCGCCAGGCTTTCTCTGCTATTAAAGGGCAAGCATGGCGATAACAGACGAGACCCAAACTTACACCGCGGTGTAACGTCTGAAAGGACGCCGAAGAAGATCTTCTGCCAATTGGGTATAACGGATCGAGTACATGCTCCACCGCACCCTTCGGTCTGAACACCCTTGGCCTCCGAAGAGGTCGAGGAACGCGTAATGCAATCTATCTGCTTAAATCGGAGATAAGACGAGCTGTGGCAAAACTCGGAGGCTTTTTGTACGCTGTAAAGCACTTCGATATCTCGTGGCCAAGTCGTTTCGACAAGCAGAGGTCGGCGGCTCCCTTATAAGCGTCATTTCAAGCTTCTTTGATGAAGACACCCTGCTAGTACAGCGTGAGAAGGATGTGTTGCGAGAACGGGAATACGTGGGGATCCCGCAAGGAAATCCACTAAGCAGGTATCTTCTTCACTGTTCTGCTTGCTTGTTTACATATAATATTCCCCTAACGGAGGGGGGCTAGAAGACAAACTGTGAATAAAATTTTCGATTGGCTGTCAAAGACGTTATACGCTGCGGCGGCCACTCCCTGGAATTTCTCAACTCTTTCCGGTATCTTGGGCCTCATTCACTGCGTACATCGTCGAGACAGTGCCGACGTCCCTAGTCTCGCTTTATGGAGAGGTAGGCGACGTCTGGCGACTGTTCGTCTTGACGGGACCGTCACTCTTCCACCTCAAGATTATTCCAAGGCTTATGTATGGTCTTGACAGAGTATTGGGATTTCTCGTTTGGACAAACTTTAATTTGCTTGAAAGATTGATGAAACTTCGATAGATAACTTCGCAATGTTTTTGAAGCGAGTCCTTTGCTTGTCAATGCGTGTACGAAATCGGTTTGTAAACCTAATGTCAAGCTGTGCATCGGTTGCAGAGATACGTTGATTAAGATTGAAGACGCAGCGTACAATACCATTCGAAAGAATGAAAAAGTACGACGAGAGATTGGAGACCTGGATGCTTTCAATGGTTCTCACCTATGGTCTGGTTTTGCATGTGACAATCGCCACGTATATACCAGCTACATAGTTCATGGCTATCATCATCTGGTCTGTTTGAATACGACATTCCACGCAGAGTGCATCTGTCGATTGTGCTCTCAAACGTGTACAAATGCGTCTGCATGGTTGGCTTTTACAAAGAGATCACTACACTGTCTCACTCGAATGACATGTCGAATGCAGCTGACCACAGTACAAGTAGCAATGTTATGTGCATACTCAATCTGAGTGAAATAAATGTGATGATGAAAAAAACGGCTAAATGGGTAAACTGCCGCGATTTCCACTCGGTTTTTCTGCATCATGTCTCTCTCAAGTGTTTTAAGTTGAGAACGAAAGCGCGAATTAATGTCGGTTCTTACAACAGACATCAACGTAGTCGAACTAGTGCGTCTTTTGGCGCGTTGGAAGTTTCGCGGTATCAGCTGAAAGCATCTCTGCGCCCCTAATCTACGCTGCAATTGTTAGATCTAAGGAGAACACGAAGCGGAAAAGTCAAATACCCTTTGATTTTTTTTGACACCAGTTATGAAAGTCTAGAGCTCGGCTTCTCCAAAGGTAGCAGAATGTCTAACCTCTTTTGCTGGTCTGTTATTCAAAATCGCTTTCATTGATAAATCCTTATATAGAGATGAGGGTTCCAGCCTTGGTGCGACTGTGGTTGTATGAATATGGTTGAATGATTTTGATTGTACATCACATGCTATTGACGGTTTTGATTTCGTTACAACAAACCAAGATTCGAGAAGGCTCGGGGGCTCGTATGTTCGTGCTTTCAGCTTGCATTCTGATGTGAACATAGCTTTTAGCATGCAGCGTTCGTATACGTGTCAAAAAGCATCCTGGTACGAAAAGTTACTTCATCGGAGATTACTCTAGCCAATTGGCTCACAAGAATACGCTGCTCAATGTTTTAGGTGACATTTCACCTAAAGGCATTTCCACTCGTTGTCTTACCTTGGGTAATGCAAACACAAATCTTCTTACCGTTCTCTTCACGGAGGAATTTTTCGTCCGAGGAAGGAAACCTTCTCGATTATCCTTCGGTCTTTAGTGGGAGGTAGTTCTGTCATAAAATTGATCGTATATAGACACAGTCGTCGGAAACGTATGTTGACTAGTCAGCAATGTATAGATCCTCCAAGTTTACTAACATCCAACTTACGATTATAGAGATTTTAACGTATTACCGGTTATATATACATTACAAATAACACAGCTTCCGCAAGAGGGGGTGGAGGGTGCTATAATTGCAGGGTTAATGTTAGTCCCTTTTTTGACCGTGTCAGCCAAGCATCTAGCCTAAAGTTTTACGACGTCACACCTGCCAACTCGGCACTCGATGCCATCACGGAAGGAACTTTTGCTCTTGCTGATAATTCTGACAATTTACTAAGAATAACTTTTATTTCTTCCAAGACCTTTGTTGTTTACGGCTTGTTGTTTACGGCGAAATGTACCGCCAGCAGGGAATGCTATGCTTTCTTGAATGCGTGAATCTCGATTGAAAGTTCGGATGAACGTACAATACGGCAACCATAAGTAGGATATTGCCGACGATACTCCGGCTCGGCACAAACAAAACTGATGGTATCTAAAGTTGAAAAGTGTTTGTTCTAGCTTGTGTACAAACGCTGCCTGCGTGAGATCGTGAAATGACACTTATAACTGTGTATAGCTATAATGGGTGATTATCTGTATCTCGACACCTAGGATTTGTTTAAAAAGATTTTTCGTAAGCCTGTTGCCTGTGTACGGTTTTTCATGTCATGGCTAATTTTTAATCCACTCCGGCATTTACCTCGTTTAAATTGAAAACCATGCAAACCAATTTAAGAGTGGCCGGTCTGGGTCTCGAACCCCGTTCTCCCGAATGCAAGGCAAAGGCTTTGCCACTAAGCCATCTTGCTCGGTTGCAGCGAATGCTGCAACGAATCAGCGATGACATACCGCCAGAAAAAGGGGAAGTTCACAGTCAGCCTGCAAAAGGAAACTCGCTCCATACGGGAAGTGCTAAACTAGATCTGGATGAGATCCGTTGTGTAACAACCGTGTGTTACTTAGAACCCTCCTTAGTAGAGGACTTTGGCCGATCAACGCCGGCAGTGCAGTTGCGAGGTTGGCTAACCGAAAAGCATACTGAACTGTGCGTGACATTTAAAAACTTAGGGTTGCTATGACCGATTCAGTCTTCTGTGGTGCCATTCAATGACAATGATTATGGAAAGGGTTTCAAAAGCTTCTTTTAGCCCACTGGCGCGAGTTTTCAGCGATGATAAATAGTGGCACCACATAACGTAGAGAGCGATGAGCTGATAAAACGTCTGAATTGCAGGGACTTGCTTTGTGAAATCGAGAGCGATCTATCGAGAGCGATCTACGTTTATGATGGTGGAAGAACCACTATGGACCTTCGACCTTTCCCCAAGTTGCAATATGCACTGAGTTTTTAATGATGCGAGGTTCATATCATTCCGTCATGGAAGCACCTTCTAGTGCTCTGGCGTTTCTGCCCGTGCCTGTTCATGGTCGTGCCGTCCACCACCAGGTATCCTGTACCGACTTGATTTGCATGTCACTGAGCGCGAGTGTGGGCTGCTAAAGTTGGGTGGTGGAATTATTCCTTAAGAGCAAAAGCGCTCCTACGGAATCCCCTTACATACAGCAGTAATTAAACAAAGAACATGGCGGAGGCGGTACAACCCGGCGGCCACTTAATAAAGTATCTTTATTGACTGTGTAAAGGTTTCCGGAAACGTCTTCCGTCACCAATTGGGTGGTTCATTTTGACAAGCTAGAGTGGGTGATTCTCGTCTTCGAGTGTTGTATTCTAGCTAGTTTGCTAATGATTTCCTTCTACGTAGGTATATGGGCCGGTGAGACCATACAGCTGAGGCAAAACGTGGAAGCCGCACAGAAAATCTGCTCAGCTTTCTAGCGTTTGCCCTTGTTATCGCTGGTCTAGCCTACCAAGTGCGGAAGGCGCAGGTGAAGTGTTTAATGTTAGATTTTTACAAATCTTACCACCGCATAACTCACTTTCACTCGTAAGTTTTGACCAAGTGGGGAGCGAATGCCGCTGCCGGTGTTGCTCACAGAAATGCGTCGAGTAGCTCGTGACTAATTGCCCGCGATTTTGGGCATCTTTGAGCCCAACGGGACTACGGACACTAATTAGCCTCGAGAAAACAAGAAATCGTTGCGTTGACTGTATCTTTCCTGTATGAGTATTAACCACCTTGTATATACAAACTTCTTTGTGAAATACGTCTACGATAGTTCTTGTAGATTAAAGCTTCTTTCACAGCAACAACTCTGCTTACAACAGCTAGTGACCATTGGTTAAGCGTAGGCCTTTCTCAACATTACAACTTTGTAGCACGAATCAACGACACGCTCGGTTCCACCCTGGACCAACTTACTGCTGTGTTAAGTGTTTGTACTATGAAGGAGATCTATCGAAAGGATCGAAAGGAGATTGCGTTCAGCTCGGCCGAGAGCGAGGCTCATTGTTGACCGCACTCTAACGCGTGGATGAACGCCTTCATGCATAATACGTAAAGACATGCGGCGTGCCTGTAAATACTTATCATGCACAAATCAGCCGGCTCGGTGCGGTTGACTGACAGAACATACATACATATATATATACGTTGACTGACATCTCATACATACATACATACATACATATGGGCGTGCAAAGTTGCATACACACCCCCACACGTACACACACAGTCACGTACATAGATGCCTATATGCAAACATAGGTTCGTTCATCTCAGTTCTCCTTATCTCTCAGCGGCAGCCAGCTGACGTGTCGGGGCATACGTCAAGCCAAGACGGCCTAGAACGTCGAACGGAACCACGGGTGAGAGCAAGCATTATTCAATGCTAATATGGCTTTCGTCATTCCATCTTCTCTTTCTTCTCGTTCCTATTCTCTTTTTTCTCCTCTCTTTTCTCCTTCTTCTGGTGCTGCTGCTTCTCCTTCTTCTACTCTGCGCCGCCGCTCCATGTGCGTGGTGCGGCCCGTCTCAGGCAAACGGAGTTAGCTACACATACGCAAAGACTACTCAATGAGCTGTCGACAGGCAATATGCGCCCACCAGCACACGCACTCCCCCCCCCCCCCCCCCCCCCCCCGTACACGCACGCCCCAGCAGCCCCCGCACAGGCACATATAGAAAGACACTTAACGTGCCGTATTTGTGTGACCATCCGATTCTGTTATTGAGTTGTTGGTCGAACGAAATCGCCTATTCAGGCAGGCGATCAGGCAACAGGCAGCTCTCTCTATCTCTCTTTCTCTGAACGGCTGAGTTGACCGCCGCCTGCCCGATAGACTTCACTCAACCGCGGATAATGACGAACGTTGTGGCGGGGGCGTCGATGAAGTTCTGTCGTGCGGGCAAAGGAATAAGGGCATCTTCATGCGGAGAAAAGTGGGAAGTGAGGTGAGAGGCATCTTTGCGCCACCTCCCTCCCTTCCTTCCGCCCCCCTCACGGCGCCTGAAGGACGACAGTCTTCCCCTTCTTCTCCTTCTCCTTCTTCTTCTGCATACGCGGTGACGTTCGTGGTCTGGACCTTCTTCATCATCCACTTTCGACGGCTGCCCAGGCCGCCGCGGAGACGCCGTACCAACCGCCGCCGTTGCTGAGGCTTCTGCAGGGACTGCGGGCGGCGAGGAAAAGCTGCCAGCTCAAGTTCTTCGATATGATGTAAGGTGAGGTGCTTGCCATCTCCCCGACGTTATATATATATATATATATATATACTGCTTTCGTCGACTTGCCATGTTCCCATTGCTGTGACAGTCCGTTCGGTCACCGCTCATACATACATAGTAGTCAGAGACATCGTCGCCAGTGTTGTAGTCAACGTAGCAGCCGCAAGCTGCTGTAGTAATAGTAGTAGTAATAGTCATGGCAATCTTAATCGTATTGGTTGGTAGCTGAGTTGTTCAGTGAGGAAACCGCCCCGGGTGTCGCCAAAGGATGCAGCAGCAACAGCAAGGTGCGGTGGGTGGTAATCCAAGAGAGGAGGAGGAGAAGCAACGGCTTGTCTGTGAAGGACAGACAAAACCCTTCTACGCACCCCCGATTCTGGCCCCGGCCTCTCTCTCTCTATCTCTCTCCTTCTCTATACCTCATATCCACATACACACACATGCTTTCTTGATGTCTGCCTATGTTTCTTGTGTTGTGTCCCATTCGCTTCCTCAGCGATTCTGTAGGAGCCAACTTGCCACCCAAACGTCCTCGATCCATCTGGTCATCATGCACAGGCGGACGCACAGAGAGTCGATAGACAGGCAAACAGACATACCGATAAACAGGCAGATATATATATATATATATATATATATATATAAAGAGAGAGACGGCAGACACACCCGGTCTCTCGCGCTGTACTCAATAAAGCGGACGGCGACGGTGGCAGCCGTTCATTCGTTGGCTCTGGTTGTGTGTTTGTGAGTGTGTGTTTTGTCCGAATGCCGTCCGTGAGACTATGGCGACAATGATGGTCGAGTGCTATGCGATAAGAACACCCCTTTGGATAGTGTCACTCACTCGCCCACCACTCCTCTACTTGCTCCTACACTGGATGCTTCCTCATTGGATGCTTGCTTACGGGATGCTTGCTCTGGCCACATTGGACAGACACAGCCCAACCCAACGAACCAACCAACAAACGAACCGATGCGGCTTCGGCTGTGTATGTAATAACTGCAGTAGTAGTAGTAGTAGTGGTGGTGGGGGTGGCAGAAGAAGACGAAGAAAAGAAATATGAGTAATAGTACCGGCAGTCGTTGTGACAAAGAATGGTGGACAACGCTGGTAGGGAAGCGCTACCAGACACCGCCGATCCGTTTAGATCGAATCTGTCTTGTTGCGTGAGTGCGATTTTGGACAATTATCTATCAAATCAGCATGACTATGAAACGTTATGCATGTACGTAGAGTAAGAGTGTTCAGAGCGCTCTTACGTTTGGCTACTTATCTATTAATCGTAGCGTGATGAGGCTCTCATCATGACGATACATTACTTCGCACATCACAGCAAGCAGACTCAGTAAGCTATTTCCTTCGTACACAATAAGACTTTTAGAAGTATATCAGCAAATCTGTTTTGATATAGATCCCCGCATTGGGGATACGAGACACTAATTGAATACTACATTTTTTTAAACGAAGGGCACCATAACTAAGGTGGTGCGTCTGAATGATCCACAGGGAGTAATTACGAGCGGGAATGAGGTGTCAGAGAGAAAGATTCCACGCGGGATCTTTCTCTCACAAAGCGCGACCTTCAACGTGTACGATTTGTCCACCGGGCGGATGTTGGCTAGCGCCTAGACAAACTCTACGACAGTTTTTATCATGTTGTATGAATGCAGTATGTTTGGACAAAAGAAGCAATACTTCTAAGCAGACGTACTCGGCCCGTTTAAAGTTCGTGACTTATGTTTAAGGGCTATTTTGTTCTTGGAATTTCTAACTTGCATCCGAATCTGCCCACGGTGTCATCGATGTGCTGGCCACGAATGTGACCAGAAACAGGGTTACCTTTCATGACGAAAACCACTCACCTCGAGGGGGAGGTCAACTGCAACCTTATATACCACTTTCATGATGGACCCCAAAGTCCAAGCAAGCCCCTGCCCCTCCCATGTGCCGAGAAAGAACGCGTTGTCGAGACAACTAGATGTTGAAAAGCTTCTGGAACGAGCTTATGACGTACTCCCTATAGCGCACACCATTGATATCAAAGACTACGCCACGTCTCTTCAATTGTCTCTTCATGGCTGATGTTGTCCGATCAGCCATCCGTCCCGTCCACCCAAAGCGGCACAGGCCGTGGTTTGATTAGAATGCTCTCTGACTACTCAGTGAAATCCACACGCACGGAACTTCTCAAAGAAACCGATAACGGTTACGCCAATTACGTATCGTATTTCCGTGCATTTTTTTCAGAGTCGAGTACAGAACGGGTTGGAATCGAATGATAACATTGGGCAATGGCAATGCGTATTCAGGAAAAGACTTGTGAGGTGCCCTACTTTCACCAACTTTTTTTTATTGAACTAAATATTTGAGATAGTTGGGGCGCCAGGACGAGGTTGTATTTGTTTTAACCTAAAGGTGTATGTTCGACAGATTATTAGAATATACTTATAGGGAAAACGCAGCAATTATCAAACAGAAGAAACTCGAGTGCATATGGTGTTGCTAAATGGGTAAAACAGAGATTCCCCGTATCGTCGTTAGTTTTTCGTTTATATTAGGTAGGACAGAATACCACCTGTAATAAATACCAATGTAACTGGCAACTTAAGACGATTTTTAAAAAAATACCTGTCATGCCTGTGAGACGTCTGCACTGTTTAAAAACCACACCAGATCACACATCTTCTCACACAAGATCGGATTCTGTATTGGCTACATTATTTATGGTAAAATGCACAGCGAAGAAAACAGTTACAAGCGGCAATTTTGCGAGAGTTCAAAAAGTGCTGCTTCTGCGACGGAGGTAAGAACGCTCGACGTCTTTAAGTCTCCTTGGTTGTGGGCCGGGGTGGCCTGCGATGACAAGCATGTATATACCAGGTACATCGTACACGGGTTCCATCACCTCGTATGCTCCCGTAGGGAGTTTCATGAAGACTATATTACTCAGTGTATTTGTCGGTTCTGCTCGCAGCAATGCGCTAAGTACCACGCGGTTGATTGTCCGGCACTGCAACGAAGATCTTTACACTTCTTCTCTCGGTGGAGCTGCAGGACAAAAAATATTTATGTTTAATAATAACATGAACTATTTTGTACATACTCTATTTGAGTGAAATAAATATGGTTGATTGAAAAGTACTGCTTCTGAAAATTGTTCATATTTAAATAGAAAAAATATTTTGAGCGCATTCGGCGAAGACAGCATTTTTAAGGCGTCGTGCTTCAATTGATTTGCCAAGTTGTTGCGTGACAAAATGGTTTTTTTACGACAATGTGAATTGTGAAAAATCTTAGTGTGCCGGATGCCAACCTCTTTAGAATAGGCCAGAGATAACCCGAGGCCGCGTGTGAATTTATCCAGCCTGCGTCAGATAGCAAGCTTTGACTAGAAAAATTGCCGAGTCCACCGTACTCACCGGACATCGCACCAGTTGAACTACCATCAATTTAGATGTCTGCTGAAATGTCTACAGGGAAATAACTTAACTTTACCAGAAGCATAACAACATACGTTTAGTACTTTCTAGCCTACCCAATATATAGCAAGGACCACGAGAAAGGTTAATGGCACAGGGTTGGAATGGCAATCTGGGAAGGAGGGAATACTTATCAGAATTATTTTAATGCTATTTGCAGATGGTATGGTTGTTTTAGGAGGGGATGTAGGGGAAGTTGAAAGGATGCTTATTGCCTCTGGGGAAGGCAGATGATTTATATATGGTGTTTAACGTAACGAACGTAACACTATATTAGTACGTTCAAGGGTACATTGGGGAAAGTTAATGTTACAGTGGAAGAAGTTCGGGCATCTAATATAAATCCTAAAGTGTGACAATATCGCCGGAGGAATAGTTGCTGACAGAGCGTTAAAAATAAGGAACGCTTCCATAAATAAGTGCTTACAAGGAACATATGGAAAGCAATCTATGTGCCACAGCTAGCATTTGCAAACGCTGCTTTAGTAAACAGCTCGGGCTTATGCAGATAATTAAAAGAGATTCGGAGGGAAGGGTAGTTAGGTGTCATTTGGGTGATGTTTTAATTGTAGCAGAAGGTCCCTCGAATGAACGGGGAAAGATCAAAGTTAGTCGAACGGAAAGTGCACAGTAAGCTTTAAGGGTGGTCTTGGTACATTAAATGAGGATAAGTTGAACAGATACTTGAAATAGAAAGACAACTGGACTCAGGATTTAACAATAGACATATACTTATGTATCTAGTAAGCAGACAAAAGTAGAGTCAAGGTCGCATTCAAGCGCACAGAAGTGGCAGGTAGCACGAACGACGAAAGATATTTTGAGGAAAGTGTAAAAGTATATAAAATCGGAAAGGACGGGGTGGAATCGTTATACGTTTGTCGCTTATATCGACTACCTGGAAATCTAAGTCACCACAATGGACACAGAGCTGTTGGACGAGCGAGCAAACAACGCTTTGAAACGTTCAATTGATGGAAGAAGTCTGACAACCTTATGCTACTACCGGAAAAGAGGCGTTCTTGGTTAATCGGTCGCTGACTCAATTCTGATCTACGGGTCATCCGTCTTGGGACCAACTGCACTGAAAACCAAAATAAATAAGAACAACTAAGTCAGGCCCAGAAGGTCCTGGCCAAAAATCACCAAATCACCACCTTTAGGGGCCATAAGGATTTAATTGGAGTGATTGACTTACACTACACAGACCCACAGGTGTGTATTATTATCCATGTTAAATCCTGTCGCCCTGTAAAAAAGGAAGGGCAAAGAGGGACACTGGAGATAAGGCAAATGAAGAGAGCTTACAGGGTGCTACTAAGCTTCATTTCTTTAATCCATCTAATTGTCAATCTTAAATGTCCAGTGTGTGTGACAAAGGTTTCGAAAAATCTATAGTGGCTAAATCTGCTCATAAGATTATGATCGTTTATTGCGACCGCTCTGCCATTGGTACAGTAACCACTATGGTAGAAGGATATCTTTACTCTAAAGGGTTGTATTATACGTAAATACGTGGAACATCGAGCTGGCGGATAGCGACGGCCATTCCATTATCATGGCGCCAACGCCTTGAGTCTCAAAACTCAGTCTGACGTTTTGTTTACTGCTATTATTACTGGTGCCAGTAGCAAACAAGGACAAGCTTTGGATATATCTCAGATATCCTACCGGCAGGCAAACTTAACGTCGGCCGTCACGTCTACACAGGATACATTGTGCACGGCTACTTTTAGTGCAAAAACACCGGACATTTATTTTGGCGTGTGTTTCGATGTACTCGCAGATCTGCAAAATACTATGTATACGGGCGTTTGCATTTGCAACGACAACTAACAAAAGTATAAATTAAATCAGCTTCTCTCTTCTCTGCCCGTTCAAAAAAATCATAAACGCATGAAAAACATTTGATTACCATCAATGTGGTTGGCATATTGTTCAACGTTCTGAGTGGCGGCATGGTCTATGAGACTAGTGCGCTAGCCACGGTTTCCTCTACCCGGGGTGTCACAGGCTCGATACCTGTTGTTGATCGAATTTTTTTTAAGCGATACTTATTGAGAATAGATGATAAACCCTTTACCGTTGAGAGTCAGCGGCCGTGCTGCCACTAGGACTGTTGGGAAAACCCTAAATATCAGAACATGTTCGGTCTTCGATGCATTGAGGATATTTCTCTCGGTGAGTTCCAAGCCCATACAGGTGACAGAGGATAGTCTAGAACTAAAAACATTACTTCTAGGTCCGCATGTTGTAGAAGTTTGGGAAATTAATAACCCGTGTCAGTGCACCTAATTATGCAGCTCGATGCACCGATTGACTGTGGCGATATGAGTACTTCAAAAATGCCTTCAATAGCGTAATTTGCTATTATATAGCTGATTTCAGCAGACGCTGCTGTTCTTTGTTTGAATTTTTTTTGCAATTAGAGCACGTGACCTGAAGCGTACCAAGCAGAAAGTGCATACGCGTATTTATACGTTCATTAATCCTGCGCAAAATTATGTATCATATAATTTTTGCCAGATATTGAAACGTGCCGAGTGTAATATCATCTGTTGTCGGTCTACAACGGCGTTGGTATGTATTCGTCAAGAACGATAAAATAGATAGACCGTTTGAATTGTTTTGAATTTTTAAATGCAATCGTTTTGAAAATAATATTCCCGGCTTGCCAGGTACAAGTTATTGCGATAGAATAATCAAATTTCTAGGGGCCGCATAGAGACGACCTGTGCTATATAAATGTTTATATAAATTATCCAATCAGGGTGTTAATAAACCATAATGTGAAGGTAACATACTGCTATATTCTTGTTATACGGTATATATATATATATATATATATATATATATATATATATATATACATAGATATTAGGCGATTGACTTGGAAGGACGAAGCATAGCACCTTAGATCACACATAGTCTGATTCTACTTTATGTCGATAAGCGTGGGGTTAGCTGCTCTCAATCGTAGAGGGGCCTCATGAGTGCCGCAAAGGGGGCAAGAGGGTTTTGTTGCGCCGCATTGCCTTGATATATGAAAGGTCTCCGGGGAGACAAAGACACACAGGATGGCAGCAAGGAAACGGATAGTGTCAGATTGTCTGCAGCAAGGCGGACGTCGTAGTTCCCGCTGCTGCTGCTGTTGCTGTTATTGTTGTTGTTGTTGTTGTCGTCGTCGTCGTCGGCGTCGTCGTCGCCGTAGCAGCAGCATCAGAAACTGCGGGCGGCCTGGACAGGCCGCCCCAGTAGCCAAAGGATGTAGACGAAAACTGATAGTCGATTCTTGCCGCCGCCGCCGTCTGCTACTACGTCTGCTACGTTTCGAAGATTCTCCCGACCGACCCAGCGCTGGGTCGGGCGGTCCCAGTGGTCTGACTGCTCGCCTACTTGAAGCGACGGAATACTACATGGGTACTGATGGGCTTCTGTGCTGAGGTGCGGCTCCTGTCGATCGCCCTGAGCGTATACGTGTATGCACGCGCGTTTGCCGATGGATCTGTTTGTTGCCATCATGTGCCTATGGCTGAAAGATGGTTCAAAGTAGCACCAGTTACAGTAGTGGTGGTAATAGTAGTAGTAGTAGTGTACTTAATGTTGGTAGTCGCTGCAAACCGCAAGCCTTCGATACAAGTCGACTGGCGCCACCCGTAGGGAGGCATCGCAACACCGGGAACCCATCTCAGAACTCAATCAGCAGGCCGGCCCCGTTTTGCTTGGGAAAATCTGATCATCATCGTTAGCCCGTCTCTGTCGGCTGCAGGGCCCTTCGTTTCTTCATCATCTGGGCCGACCTGTTGGGAGCCTCTGCGTCCCTGCTGTCTTTCGCAATGCCTATCTTTATCTATCATTTGATTGCCTCTTATTACGAGCAACTCAATGTGTTGCCAGATCGCCGATTAACCAACAAAATAGCTAAAGCTATAGCGGAATCAAACTTGTCGCTCTATTGCCAAATATAGGCACTAAACGCAATTCCCTTGATACACGTGCATAGCTCTACATACCCGGACATATCGCGACCCGTTTAAATGCATGTTTGTGTCTTAGCGCTAGGTTCTGCCGAGATCGCTTAAAACTACTTTTGATGTCGCCTAGTGTTGGACCTCAACTTGCCTCAAATTAGTGCCATTTGCCCTATTTCCGTATATTAAACAATCGGGTAGAGATGCAAATTTTCTCCTAGCTAGTTTATTCCACGGAGGCATGATAGAGCGTTAATATTGTCTGTATATATGTATAAAATACGCACGCAGGACTGGGAGCCTTTATGATTCTAAACAGGTTGTTCTGGCAATCCCCGTCACTAGTCAGGAACTTAATGAAGCAGAAGGTTAGCTCTCCCAGGGCCGACTTAGTTAATCCTTGATGTTTAGTATATGTTTCCGGAGACTGACATTTGGAGGACCTTTCTCTAAGCCATTTCACTCCTCCTGTCATAAAAGACGCCACGCTGCCAATTGTCTATTTATTTGAGTGCGGGGAAGAGCCCAGACCGCGCTACGGTGCAGAGCCACCTTTCCCTCAGTCGGGGACAGCGGATGAGAAGATTGCGCCTGGATGAAGGGCCTCACCAGCAAGGGAAGCCTTTGAAGGTCTTCTCAGTCTGGCACCCCCAGTTCATTACGCTGACCATATTCACCTGTCTCTTTTGCATTGGCTTTGGCAGTGTACTGGCAGCCCTGCTATCTAGTGTTCAGGGCTGGTTGGGCGGACCCGCTTTTTCCTGTTTGTCTGCCGACTTCGGTGCCGGCAAGGTCCGCTTGCTTTCTCGCTCCCTGTACACACGCTCGCTCCGTTTGAAGGCGCCAACGTGCGTAAGAAGTCTTTATTGCTAGTTAGTCAAGAGAATTTCTCTCAAAGCCACCAAGCATGGTTGGAAGGTGGCGGAGAGGATTAAACGATTTTTGTGACAACAAAACTGCGCCTGGCATGCTACAGCAGAGATCATTCGAATCCAGAAATATCACGGTAACAGCAGCAGCGCCCTAAAGTTTAACATAGATAGCCGAAGCCATACCACGTGGATACCGCAGGAGCGGATTTTCAAGTTAGAGAGACTTACGGCTTATCCATTGATAGAATATGAGGTTCTCGGATATTCTGAATGGATTGTGCGAAAGCCATCCCGCGAATATTAAATGTTGGCTGAGGGTTAGCCTGGAAAAGTTAAGGAATCAACAACATTTTGCAAGCAATGTACTGTACTACGTTGTGAAAATATTAGCATGGGTAGACTTCTTATGGACTGCAGCTATTTTACTCATGCTGCACAAACGTACGTAAATAAAAAACTTTGCTTTATGTCTATGGTGTATCCTACAATTGCAATATAGAAGCTTTCGTACAAAAGCCTTATGTACGAAGGCTTATAATAGATATTTGTAAAAAGTAAAATAATATGAACTCGTAGATCATTTGCCAATCATTATTTTAACTTGCCGTATTGTTCACCCCATGCGAGTTGTAACAAAGAACGAGGACACAATGTTTTGCGACATTGCCATTCCACTATTATAATATATATATATTCCATTATTATTATTATCTATATATGTTATATATATATTAGCCATTCCACTCCTCCTGTCATAAAAGACGCTACGCTGCCAATTGTCTTCCTATTGGAGTGCGGGTATAGCCCAGACCGCGCTATGGTGCAGAGCCACGTTTCCCTCGGTCGGGCATAGCGGATGAGGAGATTGCGCCTGGATGAAATTCCTCCTGATGTGGTCAATCTCGGTCGTTTACATTACTTTGTTTGACGCGGCGATTTTTATTGATTGCGTTGCTCTAGTAGGCTATATATATATATATATATATATATATATATATATATATATATATATATATATATATATATATTAGCAGAGTGGGGAAGATCATGGCCACAATCCTAAACTGAACTAAGTGTCGCGGTATGCCCTGGCGCTAAGAATTATTTTTTAAAATAAACAAATAAAAATCCTAAAAAAATATTAGAAGCGTTTGTGTATTGTTCTCTATAAAGCGTTTGTGTTAAGCAATTTGCCATGATTATTTCTAAAAATTATTTAGCAAGACAGTGCTAATAGCAATAGTAACTTTTAATTTTGGCTTTGCTTGAACTAAACGTCACTTAATAGATGTGTACCCCTGTAATGGCCTTGCATACCTTAACACTAGTTGAGTCTTTTTAGTTTAGGTAAAACAAATAACACAAATTTAAAAAAAATATTTTATTAAACACATAAATCAATGTGGTACTAATTATAATTATAGGTATCCTTATGTTACGTGAGCTTATTATGCATTCGCGAGCATTGAGAATTACTTGGGAATGATGGGCACCCCCCTAACCCCCCTCAAGTCCTCATTTGCAATGGTACATGGCATTAAAAGCAAGCTTAAAAAAGTAAACGGGAATATGAATTTGGAAAGGGGTGGAGTAGCATGGTTATATGATAATACAAGAGGCAGCAAGAGGCTGTTAGCGGATGCGAGAGCTGGTGTGTTAGACACAAGGGTGCAGCGAAACTGCTACGAGGAATTAGAAACAACGGTTTGTCGGATATGCGGTAAGAGAAAGGAAACCGTAGATCATCTGGCTAGGAAGTGTGAGCAATTGGGAGGGACTACGGATATAGAAATAGGGGACCTCTAGGATTAGGTAAGGATGCCGAAAGGGCACAGGTAGGGACTACGGAGCAGAGGCTATCCCGATGAAATGTACTCAACACATAAGAGCAAAAAACGGGGGAGTACAATATAGGGGATTAATAGCTGCGGCGTTATGCGCCCCTGATATAAAATGGTGATATGTGTACACACACTTATCAAGCGAATAAACCAGTCAATCAATCACTATATATGGCCGACTCCCTACCTAACACTTTTTGTCCCGGATAGGCAAATGCGTCCACCTTTGACGTACACCTGACTTCGATCTACGCGATGCTCTGTCTCGGATATTGCACAACACCAGGCAAAGTGGGCATCGCCTTGCGACAGCTTGAGGGGGAATTAAAGCTTGTTCCTGCAACGCCTGCGGATATGCAATAAAGCTATCCGAACTCTTACATCAGAGGTTGCTCTTGCTTGACAATCAAGGAGGAAATTCAACATCTGTTTGGGGTCTCATTGTTAAACTGGGCTTATTCTGCGTCAGAAAATCCGTGGCCACACGCTCGCGCCGGGACAATTGTTCGCTCCAAAACGCTAACATAACACATTTGTACAAATAAAAACATATCAAATGATATATCTAATAAAATACATAACTTAGATGAGATTATAAGTATTTAACATATATAGTTTTACAAAGATTAATATGCGCGGTGGTGTTGGCAATTGGCGCTTTTTTACATTGGTTTTGGCCATCCCCTGACAACGCGGAGGCTTTAGAGTTTAGTTATGGCAATAATGTAAATTTCATAAGGTCTTTAGAAAGTTCATTTTCGGCATGGTGAGCTTTGCAGCCAATAGCAGAAAAGTAGTCAATTTTGGGCTGCTTCGGACAGCCGTCGCGGAACCCCATAGTAACTGCTAAGGTTCGAGGTTAACTTGTTGAAACTCAATTGTTTACTCGCAGACTGAGCCCCAGATAAACAACGAGTCGGTTGACACACTTCAGTGGGTAGCAGTTAACAATTTTCCTACAAATACAAATAGATTTGCGTACGCTATGTGTACACACAAAAGTCTACATCCACTAGGTATAGCTATACCGCGTTAGTAAGCACTGCACATTTTTAAGTCCTTAAAAAGTCCTTAAAGTCATTTGTAATTTCTTCGATTACAGGCAAAGTTTCGATGCCGAAACGCCGGCAATTGCGTGCATTTCCAATGGTCGGCCGCTATTCACAAGCGAGCTTGAAACACAACGCCAACGACGCTAGTGCATGTTGGCAGCCAGCAACCATTCGTCCCACCTGACCCATCGCATCATGTGTGTAAGTCTATCTCGAAGGGTGCTATGATTCTAATACGAGGTCGATTGATGAAGATCACTGATTGCGTGCCAATGAGAGACAGCGACCGCTTTTTGATTTGGCTAAGACTCTCGATACAGAGACTACGTTACCTGCATATACATGCATCTGTACAAGATGCGGTGAAAGATGCCCCAGGTATCACGCGGCATCGTGTGCTGCGGTACCGTCGTTGAATAGCCTATCAGATGCGACTCGGTGCAGTCAAGGTGCGGACGCACAGGAGGTTAGCTTTAACCGCTTTTAATATTTCTATAATTAATTGAAACGCTCATACAAGACAATTGTATTTTTAAAGACACAAAATAACTGTATATTAGTCTTTCTCACCTCTATACAGAGACTACGAGAAAACGATACAATAACAGCAACGATACAACAGCGAAGACAGCAACAACGAAAACAGCGACAACGAAGAGGTTACGGCAACGACAATGAGGACAACAACAACAACAACACCAACAACATCAGCAGCAGCAATAACAGCAACAACAACAACGCCAACAACGAAGCAACAACAACGACCACAATAACAAGTACCATCGAAGCAACAACTACTGCTTCTGCGTTAGCAACATTACAACAGCTACATGTGTACAGGTAGGACAGCCGGAACTCTTGTCTGTCTGTCCGTTTGTCTGTTGGACGTCGAGCTGACGGAGGCGCATTCCGGTGCACTCGCCGGCCAGGAGCGGCTTCGAGCCGGCTCAGAACCTGTCCGGAACGGGGTCCAAGCAGCGGGAGCGGCCTGCCGCAGCGACGTTGTTCTAACAACTGTTCCGCCGACAGCGCAGTCTCGCGCCTACGAGTGTTCCCTCATGGGGGAACATGACCTTCCTGTACTGTGTACGATTACCGCTTCCTCCAGCAGCAGCAGCAGTAGCAGCCAGTGTACCCCGACGACGGAGCGACCCGCTCGACCAACGAAAAAGCCACAAAGCGGCAGAGCAAGAGAGAAGAAGTGATATATATATATAGAGAGAGAGATATAGATAGAGAGAGAGATAGAAAGAGAGAGATGGGGGAGAACGCGTGCTCAAGACATATAGAGACCGGCGTGGGGTAAGGGCGGGGGCGGAGAAATGGATATGATGGAAGGTAGGGATCAGATCCGTCATCTTAGAGGAAGTTTGCAGAAGTCGAAAAAAAAGAAGACGAAGAGGAAGAAGACCTGTGGTCCGCCGACAGCAGCAGAGGCAGTAGTAGTAATAGTAGTAGTAGTAGTAGGGGGTACAGTGCGCGCAAATATAGCATACAGCTATGCCGACGCCCATATCAACACATGTGTACACACGTACGAGCGTTTAGGAAGGTAATTCCTACGACGTATCGTAGACCACCCAGACTAGCTGTCGATTTATAGATAGATAGATAGATCGTGGACCACCTCTCGTCCCCGCGCCCTTACCCATACAAATAACATGTAGTATGTCGGATTGTCATGCCGCCAATTTCGCCTCGGGCACACAGACAACTGAAGCGTACCGCCAAAGAAAGCGGATCTACCGCATTTCGGCAGAGTCGAAAGTGTATGTACTTACTACCAGCCGACAGCTCCGCGACGAGGGTCCTTCGTTAGTGATTAATCGTGAAGTGGCCTTTCGGCCCGAGAGAGTACCTCCAAATAGGGTAGCGCCGTAAACACACCAGTGTAAAGTGCCCATGCAATGTCGCGAACGCATAATGGTATTGCACCGTTAGGTTCACAACGTAGACAGAGCTACAGCCGCTCGTAGTCCGTCTAACATCTGACTACATTTTAGTGAGTCTATTTTCAGGAAATCTGCTAGCTCGCAAACAGAAATACTGACAAAATGGACTTAGACATATATATGTATATATATATATATATAGGGTGTATCAACATTTTTTAACCGATAGTACGAATTGTAGAGCTCGTTAAAGCAAATGTTTTTGTCCAATGGAACGTGAAAAAAGTCTTGTCTCTAAAAAGTCTTGTTTTGGAATGCGAGCGAAATTACTACAATTTGTGACACTGGTGTTTTTGCCCGACATAAGAGCATAAAATGTGCTGTTGCGAGACAACCAGTCCTCCTAGACAGAGAGACCAAGCACACTGCCGTGTTTGTGAGAAAATTCTGCTTTTTCTGGAGAACATATAAGGCCGGTCAGAAGATGCGACATGGTCGCTTAGAAGAGAATTGGCCAAAAATTAAGTTTTTTATTAGCTTTCACGCCAAATACCTCAAAATCATTACCCTACGACCACTCACAGCGCTCCAAACTAGCATATTCAAATAACATATTCAGCAAATGTGCATTTCATGATGATAATTTTGGTACCAAATCTATGTCAATGCGAATTGTGGTTGCACAGTAATTACGATTTTTCGGAAGGCATGTCGAGATTGAGTGCATGCATAAATGACTTTGTCCCAGGCACGATCGTTTTGAAAATAATTCGCAAAAAATGAAGTTCTTTTTTAGCCTTCATGTTAAATATGTCAAAATTATAACCCTACGACCAATCACGGCGCTCAAAACTAACACATTCAGGCAAATGCACATTTTATACCGATAATTTTAGTACCAAATGCATGGCAATGCGAGCTATGATTGCGGAGTAATCAAGATTAAGTGCATGCATAAATGCTCTCCGAAAAATCGTAATTACTCCGCAACCACCGCTCGCGTTGACATAGATTTGGTACCAAAATGATCGTCATAAAATGCCATGTGTTAGTTTTGAGCGCTGCGAGTAGTCGTAGGGTAATGATTTTGAGGTATTTGGCGTGAAAGCTAATCAAACTTAATTTTTGGCGATCTTTTGACCGGCCTTATATGTTCTTCTCAAGAATCAGAATTTTCCCACGAACACGATGGTGTGCTTAGTTTCTGTCTAGGAGGACATTTTATGCTCTTATGTCGGGCAAAAACACCAGTGTCACAAATTGTAGTAATTTTACTCTCATTCCGAAACAAGACTTCTTAGAGACCATGTTCCATTGAAAAAAACATTTGCTTTAACGAGCTCTACAATTCGTACTCTCGATTAAAAACAAATTTGAGACACCCTGCAAATATATACGTGACCAGGTTATGACAATGTGTGCGCATCTTTCTATAGTTCGGATTATTATTGACACTATAGTGTTCACTACTAGAAATTATATATTTAAAGTTGCATACCAACACTTTTGCCATTTCAATGATATCACGCAGTACTCCGAAATCACATATCTACCGGGTTACCCCACTCCAGGGACGAGCCTGAATCTTGGATGTTCGCTGTTGGATGCCGCGAATGAACAAGGTAATTAAAACCGCAACAGTAGCAACAACAACAATACTAATAATGCTATCACTATTGGCTGCTTTAATAATGAGTGCCATCAAACAGCAAAGTTGAGAGCAATCGCGACAACAACAACAACAACAGCCACCAAATCTTCAACAGATTAAATACATTGCCAAAAATATCCCAACACGCGCGACAATAAATGCGTTTCAACAGCGACCAAAGTAGTCAAACCCCCGTGAACCAGCCGTGAAGGCTGTGGAGGAGGCGGAGCTTCGACGTCGTTCTCACCGGCGCGCCAACAATAGCGTCTGAGACGGCAGGCCCAGAATCGGTAAAGTGGGGGTAGCCAGGGGCCAAGCCTGGGGTAGTAATGACGACGACGACGACCATGATGATAACAATGGTGTGCGCCAGTATCAAGTATCAACAACGCGGAGGAGGTCACCGACGTAACAGCAGCAGCGGCAGCAGCAGCAGGAGCAACAACTAGCCATGACGGTCACAGCATGGCGGACGGAACGCCTTCCTACTTCATACATCTGTGTATGCGTTCGCTCCATGGTCCGCCCCGCTCCTATTACGTGGGCCGGCCCGATTTTCCGCCAACCAGGGAACGACAAAGCAGCGGCAAATGCCAGATAGAGGCAGCAACAGCAGCAGCGGCGGCGGCAGCGGACTGAAGACTTCGACAGCCTCACCGACGAGCTTCAGTACTGAAGCGCAATATTATGTAGGCAGGCTTATTGTCTGGCGAATGGCGGTAACCTAGCAAACAGCCAACCAGTCATTATAAGTAGACAGGCTGACGAAACAAACGTTTCGACTTCAACGCCCTCCTGCTCTGCAACATCGAGACAACGGCACAATGGCCTGTCGGGCCAATCGGGTGAGGGTGGCGGTCAGCAAGTTTTTTCCCTGAGTTCACCGAGCCCTCTCCCTCGTGAAGTGCTCAAGGTTGGGTTGAGCTCGACGGCCACTCCACTCACACGGCCAGTGGCCTCCTCCTCAGTCCTCGGGCCCACTTCGCACCGCGCTTGCCTCGACTCGTCGACTCGCAGACCCCGCCCTCGCGGTCCTCAACGGTTCGTGGGCATCGTCGTCGGACACACGTTGATGAACCACAACTACTATTAACGCTACTACAAGGGCTACTACTACTACTACTACTACTACGGATAATATATACGGAGGACAACATCACAGTTGACGTTAGCTTGACGGGAGAGAGCACGTACACATGTGCGGATACACCCCATACCCCAAAGAGACGTAGATATGCACACCCTCTCAGGCTCCATCCACAGGCTCACTCACACATGCAGCCGGATCATCTGAACCATCTAGCAACCGGGGAGCAACCAACGGCGTCGACATTATGCGCCATTGGCGTTGATGCCGCTACCGCTGCTGCCGTGATGCTGGGAATACCTCACGTCGACCGCCGTCAGCTCGAAAAACATGCGGTCATAATGATTGAATTGAAACTGAACGCCGCACGCAGCAACCACTTCATCAGCTTCTCAAAAGTCGCGCCACAAAAGGCCAACGCTTGGGGTGACCTTGTCTGTTGTCGTCGTCCTTGTCGGATTTTTTTGATAACTGCGCAACCAGTTAGTAACAGCTCCTTGATCTCTAACCGATTATAGACAACCTCGTCGAGCTGGAACGACTTCAAGACGACTCGTTGCATTAGGTCGCCAACGGAAGGTTGATGGCAGAGGCGGCAATTCAGGTTTCCAGGGTCAATAGTTTATGCGCAAGTAATTAACTTAAATGCGCAAGTAGTCGTTGCTGAAATATCGTAGTTTTGTTTAAAGTTGTGATTCAATATTCCAATTTGCTTAAATCTCTTTCGCTTATTTTGACTATGCGATGGGGTTTTCTGTTTCGCTGTGCTGTACTGTGTTGCACTCTCAAGCTGAATGCTCATTTGTTTACCGGTCCATATCACATACACCTCGCAGTAGATCAGAATGGGCCCAGACTAACAGTAAGCGTATACGGCTATCACTGCAAATGTATGTGGGATTTCCCCCGCGTTTTCTAGATTACTGGTGCATATTTGCAGATCTTATTCAACTTCGCATGTGTCTCTGATCGGAAGTGATCGCAGACTTCTTCAGTAAAGTTGGCTTTAGGAGCTCTGGGCCGTCTGGGGTATCCAATGCAAGCTTGTTGCAAGAAAAAGTTTGAGAGTGCTGAAACGTCCACAATCATATTGTCTCACATCAGTGCATTACCTGTTAAGTAGGTAAAACTAGTATCATACATCCGTCTAGACCTATAAGGCCCTGGGGCTCCTTGGTACAAGGAACACGTGTTGAAGGTCACTATTAGAAAAAAAAATCTTGAATGTGGATTTTACCCAGCGACCATGTGCGTCGTAAATTAGAGTGGATGTAAAAACGGAAATCGATTTAAGGCGTATACATGATATGCAGTATGTTGCATACGTTGACAAAATTATAGTATACCATCCGTTTTGTTCGGTTCGCTGCTTTTATTTTGTTCCTGTGCATGGATGGGTGATGCCTGTTGATTGTCCGTCAGGGATGTAAGTACATCGTGCACGAATTCCTGTTAAGTTGTCGTTTGATGTGGTGTGACAGTCAGTCTATTTGAAGTAAGTGTCATGCGGGTCAACCGAATTCCACGGTCGTCATCATCATCATGGAGCACAAAAGGCGCATATGCTTTGCTCTCAAGACCGCTGACTATTGACCAGTACGTTCATATATATATATATATATATATATATATATATATATGTTGCACGAATATCTTCGTATAAGTACATACAAATATACATGGACACATGTAGAGGTAATATCAGATGTAAAACCAGCAGGAAACGGTCGTACAAAGCGTTTGAACTTAAGCGGCGGCCTGTATGGCATGGTATGGGCGTCCGTCCGTTCATTTATCGCTACTTTCTCCCTACCGCCCGCCGTCGGGTCAATGTTCGTTTGGCTGGCGTGGAACGCGGCCGGCCATTCTTACAAATGCTACTAATGTGACGAATATGTCATAACATATCGCAGCACAGATATGGAAGCGAAGGATGTATAGAGACCGCGCGATAGAGAGAGGCGGGGGGGGATGTTGCGGCAAGCGTGGCTGGCTAGATCTGGTCGGTCCGCTTTGTCCGTTCTTCTGGCCGGACGTTGTCGTGGTAGCTGCCGCCGCCGCTGTCCTGATCATCGTAGGACATTATCATCCTCATATAGACTGATGTCCTACGACCATTGTTGTTGCCTGCTGCTGCTGCTGCTACTGCTGATGCTACTTGTTCATCGTCATGTTGTATAAGCCCCCCCCTCCCCGCTCCCCCACGACTAGCATTTCGACCTCCACCGCCACCCCCATAAATGCAGCCCCACACAGCGCCGCCGGTTCTTTGGCGGTCAGTGCGGGTGGGTGGCGCTGTATAATAATGATGATGATGATGGTGATGATGATGATGGCGATGATGGTGATGATGAGACGAACAAGTAAAAAGTAGATCGAAGCGTGTGCCTACGATGGCTAGGTGTGTACGATCTACGTGCGTGTGTTCCAGTGTCCCATAGCCAGTTGGTGGTCGATTGGCGGGGTTAGCTTATCGTGGCGGCCGAGCCGGGGAATAGAGGGATCAGCTTTTGTCGTCCACTGCAGTAGGAACGATGCTACACCGCAGCACCGGTAGCGTCAGCAGCAATTCCTCCCTACCCCTCCCCCCCCCCCCCTGGCGTCTTACAGTAGTGCTACAACCGACTACAACCAGGTTGGTCGTCGTCGTCTGGGGGTTGTCAACCAATGTTTGTGTTGGTTGCCGGCAGCCGCCGCAGCAGCAGCAGCAACAACAGCCAGTCCGGTTTCGGCAAGCAGTGGCGGAAGAAATGCACGACGCCCGACAAGTCCAAGATTCTCCGAGGGAGTAGACGTCTGATGACCACCATCTCGTCACATCATCATGTTGTTGTTGTCGTGTTTGTTGTTGTTGTTGTTGTCGTGGTTGTTGTTGTGGTGGTGGCTTTCGTCATCATTGTCTTTCTCGACTTGGTCCGCCTCCTCCTTTTCCTTCTTCTCATCAAATGGACCAGTGGACAGATGCAGACGCACGCCCGCGCGTGTGCAGATACCGGACGGGTGTTCCGGTCATCACCGCAGACATCGAGCAACAACGGATCTACGCCAAAAGGCCGTCTCGTATTCTCTCCCCCCTCCCCTCCCTCTCTTTCTCTCTATGTCTCGTCTGCTCTAGCTTTCCTTATTTCCCTGCTCCCTGTTTTGGTGGGTGGGTCGAGAGAAAAGAAAAGGGAAAAGAGAGAGAGAGAGAATGGAGGAAGAGACACGAACAGAAGAAGAAGAACACGACGAAACGTGGAAAAGGGGGTAGGGTAGATATTCTATGGTTCACCTCTGTTTCCCTAGCTGGCCGTAGCAGCAGCAACAGTAACAAAGCGTCATGAGCCATCCTCAAGCTGAATTTTGCGCAACGCGTTCCAGGCTTGGAGAAGCACAGCCGTCGCAGTGGCAACAACAACAGCAACAACAACAACAGCAACAACAACAACAACAGCAACAACAACAACAACAGCAACAACAACAACAGCAGCAGCAACAAAATGACGACAACGAGGAGAAAGATGGGCAGCTGAGCTCCTGGCCGTTGACCGGCCGTAGACAAGTCTCGAAAGTCAGCCGTCTGAGTTATCGGCGGAGTCGTGTTTGAATACGGAGGAATACGATTTCTTGTCTAGGAGAAGAAGGTGACAAACGACGACAACAACAACAACATTGACGACAATGACGACGGCCACCACCACCAGAAACAAAGAGTGGCAGACGAAGGAAAAGAAAAGAAAAGAAGAAGACACCGTCTACCCACCCGAGTACTAACTCGAGGCCGGTGATGTTGTTTGTTGGTGGTGTCTGTTGTACATCATCGCCTTTGTGCCGCGCTGTCCGGCACATGATTGAAGAAGAAGCAACAGCAGCAACAACAGCAGCAGCAGCAGCAATCAAAACAGCAGTTCTTGTCGCTGTAGCAGCAGAAATCGCAATAGTTATCATCATGCCGCCCATGGTGGCGCGTGCCCGGTCAATGTCGCCAGCCTCTGTCGGGCCTCCTTTAGCTCTGCCGCTGCTCTGGCCTTTGTTGTTGTTGTTGCTTCGTTATTGTTGTTGTTGTGTTGTTGTTGTTGTTGCTTCGTTGTTGTTGTCATCGTCTACTACAGCTGCTACTGTTGCTGAAGCGGCGAGTCTGACAATAAAAGTCGCGGGTTCGATACCATATACCATTTAAAATGTTTCTCATAATTTTTCTTACGGTGTGCAGATTTGTGTTAAAATAATATTAATTAAATACCAAATAAATGATTGCGTACAACAAAACGGACTAGTCAATTTAAGAAAGCCATATGGGATATTTCCAAAGCTAAACGTCAAGGCATATTTAGCCAAACAACAGGCCGGCGTTTCTTCGCGTGAAACCCACTGATCAGCAGCAAAAAACAAGCGCAACAACACCATCACAGTGAACTTAACTATAAAGTAAATAGTATTAACGTGAGTAGTAGTTTATAGGCTTCACATTATCTATACGCCTAACAAGGGTAGCGTGTACTTCACATAGTATGAGGAACGCAGCTGTGTCAAGTGTCAACAAACTTTCGCCAGGCAACTGGGCCCCTAGCAAAACTTGCAGTTGGCAAGAACATGTTCATATATTAGCCTTTCAGAGATCAACGAGTTGTGTGTGCAATAGACTCAAATAAAGATCTGGCGCTTGTATCGTATAGCTTGTAGAGCGGTCGGCAGAGCAATCACGTGTTTAGGTCGACCATAAATGTGTCTACACAGAGTATCGCTTCCAGAAACATTGTAAACAATTTATATCCCTGACAGTCAGCTCTTGACACACACACACAACCCGTTTGTAGATCAAAAGTGTGCTAAACTGAAATGCGCATTGTGGAGTTTCCTTGCTGCATGTTTTCGTCACTTCGTCACTTCTGCGCAGTTCGGCCCGAAGTTAGCCATACGCTCGTTGTTGAACGTTGTGTCTTGTCGCTGTGCGTGACGCGTGACAACAAAAGTACGTGTCTACGAATACACCCAACCCGACCCGACAGCCAGGTACAGGGTCTCAAGTCGTGTGCGGCCACCATCCTCTTAATGTATCTCTCTCTCTCTCTCTCTCGCCTCTTGTCTCTTACTAGAGTTTGAGAAAGAGGGAGGAATAGAGAGAGGAAGAGGGAGGGAGAAAACTCAAAAGGTCTGACTAGCTGGCCCACACCGTTGGTATTTGCCGCGCGCATTAGTGTTCGTCCGTGATCTGATCTCCGCCAGACGGACGGACGGCCAAACGGACGGACCGACCCTGATATGACGATGATGACGACAATGACTGTCGCGCTCAACCAACCACTGCGGAGCACCACTGCGGCAGTTATCTCTAGCGCGTTCGTACTGGTACTGGTAGTAGTAGTAGTACCCACCACACCCCCTATCGATGGGGGTGGCTACTACGAAGTATTCGAGTAGTGGCCACCCCCACGGATAGGTCGGACCGACCACAACGATGACGACTAGCGCTTTCCCCCCCCCCCGACGATCGCTTTCCAGACGATCAGGTAGGTGGGTAAGTGTGTAGTAGGTCGATCGGAAGGTTGATGCCAGCAGCTAGACGCCTAGCCTAGAGTGGCTGGGTGGAAAAGCAGGCAAGATCGAACCTCGTCGTCGTCGCCATCGTCGTCGTCGTCATCGTCGTCGACGACATCATCGATGTCGGAAGACGGAAGTTAAGCTGGACGGAAATAAGGCATGCACGAGCGAAACAAAGGCGCTGCACCGTGACAACTGCCAGTACAGCTAATACGAGCACGACCATTCGGATGACCATCATAATCATCATAATCATCGATGTCGCCGCCGCTGCAGCAGCGTCAAGCCATAGTCAAGGTCAGTTTTGGCCACCGGCGATCGGCCACCGGCACTATTACTGCCCACTGTGTGTTGCTGCTGTTTTTGTCGCTTCGAGAATGGGAGCTGGACGGGGAAAGGCGGGGGGATCTTCTTCACACTTCGAAGCTTTGCCGCCCGCGTCGCCGCTCCCTTATCCCGCTTCTCTGCTCCTTCCTTCGTTGCTAGCCAGCCAGCCTTCCAGCCAGCCAAGCCCCATCCCCCTGATTCCTTCCGACTACGACGAGACTGCGTTACTCGATTGGCTAACCATTAAGTATCAAAATACGACGCAGACATTTATCATCTTTGGCTTCCAATTAACCTTGACGACAGACCGGTGTACCGCGAGCCACGTGGAAGGGGATAAAAGCGCCACAAGAGAGCGAGAGATAGAGAGAGAGCGAGATAGGGTCCAGTTGCGGTACATCCAGAAGGCTCGGCTATTTTTCAATCTGTCCGGCTAATCGTTGGTGCGTGAAATACGAAGCATACAGATACAATTACAATTTAGCAAAAGTATTGGCCACCATTTGGAGAAGGATGAGGTGTACTGAACTGCGATAATAATAAGTAATAATAGTAATAAATCTCCCGGGTATTTGGTTATTTCCTTCGACATAGCTTCCAAACCTTGGACTTCCTTCCATATCGTTCCTATAGGCTTCTGTACATTTGCAGGACTTCCTCTCGAATGTAGTAGCGTTTCCACAGCGGATCACTTCCGTACGGGTACGAACTCGCATTACAAACCGTGCGCGCCGATATAACAAGGATATGAACACAACACGTAATTTAACAACAGCGGCTAAACGTATTCAGCGAATAAGAAAATCTCTAGAAAATATTTACTCAACAAAGGAACTGCCTCTACTGCATCTACGGAAGTTATTTCTGCTGCATGGCGCGTGCGGACGCTAGTTGCATCAAGAGAATCATTTCAGCGTTTGTAATAGCAACCTGTATAAACAGATACGTTTGGCTGGGAAATTTATGTTTTGCAATTCACCGTTCCTCTTCATTTCTCGAATTTAACGATTGTTCTGCTTTAATGTTGCCAGCATTGCAGTGAACATGTAACATCAATAGTCAATATCATTGTTTGTTTTAATTAACCAGAAATAGTGCTGTGTCACTATATAGTTGGCATTACTGTCGATTAATTAATGGCAAATCATTAAGACAACGCTGAAAGTGGTTAAGAGTGGTATAAGTTGCAGAACCACCCACTTAGTTTGCATGTACACTCCATCAATGTTTCATGGAACTTCTCTTACGTGCGCGTCGTTATGGAACACCATTAACAACGTGAGCTATTTCAGGGCTCGGTGCACATTGTTCTGAACATTCCCAGTGCTTGGCATGACTGCCCGACATGTAATTTATCGAACGCCAATGTTCTCTGTAGGTTGAACTGCCTCTTTAGGTAATAAACGAGGGAGACGGCGCCGGTAAATAGGCAAGCTGGTTCTTTCTGGTGCGGTGTATTCCTAAAGTTGGCCTCGAAAAGCTGGTTTTGATCGTGTTGATCTGTTTCAGGGCAACTAGGTACGCCGCCGTCAGATGGGGTCACATCAACTGAGTTCAGAACGATGTTATGTTATCTTGATCTCGATGCGGCTGACTGCAACGTTCGGTGACCGTTTGTGGGACACTGTGAATAGAAACCTGAAACCCATTGTACAACATGCTCGCTTTTATTCTCTTTACATGTGTTTTCAACTTGTTAAGAGATGCCTGATTGCACACAACCACTGCAATCGGAGGGTGCTTCCAGCGTGCGTCCACTGCGGCGATGGGCTCGAAGACACAACAGAACACACGAGGGGTCCAACAAGGGCGGAGCAGCGTGCTTCCGCTAGGTTTTTAACATCGTATACGCTGGGGACGGGCCTGCCCAGCATCTGCGAGCTAATGCAGGAGTCTTTGCCCCAGTGGCTTGAAGCGACGAAAGTTTTTAGGAGCATACTCATGACAAAATCTACAGCAATTAACCGCCGCACGACACGCATTTTCCAGTTACTCGTCTACAAAAAAAAAGAACACAACCACTGCAGGAAAAATGCCGACCACGGGTGTAAGGCATACAGGAGCGTGTTCACCTATGACTAAAGTTTTGGAATTCACCTTGGTTCATTGCTTTCTAATACTCCAAACAGCAACGGGCTCAGAGTTTCGCCTCTGATCGAGAATACTTCCAGGCATTCAAGTGGAAGCACACGCTATCAACTATGTTGACCTCCCTTTTCAGAAAGCTTCCTGCAGTTTTGGAGCGCCCCGGTAATCTTTAGAGTTTGTTAGGCGGCAAGCTATTATTACCAAAACGAAGCTTATACATTATTGTTTGCGATACCACGACACGATGCTGCTGTCGTGGTTATTGCATCGAGTACATCTACCTCGCCGAAAGGTCAACCTACCAGCTTACGGGCTTTATTATTTATATTTGCTCATCCTATGCCATTATATTTTTATTTGCTCATCCCATGCCAACAGGAGTAAAGAGGTACGGCTGTGCGCCGACGAGAAATCCATGAAAGTGCTTAAATAGATAATAAGAAGGCAAACAGGTATGCCACTGTACTCTTGCCAGCGTTCAAGCATTTCTAGTGTCGTTGTTGTGCATCTAAGTGTAGCGTGTTGTGCGCTCTGCATGCAGATTTGTCCGTTTTGATTGTCTTAGTAAACAAACGACCAGCGTCCATATATGCTTACGTTTAAATAAATTCAAGCTCGTTTCGGGATAATTTTTTGCTAGAATATATGCTTGTATTGTATAGCTCGTGAAACACTTATATCGCTTGGAGTGCCAGAAAGCGTGTGTTCAGAAATGGCTCTATGGTGTCAATGATGATATCCTGAAAGCAGTTGGCAAGATATCTACGGTAATAGAAGCTGGCATCGGAAAGATACTCTGTAGAACTGCATTTAACGGGGCAGGTTTTAGCTTGAAGCTGCAGTCACTTTCAAAAATTGTTTATAAACTGCTTTTCAGCTCCAAGAAAGTTGGAGAAGGTCCCTTCTCGCGCCAAATGCCAGAGTATATTTTTTTATATTTCTGGATCGGACGCTAGCCTGCTAAGTACTTGTATAAAAAAAAACAAATGTGGATTTACCTTGTGAGGCAATATAAGCAGCTTCATCAGATATATTCACCTCACACCTATTGTAGGACGCCAATGTAGTATTTAGCACAATTGTATTTGCGTTTGCGTCGCCTTCCCAATTCTGCTGTTTTTGTTGGAACTACCGTACGAAAACATTTTATTCATTCTTTAATATTTCTAGTATTGTTTCAGCCGGGCTTGTGAATACTGCAATAATGCTCAAGTTGCTTCCTGCTAGGACCACACAGTTGTGTTACGCGTAAATGATCTGTAGTCTTCGAAACTAAATTACCGAGCAAGACGGTTTAGTGGCAAAGCCTTTGCCTTGCATTCGGGAGGACTGGGTTCGAGACCCAGACCGGCCACTCTTAAATTGGTTTGCATGGTTTCTAATTTAAACAAGGTAAATGCCTGAGTGGATTAAAATTAGCCATTACATGAAAAAAGCCGTACACAGGCAATAGCCTTACGAAAAATATTTTTTATAAAAATGCGGAACACGGCCACAACAAGCTGAATAAATTAATATCTGTGTATTTTCCTTTCGGTGCCACTAACGGTTATTGCTTGCGGATATGGAGACTGACTAGGCCGTCACTCGGCTATATTGGCATCATGACTTGAGATGCCCTTGCTCCAATTAAAACGGGGCGCTTGTAAAGATCCGAAAGAGCCAATTTTGCTGCTATCGTGGTGAATATTTAAATCAACTTCTGATGAGGTATCAGAAGTTGATTTAAATATTCAAGGCCTGCAATCATGTATTGCAATAGCTTAGTCGTCCATCTTAGACGGTCTGTATGATTAAACCACGTCTCAGCCACAGAATATGCTGCGACCGAACGAAATATGAACTTGCTACACTGTTAATATATTACCTCAGATGGTGCAATATGGTATTGGTAAACAGTCAACACAACGTGACCGAGCGGCACTGTGCGGTCGTCCTTTATTTACTCATGAGGATATTTTATTAACAATAAGTCAGTGATGAGAATATATATATATATATATATATTGGTCGATTACAAGGAGAAGTGCTAGTAATGGGTGCATCTGTGCCGCTGTAAGTGGTCCTCAGCGAAAACAGTGTCGTCATCATCTCACGCGGTGACATCCGAACAACTCTTTCTTAAGCAGCCAGCTATGCATCATTTCGTTATCTTCGCTCGAGGCAAAGCCGGCAGCTGGCCGAGTCGTCTTGTCTCGCAATTGTCCGCGTTTGGTACGACGTTTGCCGCCCGATACTGCAGCCGGGCCAGCGGCAGGTTTGGGTCAGTGTAGTGTTCTGTTTTAACCCAGTTAGGGTTTTGGGTTGGCTCGAGAGAGAGCTCACTCAACTCGATCGAGTAGGCAACGGACGGCTGTCTCCTGGGACAGACTTTGGCCACCGCTAAGCTTATAACCCTATCGGCGCTCCAGCGCCATGCCATGCCCCCAGCCCCCAGATTCGTACCACCGAAAGCCGATGGATGGGCCACAGAGACGGGCAGAGGCGGCGAGCCGAGTCTTGTCTATCGACGTAGCTTTCCCTGCTTGATGTCTCTATATTTATTTAGTGCTCCTCGCTCGCGATGATCCTGGAGAGGAGCATGCCCACGATGTCTCTTGCCAGTTTGATATGTGCATGCTTTCTCTATGCGCATTTATATATATATATATATATATATATTTATATTTAGGCGTGCTCGCACATAGTGCGCTCATATATGTATGTATGTGTGTCTATACGTATATATATATATATATATGCATCTGTGTGTCTCTGTATATATCAATGTGCGTGCGAAGAGCGTAGTACACAATATGCCTCTTTGTGTCGGTGACTGCGCGCGTCTCAATGAGAAGATTGCGACAATGCACCCGCGCCGAAGACGCCGAGTGACTCATGATGACGATGATGATGACGACGAAGACGACGACGACGCCGATAATGATAAAGACGAATCGAAGGCCGCCGTCGCTTCAACTGTTTGGCCTCACGATGCACCTCATCTCGATAGCGATCCGTTTTCCCCCACTGACCTTGTGGCTCGGCGTCCTGCTTTGCCGAGCGCCGCCGAGGCCGGATGTTCCGGCGATATTAAGTCGTCGGCTGACCGGAAGCAGCGCGCGCATTGATCATCATACATAGAGAGAGAGAGAGAGCGAGGGAGGGAACGAGAGAGAGAGGGAGATCTGGACAGACACGCGCGGGCGAGCGAGCGCGCGCAGATTCAAATCGAACGGTGCGACGAAGGGGTGAGCGGAGCTGCTAAGCGGAGAGGAAAATGATAGCGCAGCCGATATCGCGAGACGGACCAGGAAAATTGCGATCGATCGCCCGACGAGACGTCCTGTGACTAACCGCATACGCACCTCCTTCTTTCCTACCTTCCTGCGTGCCTTCCTCCCCTCCACCCCCCCCCCCCCCCCCCCATCCACGTCCTTGTCGTCATTCGTGTGTCGAAGACTGTGTCGTGCATTTCAGGCAATGTCGGCGAAAACGGCACATCGTCACCGGCGATCCGGTGTGAATGACCCTTCCGTTAGACATGTCAATCATGCGTGGCCTACACCGCTAGGCATCGGCAACGGGTCGCTGCTACAGCGACGCGGCTCGTCGGTTAGCTTAGAGACGGCACAGGTAACGACATTGCGCAAAACAATGGCTCAGCGAAAGTTTGATGGTAAACCTGCTTGCATATATACATATATATATATATATATATATGTATATGGGTGTATACCGTGTCAGGCGTATGTGGTTTAAATAGTGAAAATACCAGAGAAGTTGTGTAATGATATATATATATATGTATATGGGTGTATACCGTGTCAGGCGTATGTGGTTTAAATAGTGAAAATACCAGAGAAGTTGTGTAATGATATATATATATATATATATATATATATATGTATATGGGTGTATACCGTGTCAGGCGTATGTGGTTTAAATACTGAAAATACCAGAGAAGTTGTGTAATGATATATATATATATATATATATATATATATGGGTGTATACCGTGTCAGGCGTATGTGGTTTAAATAGTGAAAATACTAGAGGAGTTGTGTAATGATATATATATATATATATATATATGTATATATATATATATATATATATACATATATATATATATATTATATATATATTATATATATATATATATATATATATATATATATATATATGAGTAGGACAGAAAATAACTGGAATTTATCAGTTTTCAAGTCAATCCAAAAATGAACAGGTTAACCGATTCTATTCATTCAAAAAGCACTCTCGATTGTTAGCCACAACCTCCCCCATCGTTGGGGACCAGACTGTGGATTCCTATGGCAAAGAATTCGGGTTTTGTTTGCATTCCGAGAAATGTCTCTACTTGTGTTATTACTGCTTCTCGTCAAGTGAAGTTCTTCCCCTGTAGATAGTTCTGCAGACATCTGAATTAGGTAGTCTGGTGATGCGATGTCCAGTGTGAGTACGGTAGATGCGCCAAACATTCCCAACCTGCAGCGTTCTATCTTGCAGAGGCTGGGTAAGCTCACACGCAGCCTCGCGTTGTCTTGGTGAAAGATAACGCCCTTTCTATTCACAAAACTGCGTATCTTCCTTTGGAGAGCGACAAAAACTCGGTTTGGCTGATTACAGTATATACCCGTGTCTATCATTTGATCACTAGGAAGAAACTCGTGGTGTACCACCAAACACAGAGCAAAATACAGCACGAATGGGTTAGTTATCTCTTTAGTTCCCCTCTGGGGAGGCTGACCTGAGGCGCCAGGATCTTCCACGTTTTACATTATTAATAAAGACCATTTTTTTTTGTCACAGGTCACAATTCGATTCATCAACGGATACTCATTATGTCTGGCAAGCGAAGAAGAGAATTTTGCTAGACGCCTCACTTTGTTGCGCTTACTCAAATTATGAGGTGCCTATTGGTTTGAGTTTGACACGAACCCATGGCCGCACCGGCGAGTGACGATAATTGTGTGACACACCCCGATGCCTACGGCTAATTCATGTGTAGCCAGTTAGAGCTTCTGTTTAAAATTTTCGCGCAAGCAGTCTTCTTCGAGCGTAAAAGCTATCCAGAACGGGGTTCATCCAGAAAGCTTAAGTCGTCTGACTGGAACCTGGCAAACCATTTGTTGCACAAAGCTTTTAAAATGCTGTGTTTGCCCAATACGCTCTAAATATTCAACAGTCTCCGCAGCAGCAAGGCCTATTTTAGCCGGGCAATTTCAACAGTCTAACTAAACAGAATTGTTTTTAAGCAAAAACAACAAATAACGTTCTACGGTCTTTAGTTATTCATATTTGTCTTATAAACATAGCAGACTTCTCGGAGGTGCGGTGAGAATTTGAAAAATACATCGAAACATTCCGTTACATTCTTTTTGACCTAATATATATATATATATATATATATATATATATATACGTATTTTTACCGCTCTAAGCCGATCTTTCGACCCGGATTTATTACGCTCTCTCTTCTACCCCTCAAGAGAGTAATAAATCCGGGTCGAAAGATCGGCGTTTTACTACGGCCTTTGCAGTTCACGGAAATCATCACGTTCTGCGCAACGAGTAGGGTTCCCATGAACCACAGAACGAATGTCGATGCAAACAATGCTGGACTAAATGTGATAGATACCACGCCGCGCTATGTTCGGCGGTTCGGTCCATAGCAGAATTAACAAAACGCTAGATTGATTGCTGTGTCGAGACATTCAGATGTAACATAAAAACACTTACCCAGCCCGGGTGTTACTAAAATAGATTTTGAAATTGAAAATATATATATAAATTATTGATAACAAGTCGTTCGGCCACTTAACTAAAAGTTCAACATACCTATTTTATATTTTGAAATTCCTTTGTTAAGTCGAAACACTCTGATATAACATAAACACACTTACCCAGCCCAGGTGTTAATTTAATAAAAAAAAACAAATATATATATATATATATATATATATATATTATTGATGACACTTAACTGAAAGTTCAATATATGGATTTTATAATCTGTAATTCCTTCTTAACAATGCTCCTCCAAACACTACCAGTGTATATTTTTGTAGGCTTCTTAGGCCAAACCCCGCCTTAAAAGAAAACCTACCCCCATGCAGCATGCGGAGTTCACTTACCCCTAGTTTCTTCTAGATTAGCGCTATATTGTTGGTAGCAGTTAGCTTTACTTTTAGGTTGAATAACGTGCCTGTCACGTTGCTCAAGTATGGGAAATACTTAGGAACCGCTTATCCCTTCAAGTTTTGTCCGCTAGCAATTAAGATGTTGGGAGGTTCTGGCCCGTCATATGAAAGACGAGTCTAACGTGGTTAAAAAGGTTCTCATCGTTCGGCCAGAGACTCAAGGTCACTGGATTTTTTTCGAGAGACACTTTATTGATCAGGCACTTGGCGATTACACGTTCGTCCCAAGACAACTGTTAACTTGAAAGTTTTAATATTCATTGTTCAATAAAATAAAAAAATCTTATATATATATATATATATATATATATATATATATATATATATATATATATATATATATATATATATATATATATATATATATATATATGCAATTTACTCTAAATCATTCGTTAAAAAACTAAAACGACATATGTCCTTCGGAAAAATAAATAATTTTCTCAGGAACACGACAGTGTGTTTAGTTTCTGTCTAGGGGGACTGGTTGTCTCGCAACAGCACATTTTATGCTTCTATGTCGGGCAAAAACACTAGTGTCACAAATTGTAGTAATTTCGCTCTCACTCTGAAACAAGACTTCTCAGAAACCATGTTCCATTGGAAAAAATATTTGCATTAACGAGCTCTACAATTCCCTATTTCTATTATAAAAAATTTCTGCAACACCCTGTATGTATATATATTGTTTTTTTTTTTAATAATTAATTAATTTTTTGCGGGTTTTGGCTCTGATCGGAATGACAGGTTATATCTGGTTGGCTGATTAGAGAGAGCAAGATTATTTATAAAGCAATGTAGCTCCTTAGTCGATCTTGTTACTTTGACCTTCTCATTCCATTAGAAAAATAACGTTTTGAACAAGTTCTATTACCCCTTAAAAGGGATGGGGACCCCATGTGCCACTCGCATGACGACAACGAAAACCCGTTTTGTCTGTCACTAAGTACACAAGTCGCGTTTATTGAGCTTTTGAGACCTACACTTATAAATGTGTTGTCCAGCTAGTGGACACAATGGTAGAGTTACGCGTATATGTGCATATACATATATAAATATACATGCACATACATGTAGTGTCAGCGCAAGCTTTAGGTTCACGGTGCTTGTGACAAGGTGACTTATGTCTGCCATTCTTAGCCAGTGTACACAATAGTGGAGACGTATATATATATATATACATTTGTATACGCTCAGATGGGTGGATGTGTAATATATAATTGGGTCTACTCTTTTGAAAGCCAGACGACTTTATTTGTATTTGTTAGGCTAGTCTACTATGAGCGAAGGCTCTAATAATGACGGTCGGATGATTTTCCCTCTGCTACCCGTTCTTCTGCCTTCATGTCTTGCTGTTTGTAGTTTGTCGCCTTCTAGTTCTAGCGGCCACCGGACGAATCGAGCGTTATGACAGTCGAGATCTAATCAGATCAGCTGCAGTCTGTCATCGTCGTTGTGGTTGTTGTTGTTGTTGTTGTTGTCGTTGTCGTCGTCGCCGTGGTCGTCATCATCATAGCGTGCAGTTCCCGCCCCAAAACACGAGGGAAAACTCACCAGCGGACAATGGCTTCATCAGGTTGTTTGCGGGCTCTGTTTGTGGCTCGATACGACGCCAGCAGTGTCGCTGTGTGTCGAGCTCCTTTGTCGATCTCTTCTCGCGGCTCCGTGTCGCCGGCCGGTCCGTGCAGCAGAGCTTTGGGCAACACTTCTGAATGAATCAGACTGACGAATACACACGCGCATGCACACTCACTCACTCACTCACTCAGTCAGCCACTCACGCACGCAGCCAGCGACTCACATACGCTCTTCTACACACAAGTACACAGAGACGGTCATACACAAACCCATCCAAAAACCCACACAAAGCATGTATGTACACACAAACAGCAATAACATACGCAAAAGCCAGGACACGGATCAAATGAAGCTCCACCTCTTTCATGGCCTATTCCTCTGTCCTTCTTTCCATATATATATATATATATATATATATATATATATACATATACATGTTCAAATGTATATCTCTCTTCCCCTTGGGGTGGCTAAAAACCCGGCTCGTTGGCCCTCCGCAGCCCTCAACATCAACGGCACTAGGAGCAGCGGCAGCAGCAGCAGCAGGGTTTCAACGGAGCAACGGACCTAACAGCATTGCTCTGTAAACCCGTGGCTGGTAACCAACCCCTTTCCCATTCTATCCGACCTACCCCAACTCAACTAGCCCCTTCGACGCTCTAATGCTAGCCAGCCGGTCGGTCGGTCGGTCAACTTACTCTTTCGTTGGCTCGTCCATCTGTCTGTCTATCGGTCTGCCTGTCTGTCTGGCTATAGACCGTGTCTGTAGCGCGCGAACCACCCCAGCGGAGCCACCCCTTAACTCCCCACTAACGTAATATGGAGCACGAGAGATTGGACGGGCAGCGCGCCGCGCCATCCCCAACGGAAGGGGTATGAAGCACCAGACATGTAGACGGCGACGACGACGACGATGACGAAAGAAAGCGAGATACAGACATACAGAGAGATCCAACCAGGCGGCAGGGAGGAAAGGTAGCGGCAGGGAGCGTGTGCTATCGTGCTGGCGCGCGCCAGCACGATTCGATGACCCAAGTCGATATTATATAGAGATGTATAGTTAGCTGAGGCTGCCATTACTGCTACTACTTCTGCTACTGCTGATGCTGCTGCGGCAGCTATTACTACTAGCAGCAATAGTAGTAGTAGTAATATTTAAGCTATCGCGTCTTTCCCCGGCCTTGTGACATATATATATATATATATATATATATATATAAAAGAAGGACGAAAATGAGGACGACGACGAATAGGTTGCAACTCACGCGCTCCAGGCAGCGGTGGCTGTGGAGGCCAACTTATGTGACCTCATTTGCTTCATTGCCGATGATGCGGTACGAACACCTTGCAAGAAAGAGTTACAGAGAGAAAGGGGTAGGGGGGCTGGGGGGCAGAGGGAGAAGCACTGAGAGACCATGACTGAACCGTACACACGAGGGGTAGAGAGAGACACAGGACGAGAGGGGTGTTGGAAGAGGGAGAGAGAGAAGCTTGTACCAGTGACTCTGTACCCTCCGCCACCATGGGGGATGCATGGTGAAGAACACAAAGATAGAGAGAGCATGAAAATAAATGGGAAGAAGAAAAAGAACTGGAAGAAGTACACGAGGCGATGAACGAGACTTCCTCACTTCACATTGAGTAACTATCCATCGACGAGCAAGAAGCATTCGTTGCACAGTAGCTACCTGCATATCTATCCCGCTGGCTGCCGGGAACCGTCTGACAGACTCGACGACGACAACGGCACTGGTTTGATGGGGTTAGTTACTTTACCCCAACGACTCTGACCACCCCTGCGAGCCAGCCGCTTCTCATAGGGCTGCTGCTGCTGCTTCGGACGCTGCCGACTCGTCGCCGTCGTTGCTGAATGCCGCAATCCACGGCACGCCGCGTACGGAAACGCGTGCCGGTATAGCGCCACCAGCGCCATCACGAATCAGCGGCATGCCAGCCTCTCTCTACTCATCTCTTTGTTTGCGCCGATTTGTTGTTAAACTGCTACGCCTATGAGGCATATCTGCCCACATGTGTGCCTGTGTCCTTGTTTACTTTCCTATTTACAACCTTAACCCAAATTGGCAAGCTATCCCAAGAAATCTCACTTTGAAAGTGTCCTGCCAGAATCGCACCCACCGCTTCTAGCGTCAAAGTCGTCGGCAATCTCTTCTACCTCATCACGGCTATAATATATATATATAAACCGAGTTAATTGTATATAATTAACCTACTTTACGCACTTGTTTAAAATTCGGGCTTTATGAGCGTCACGTTCTAATGTGACGTACCTAACCCATCGCCGTGTTTTTGTGCTATTCATATAATAGCATTTTAGTTTTTTTTTCTCACTACGACAGCCTTACGTGCCGACGTTGTCGAGTAAACTAACTATGCTTATGTATATATATATATATATATATATATATATATATATATATACGTGCGTGCACAAAAACTAGGGACACACATTTATAATGTGCCACGTACACATTGCTCTACGGATTGTCTAAAGCCAGCGTACGCAAGCCAATGAAAAAACCATGATAAGGGATACGCTACTACAACAAACATTCGTGTATAAAATGCTCGTTTCTCTAGTACTGATCGTCTGAGTTTAGCTTTTAGTTCAACTGCACCCGTATGAATCTCGTGTCGCTGAACAATGGCATATATATATATATATATAGTGCACCATTTTCGTCATTGCCGTTATCGCAATCGACGTGGTGAGAGGTGCCGAGTGGGTGCAAGGCCAAATAGATCGAGCTGAGGTTGGTTAACGTCAGTCGTTTAGGCTGTGGCGGCATGTAGCCGACGAGCCGTGCTCGTCATTATTATTATTATCATTAT
>QVRM01000540.1:87500-192500 GCA_003439945.1 Dermanyssus gallinae
GACAAAAATACGCATTTTCGACACATTATGTTGTTCTCCTACTGTGGAGGCATAAGTGCAGCGCAAACAACCCGGAGGATATGTGCAGTCTACGGCGAAAACGCAGTACACAAATCCACAGTCGAAAAGCGATTCGGCCGTTTCAAAACTGGAAACTTCAATCTCGAAGATGAACCGAGGTCAGGACGACCCAATGTTGTGGAGACCGACGAAGTCATAGACCTGGTTACTTCGAACCCAGGTTTGACCATAAAAGAAATTGAAGATGTAACGGGAGTCTCCCACGGAACCGTTTGGAATCGCCTCCATGATGCAGGTTTCTCGTGCAAGCGGAATATCTGGCTACCACACGACCTCAATGATAGGCAGCTTGAAGGGCGAGTTGATACCTGTCACGCACTCCTCCGGAAGAACTCGAATGAGCCATTTCTGAGGAGATTGATAACCGGCGATGAAAAATGGGTACTCTACAGAAACGTAACACAGAAAAGAAGTTGGGTCCCCAGAGGTTCTCAGGCCGCAGCTATCCCTAAACCCGAAATTCATCAGAAGAAGGTTATGCTGTGCTGCTGGTGGGACTGTAAGGGCGTCGTGTATTTTGAGCTGCTTCCAATGGGTCAGACGATCAACTCCGTCGTCTACTGCAGACAACTCGAAGATTTGAACGCTGCAGTACCAACGAAGCGCCCGGAATTGTCAAACAGGCGGGGCGCCACTTTTCAACATGATAAGGCGACACCGCACAAAAGTTTGGCCACCCGGCACAAAATGGCGGAGTTTGACTGGGATGTGCTGCCGCACCCAGCTTATAGTCCCGACCTCGCACCATCTGATTATCACTTGTTCGGGTCTCTACAGAATTCCCTTGATGGCACAACATTTGAATTTTTGGAGGCTATAAAAAATCACCTCACTCAGTACTTCGACGAGAAGGACAAGACGTTCTGGGAGAAAGGAATCGTGGATCTACCGAGGCGATGGGCGAAGGTTATCGAACAAAACGGTCAATATATCATTGAATAAAAATACTGTTGTCTGCATAAATAAGGCTCTTTAAATCCGGGTAAAAAAGCCGACGAACTTTTTGACTTACCTAATAGTATGAGGTCCGGGCTTGGTAGTTGCCTTGGGCTCATTCCTTTTCAAAGCCGAACTTTTCTGCGGCCAACGTTATTATAGAGTATTGAGCTCTCATCGCCTGTCACCATGGTGCGGAGAGCCTATCGTCGTTTTTTAAAGGAGTTGATCGCATTCTAGCACACGCTTCTCCAGCTGGCGATTGCTGAGCGCGTGCGGCCCCATACATCTAACTTGCTGACGAATCCCTCTGCATGGAGATGCCTTTGAACGGATGTCTGTGGCAATGTCGACAATAGCCACGATCTTGCGCAGCGAGAAGTGTGAGTTTCGTTCGACTACTGTTGTTAATGCGGCAGTATCCACTGTCCCAGAGCGCCTCGGCCGGTTTCGGTCGTTAATGTCGAAGTCGTCGTTCCTAAATCGGACAAACCACTTTCAAACTGTCTTAAATGTTACTGCCTCCTCGTCATTCACTTAAAATATCTTAGTTAGACTTGGGTTGCATTCTTTCCTTTCCGGAAATAAAATAGCATTAAATGCCGAAAATGCAAATTTAACTCGTCTTCACTCGAGCGTTACAGTTGGCGTAAGTTGGTATTCGAACGAATTTAACGGTGCAATACAACGCAGGTCTGTTTCTACCGCTTTGTAACAAAACAACCTTCTTCCAACAGTTTTCGTCTTACTCCGGGTCTGCGCAGCACGGCGTACGCAAATTTCAGAATGGACCAATATATATATATATATAATTTACCGTTTTTGTTTGCCTTAACTGAGCACACACTGAGCGTTGAGCGATTAATGACGAATATGTATATATATATATATATATATATATATATATATATAACAACAACAAAATAGATTACATTTTGCGTAAGTTCACACGAAAGCCCGACAAACAATTTTATTCCATAAAATTCCCGCTCAACTGATCACGTTTTCAATTCGGGACTAAGACGCATACAAGCCCATGTCAAAATGTCCGTACCAAAGTTGTTGAACGCTTTCGTAATAGCGGTTTATCTTAGCATGTCGAACCTAGTTAGCCTCTTGCTCATTGACGTCCTATTGACGAAAGTAATCCAACGCATTGAAATCGGGGCCGTTCGGCTGTCATGCGTGTTTACTTTAAAGCATGCGCCTGTGCTCAGATAGCCAATTTTGTACAAAACGGCTGTCATGAGCAGGAGCGCCATCTTGCTGAAAGAAGTATGGCAGTTGCTTAGACACTTCTTGTATCCATGGCTTCACGGCAGTTTGTAGAACACGCAAGTAAACTTCTTTTGTAACGGTTTTGCCGTTCTGAACCCGCGTATGGCAGAACGGCGTTTCTTTCACAGGACACCACACTCAGGACGTGAACGCTGAAGGCAGAGGATTTGCTTTTTCCTACAATGGGGACATCAACTCGATCGTGGGCAAGCTAGCGGTCATTGCTGCGATGAGGTTTTATGTTTGCGGTGACTACTCCCCTTACCTTTTACAAGCCTCCCCATGATCTTTATAGCCATGTTAATATCACGCGCGAAGTTGCTGATTGAGATAGAAGAATCTTACGAAATTTTTATTTGAACTGTGTCGTCTGTCACTCCTTAAGTTCTTGCTGTGCGCACTGTGTCGTGAAAGTTCCTCCTTACTGTGTAGGAACCCGGTCCTGCTTCTTCTGCCGTATGATCGATCGGCTGCGGTCCGCTAAACTGTCCGTAGACTGACACCAGAAAAAATTCTGGTGCAATCTGAGCGCAGATCCGTGAAGGAATGAACGCACAATAGCTGCTCTTCGCTCATATTTCGAAGATGGCGCATTCTTATTAACAAAATTCGAATAGCGCGTCAATTTAGACAACATCTATGTGGTTTATATTGCCCAAAGCTTGCATTTAGTTACCGATGAAGTTCTAATTGCATGCATGTTTAGTGTGGAAACGAGTTGCAAATAGCTCAGGCACTGACTGTGTACTGGCATCTTAATAAGGGCAGGCCAGCGTATTCGTCGTAATTTAATTACCAAAGTGCAGAGGGCAGAGGCATACTACCGTTTAACTTAAGTAACATGCCATGTAGAGCCACCTTGCCATTGAAGAGCAACAAGGTTTGCTTCATAGAAAGCTAACGGCAAAAGCAACCTATACAGCATACGTGGTCAATTAGACATAATGACTTATATATATATCTATCGCGTGGCGCGTCTTCTCCGCGAAAGGGGTCATGAGGTGGTTCGTGAGCGAGTATTCCGTCGACCGGGCGCACCGGGTCTAAAGCCCGACCTCGTAATAACAACACCTACAGAGGTCTGGGTTTTAGATGCCGAGGTTTGCGGCCCGAACCGGGACCTGGCAAAAGCACGGCAAGACAAGATCGCCAAATATGACGTCGAGTTCCTAAGAGCGGCGCTCCCCGACCCGCAAAAACCTCGCAGATTCGGATCCATCACTATCTCTATGAGTGGTGTATGGGACTCCGAATCTGCGAGGACGCTCTTGGGGCTCGGCGTCACGAAGAGGTCTCTTATGGATCTCACCGTTTTAACTTTGCAAGGAACCTTGAGGATATACCGCTCGCACCGGGTCCATAAGAGCGGGGGCTACCATCAAGCAAGGACACGGACAACTGACTCTTAACTTCACGTGACACCTTTTTACCACCATTTTTATTAAGGCGAGCACTGCGGAGTGTGCAAACGTATTGTAAATGATTAATAAATTATCACAATATTTTCTATATATATATATATACTTATTTTACTGATTGGTAGAACTTAGCAAGAAAATAATTTTCCCTAATGGAAGGACGGAGCGGAAACGTCTTGTTCAGAAGTGAGGATGGAATTTATTAAAGTAGCTATTCTGCTTTTTTTCTTCTACATAGTTGTGTAAATCCTCACTTTGGTGCGAACATTATGGGCATTAAATTTGCTTTTATCTGGAATTAAACAAATGTTTAAGAAGGTTGTTTTTAATTCTAGACCATCCTCCGTCCACTACTGGCTTGACACTTACCGTTAGGTTTATCTTCAATGCACCGAGGGCCGGACATGTTGAGATATCTAGGGTTTCTCCAACAGTCCATGTGACAGCATGGTCGCTGACTCTCAGCGGTATGGTTTATCATCTATTCTCAATGACCGACATTTGCCTTTGTCTGAGAATAGTCTTTTGGGCGTACGTTTTTTGGTCATAATGGCAAATGTTTACGGTTCTGAACGTGAAAGCTTTAACGTAAAGCATAACAACATATCGACTTTTGGTAACTTTCCTAAATCCGGCTATTCGTCTACTTACTAGCTTGCATTGGGTATCAATCAGATTGTATAGAATTTTCCGCGTAACCCGTCTATATGATCGGTTCCTTCGTGCGTTGTTCTCCCGCAAACGTAGAGATTGCACAACTATGTAGGAAAAAAACGGCAGCTACTTTTATAAATTTCATTATTACTCCTAAACAAGACGCTCTTCCTTGCATTAGAAAAAAAATATTTTCTTGCCGAGTTCCATCAAACCATAAAATAAGTACATACCGTTATGGAAGACTCTATATAATATAAAAAATACATGCATAGATTTTTTATTAATAATTATTTATTGCATGTTAAACAATGTTACAGTTGTGAGGTCCAAACGTATTATCGCAATTCTTTAATGTTTTTAATCTTGTAAATAAATTTATATACATTTGTGAGAACTCAAGCATTGTAAGATGTAGTTCCATTAATAAGCCACGATGTGAATATGTATATATATATATATATGTATATATATATATATATATATATATATATTATATATATATATATATATATATATATATATATATATATATATATATATCTATATATATATATATATATATATATATATATATATATATATATATATATATATATTGTTTTTTTTATGAACGATAAGTTGACCCAATTGATTAACCACTGTTGACGACCTGGGTGAGAAGGGGTAGTATATCAGGTCACACGACACCAAGAGTATTGCTTCTCTATGCTATGTAAATTTCTCAGTGGTCTAAATAGATACCTACAACTCATATAGGTTGCTAGATACTTACAAATGATTTGCGTAATGCTTATAGTGTCACAATAAACATAAGCTAATTTTGTCGTACAGCAAAAATATTTTTGTCAAAAATTACTACGCTGTGGATCCTGATTAACTGTATATAGCTAACATGTTCCATAACATCCATTAACGGCCCAGTAACTAGGCGCAATGATAGTAAGCATTTTTTAACCTATTTATTTGCCCATTTGCCAAACAGAAACCAACTCTCCTTGCTTTAGGCCATAACTACAAGCCACTTTACAAAGCGCTCAATTTCAGCCAACAACCCTAGTTAACACAGTGGCACCCTGCCTATCGGTCGCGTCTCGGTGTAAACCAAGGACTTATTTTTGTCTATCCCGTTAGGGGTCAACACTGTGCAATGGGTACGTATAATACCATAAGATAACTAACATGCTGTATTTCTGCTCAATGTCTATAAGGCAGACGTCCCCTTTATCAGTCGCAATTTCGCAAACGCTTTAGATGGACAGCAGTCACGAATTATCGGTCTCATGTTTGAGCCGCATTCCTGGCCATGCATGGCCTGACTCAGAAACTACGCATCGCCCGACAATATCACAAAAAGTCCGGAGCAAATTAACCTTATCTAGTGCTTATTTTTCAGGGCCAATACAAATCTTAAGTAAAGAATCTGTGACATCCTCCGAACACCTTTTTATCAATGTATCAACTAAGTAAGTAAGTAGTAATCAAAGTAATTATCGTATAAGATGGATCTGTCCTGACAACCAAACAAACCAGAATGTAAGCGAATGTATCTTTCACGAATTGGCAATAATCTGTTAGCTTCACAAATTGGCAATTTTCTGTTAGCTTCAATTTTGGCAAAAGACAATACCGCATGTTTATGAAATAAAATTGAATTTCCGTTATCTCCAAAGGCTTCACTCGCTTGTATACAGTGGCGAACTCACTCTAAATTGCGGTTATTGCAGGAAAGAATAGGAAATTTATTGATCGCCCCGGAGCTATTGTGTGGCACGTACGACTTAACAAAAGCTCGTACGAATCGTTGAAATAATTTAGTTTAAGGCACCGTCCCTGAACACCTGTTCATCTACGAGGAACGATCACAGATAATGCCTCCTTTCGCAAAGGCGAACAGCCTATCGCTGCGCGCACCCAATTAGGAGCCAAATGCAGTCGCATATGACAGATAATTCACTTTTGAATCTACAAAACCTTAACTACTTTAAACAGATTAATAAATTACTAATTATACATTTCTGGAGCTAACAGGTGTACATATTTGCCGACATGCCAACTGACACACTTCTTGGAGCAAAACTTCATCAGAAAATTGTGCATAATATCTTCGCCTGGATTATGTTTAAGCATCTGTCGTGCCTTTTACAAAATGTATGCGACCTTGGAAATCATACAGAGATTCGCAATTGTATTACCAAAACCGAGCTTCCAACAGCCATCGAATGCCTTGTAACTGCCCGTATGACAACGGACATACGTAGATATTTGTACCAAACGTGAAATAATAAAGTGTTGACACGAGGCTAAAATCTTTACTGCGCAAGCTCTCTATATGTGACTCTCCTCTGCAAGGTCAAGTAAGCCATTCCTCTAAGGTTTGTCAGTGGGTGGAGGGGGACTAGGCATAACCAGAGCCTTTCATTCGGAATGCTGACTGGTAGGGAGATTATTATATGGTATAGTTTTTATTTGTATCTACTTAGCGTGCTCATACTGCACTTTTTTTGGCTTTCTCTGGCAAACAAGTGTTACAACAATGCTCAACCCAATTCTACAATGATTGAGGGAAAACAAATAATTCTACCCGAGCAGGACTCAATCCAGGATGCATCGCAACGCCTCCATTTTCACCGCCCAAGCCGCTACTGCTGCGAATGTCAGATTTTAGGAACTATTTACACAGTAGTACACCGACTGTCAGTCATGAAGCTGATTGCAATATCTAAGCAACGCTTTTGATCGCCTTAGGTAATTACGACATAGCATACAGCAAAACGAGACACAGCAATGCAGTATTACGGACGTTGATTGTCAACGTCTTTCATCGAGACCGTGCACCCGTATGTCTCCTCCGGTCGCAAGACCCCGTAAATGCACTACGCCACTGGGCTCCACAGAACGTTGATTATAAAATATATGAACTGTGAATCACACTTAATGGTGCATTGGTGGTACTCAAGCTCTAGTGTACCATTGTGTGGCATTTAGTCTAAAAAGCTGAAAACACCTACAGTTTTAGTGCAAGTTTTGTGCAAGCGCCTTCCATGATCTGCTTTAGACCTTGTGCCACGTGTGGGTGTGTGTATGCACGCGTGATATCCAATTTCTACACTACAAATACCACCCTACCATACCAATACATATGCCGCTGTATGGTACTGTGCTGCCACAGTTATAGGAGGAGGTAACGGCCAAGAGTCTGTTTGTTGTGCGAAATGAACGAAATGAAAGCTGGGGGGAAACGTTTTACGAAACGCAACTCCAGCAGGCATTTGTGACGTGGTGAAGGTAACTAGTCGAAGTACGCTGAATGTACAGTCATCCTTCGAGACTGCATCAGTTAAGTAAGGGCAATCCCGCCTTTCCAAATGCGTGAGTTTGCATCCAAATATGTGCCTATTCTCCCCCCCCCCCTCTCTCTCCTATTCCCCATATCTCTTTCTTTCTCTCTCTCTCTCTGGATCTTACTATAATGTAAAGTTTTTCACATTGCTTCTTAGACGGACCCCCATGAATACACAGATGTGCAACGGTGGAGCTCGAACCCGCGCACCTATGTGTCTCCTCCGCCTGCGAGCCGCAGACTAAATCACCACGCCACCGGGCTCGACCTCTGGATCTTACACTGCTACTTGAACTATTACTGCCATCACCCGTACCACAACTGCGAGTTCAAGGAGCGCGCAAACGATTTTTCAAGCAAGACAGACCCGTCGACTGCTAGCGCGTCTCTGATGGCCAACGCCAAGTAGTAGAGCGCGTCATTATAATAAGCAATGCGCTTGGGTTGGGTGCTGTGCGTACGGCTGAGGGGTTAACGGGGGTGTGCGGGCAGCGCAGAGGCACAGCGCCGCGCAGAGGGCGCACAAGAGTTCATGCGAAGTCCAGCCTAGCCACGAATCGTTATTGGCGGTAGCGTTGCGTCTCTGGTCTCTCAAGCTTGGACTTTATCGCTCACGCTTCTACTAGCAGCCACCCACCCACCCAGCCACGGCAGTTAAAGCGGCTCTGTCTCTATGTCATCTGCTGTTGCAGAGCTGCTGCAGCTTCTTGTTCGTCGTTGTTGTTGTTGTTGAGCTGGTGGTGGTGGTGATTTTGAAGGCGCAGTTGTCGCAGTGTTGTGGTTCGTCGTAGTGCATGCAGTGTGTGGTTCGTCGTAGTGTATGTAGTGTTGTGGTTCGTCGTAGTGTATGTACGTAGTGGTTGGTGTTCGATGGTGTCGGTCGAATTAATAACATCTAGTAGTAGCTAAGCAGTTTCGCGTGCGACGAATGTGGCCTGGCCTGGCCTGATGGCCAACGTCGCGTGTTCCTGTCTTCCACTCTCTAGTCGTCGCAAGGCGTCAACAACGAATGACGGTCATTGTGGGGTCGGCGGCGGCGGGCTGTGGGGGTTTGCCTGACTGCCATGTCTCTTTAGCTGCCGGTCTGCCGCACTGCTCTCGTCTCTCTTCTTGGCAGCGCGTGTTCGCTCGCCAAGAAGAGAGAAAGTTCCCATGAAGATTAGAGAGACGAGGTCGATCGAGTCAACTCGAGTCAAAAGTGGCTAAAGTTGGCAGCCCAAGACCAAGCCCAACCCGTTCGATATTGGCGCGTCTCGCTGAGACGTTCCTCGTCGCCCTCTATCTCTGCGGTCTGGACGAGCCGCATCGAGCTCGAACGCTTGTCTGTCTACTCAACCGCTTCGAGATCACCGTCCTGCGTTCCTCGCGCAGTTAGTTAGCAACGTGGTCATCGTCATCGGTGGCGTACAGATGCCGTCTGCGGCGGTAACCACACAATTAGCAGTGACTGCTGTTCACAGTCATCGGTAAAGAGTTGTTAAGAAAAGAGAGGGATTAGGAAGAAGCCGACCAAAACTCAAGTATCCGCCCCCCCCCCCTTCCCCACATGCATACACAGTTTCGCATACAGAGGAAGAGTTTGGACAACTGGTGGATCGAGGGTATCGGAAGAGAACTGTCGAGAAAATGTTCTACAGAACATAACCGAGATAAACAGAGAACGAGAGAGAGAGAGAGAGGGAGATGGTCTGAGCGGGGAGAGGAACTCTTTGGCTGGCAGGCCTGAAGCGCGTCCCATATCAATCTCTTTCTCTCTCTTTCTCTGTCTGGTTCTTCTTATGTGCAAGGCTTGCACCAAGGCAGGGCTAACGGGACACCTACTAACTATCAACCGACCAGCCATCCAGTCTGGTGTTGGGTCTGTCACACATCAATTTTCCTATAAACTACTTCACTTATGATTGATGATCACCAACGATTGGTGCACGCTCGACACGATGCGATTTAATGCGGATGAGAATGACGATTCTAATGGTAATGTGACGACGATGATGATGATGATGGTGATTGCTTTAGTGAGACTCCAATTATGATGATGAAGATGCTACGTTAGGAGACAGTGTGGCACAGTGGTTCCGTCCGTGAGTCCAAGCTTAACGACCAAGCTAGCTCGATTACATTGCCAGCCTTGGTTTCTGCTCTCTGATCGGTTACAAACTAAACATGGTTTGCTGAGTGCGGCATTAGGTTATCACGTAGTGTTGTTTTTCACTTTACAACATCTATTTGAATTAACCTGAATTTGTTATTGCAGGCTGCAGATTTTGATCCATCTTAACATTAGGATTACTATGATAAATGCAATAATTATATTTCGACTTTCATTTCGTAGAAACAGTCTGCACGTATCTGAATAAAATATAAATAAAAGAAATAAAAGTCTGAATAAAAGAAAAAGATGCTTTACAACTGTTTTAGAGTATTCGTGTTATGTCAAGGGCCTCATTCAATTATATGACGACTATATTTAACACAGCTGTGCTCAACCGCATACAGTACAAACGCTACAAAACTTACTTAAGCAAAACGCGGTTTGCACCACGTTAATTCAATTATTAACTATTTTTGTTATTGGCCGCTAGATGGCAAGTTAGAAGTAGAAGCAATTTAGTTGGTAAATGCTAATTGTCATTTGACTTGAACATAAGTATCAAGGAACATCAAATGTACCTTGCCACCACAAGCAGCATGCTTATGCCTGACTTATCGTTTTTTTTTAACGTGATAATGCGCTCCTGTAAAATATTTTTCTTTTTTAAGGGTTTGCAAACCCGGAACGAAACCTCTTAGTCTCAAACCTAGTCTTGGCTGGGAAGAGACCTGCCATCACTTGGGAAGGATACGCTATCACTTGCTTCTGCCTTTAGCTGAGTTATAGCATTTTTATGCCATACGTATGTGGTTTTCTCCACTATACTAATGTAGCAGCAGATCAATACTCAATCAGACGCGAGTGAAAAATAACTCATCCAAGCACAGCTGCATTCGCTTTGTGGTTCGGGGTTGCTATAGCAACGCATCACTATTTAAAATACTGCGTTATCCATCTAGCTCATCGGCAAAACGGTAAACGTCTCTGGTGGCGTTAAAACAATGGGTTAATGTGACCGGGGACATATTCCAACCAACACAAGCTTATATGCCCGGACAAAATGTACACCAATCTGAAAACACTCCGAGTGCGCCCCTCTTGTATAAACTTTCTTGCCACCGCCGTAGATGCCGCTAATTCAGGGCTTGTCAGAATTGGAAGAGAAATACATTTAGGCATAATCAAACCTATTTTATGCTATCGCTTTGTATCGGGAGTAAACGAGGGCGCTAGCACCAATGAAGGCTTTCTCTGCGTGTACTGCGGCATTATACTTACAACCGTACCTTTGTTAGGGATGGCGGGTTGCCGCAGCGAGCAGGTTTTTGGCATCTGCCGACCATATGTCGTGTCAGGCTTTAACTTGTTCCGGGTTCAAAGTCACAAGCAACTCCCTGCAAACCCTTCTGTTGACATTTACCACGACCAAGAAGAGCGGACACCTTAAAAATACGCTTGTGCATACGGAGTAGTGGAGCGTACTGTACGCACCACCCGTTGTGCGTGAACAGGACAATAACAGTACTACCTACAGAATAATATTTTTGGAAGTGTATACCTTTTGATATGGAGCATTTATATATATATATATATATATATATATTATATATATATATATATATATATATATATATATATATATATATTATATATATATATATATATATATATATATATATATATATATATATATATATATATATATATATATATATATATATCTATATATAATAGAAATATATATATACATATATATATATATATATTGAAAGAGAGAAAGATGTGACTAGCGACTGCTAGCTGCACTTGGGTGTGCATGTAGGGTAGCTGTTTAATCTTCACTAATCGACTGATCAGCATAGGCGGCTCGTCAATAAACTACAACGATCGGTGCTGGCACGGCGACGAACGACTGCAACGACGACTATATGGCTATATGAGCAGCATGTCGTCTTCTAGTGGCGTTACTATGAATGAGACTAGTAGTACAGCAGCAGCAGCAACAACAACAACTCATAAATATCGTCCCCCGAAACCCCTTTGAGTTCTTCTCTAAGAGCCGCAGCCATGACGACATCTATCTATTTGGGACGACCGCCGAAGAGGTGGATATAGGCCCTACACGATGCGACCGGCCTACAATGTCGCCTACCATGATGATGATGATGATGATGATCATGCCTGCCGGATCTTGCTAGCCGGATCCCGAACAACGAGACGATCAGTGGCTCCAACAGCAGCAGCAGCAACATAGCGGCACTACGAATGGCTTCAATAGCAAGCCGCCCTCGCTCGGATTCAGGCCAGTTTTGGATACCTACGAGAACTACACGAGATCAGAAGACTTAAGCTTCACCATTGCCGCTGCTGCAGCGGCTGTTCTTCATCCTTTATGTCCGCCTTCAAGTCATTCTCGCACGCTCTCTCTCTCTCTCTCTCCCTTTCTGCCTCTCTGTCTGTCTGTCTCTCTGTCTTTCTTTACCTCTATTATTGTCTGTTCCCCACAACAAACCAGTAGGTTTCTGTAGGTTTCTCTCAAGGTGCGTCTCGCTGGCTCGCTGCTTTATACACTCATACACCCGCGGCAGCTACTATTGCTGACGACTGACTACCACGTCTCTTGCCACTAACTACTAACAGAGTGTATATCTGTGTGTTAAATGTGTGTGTGTGCGTGTGGCATCATTGCCTTAGCATCTGATCAGAATAACTTCAGTATTGGCTGGGTTGACACCAACAACAACAACAGCAACAGCAGCAGCAGCCTCACCACCACCACTATCACCAACCAAGCCGGCGATGGTGACCGTTCGAATAATGTCGAAGTGAACGCCATACGTCGCAAATAAATGGCGCCGATAAATCAGCATATCGGCGCGGATCATGGAGACACCAACTTTCTTCCAGCGTGCTGCCAGACAACTGGGTGGTTGTCCTGGCCGTCCTGCTCGTCCTTCTCGTTCTCGTCCTGGTCCTGATCCTGGTCCTCCTCCTCGTCGTCATTCTTCGCTGCGTTCTCCTAGCTGGGCTTTCATTGCAGGACACAACATAAACTCTTTCTCCCCGAGACCGCCGCCCTCAGCCTTTGTCTATAACCCCACAGCTGACTGACTAACTACCTGGCGTCGCTATACAATCATGTCTTCTCGTCGGCGCACCGGGACCGCCGGACAGCGCCAACACCTCAACGAAGTTCTGAATGGCCACGCACCCTTTCACACTGGATATATATATATATATATATATATATATACTGGAGTGCTGTGTTGCCGCTAACCTGCAAGTTAACCTTCACTGATCGGGCCATAGCAGGAGTCACATTTTATGTTCTTCCTCAAGCAAGAGCACGAAGAAGTACACGAGTAAATTCAGCGGTTGACCTTCTGCTAACTGTGTTACTGCATTTATGTTGATATACATATATATATATATATATATATATATATATATATATATATATATATATATATATATACTGGAGTTTCCGTCTTATTCACTATTAAACACGTGACATCAAATTGACCCAATTCTAGATACAAGTAAGCGTGCTTCCCATAGCTTTATAGTCTGCCCATGCTTAATGTAGTGGACCACAAATTATATTGAAACAAACAATACCGAAACGCAGACGGCGTTGATGTCTCAATAACTAGATAGTGTGCGAGACTAATCCCTAATTATTATAATTATTATTTCGCTACATCATTAATTGTATTTCTGAAAGTTAGGTGGGAATAGAAGTAAATACGGACGGATAAAGCGGGCGTGTATTCTCAAGTGAGTCTCCAACGTTCGCTGAGGTAGGCTATCGATTGGTACCACTTGGTCACTGCGTCGTCCAGCCGCGCCACAGCGTTACCTGTTACTTCCACATCGATAAAGTACTGGTAGGTCGTCGTAACCGCTTGGCCACGTCCGGACGTCTCCCAGCAATGGATGGCTTGAAAGAGTATGTTACTAGGAGAACCTAGTCTTTCACGAGCGGGACCTGGTTAGCCTGTCAGCGCCTGCGAAGTACAGTCCTGGCACGGAGGTGCTGTTAATGGCGGAATGGATGCCCGGAGGCACGGCTCGTACTCTGAAGGCACAAAAAGTCGTGACAACCAAAGGGTTTCTGCTGCTGATAGTAAAGCGGGATTGATGGCCCTCCTACGGCAAGAACTTTATCCTGGGCAGTAATTCGAGCGCTTCGAGAGCCGCCACGTTGCTAAATTTTCCGGTACCCTGTCAGCATTTCATGTCCACTCGACAGATGGCTTATTTTGGCAGCAGGCTGGCGCGAATGAAATGACGTCAAAACGGACTACTTTTGAGCTCGGACCAATGGCATTTTGTCAGACAACTACTATTCACAATTTTTCGCTGCGGGCCACAATGTCATTTCAGAGCGTAAGCGAGGTTAAGATTGAAAATCGCTGATAAGCCTGCACGTGAGGAGGGCATCACAAAAACTTTCAACCCAAGAAATATATTGCAGATGGGATGTGCAAAAAATGTTTGCACTTATACGATTTTACTTTTACTAAATTGTCCCCACTGTTCCCAATCCTTAAGGAGAATCAAAATCACGCATACGTCTTCAGAATAGAGAGTTTTACGAAGGCTTAAACGGGAGGTGGCCGCTGGCAGAGCGTTGTTAAAATTTGGAAGGAGTGTTTAGGTAAGAAGCGGCCAATACTTTCATAACAACTACTTTATATATGCAAAGAACGTAACCCTGATCCTCAAGACTAAGTATGTTGCATTTGATTGTTTTTAATGGAACGAGGGGCGAAAATGCCTTCTTTCGGAGTGAGAAGGAAATGACCAAAAATGTTGCATCGAGCTATTTATCCTGACATAATTGTATCAAATCTACGATTGCGAAAGCCCCAGTCATCTTATCGAAAAATCATACTTGCGTGCTAGAAAGAAAAGTTTGCATCAGCTGAATAGCATCCAACGTTAGCTCAGAATAGAAAAAAAACGTTGCATTGATGATACTACCCAAAAATGAAACTCTGCAATTATTATATTTGGTGTTCACTCAAATTACTCACAGTTTTAACATCACGTTTACATTAACTACTACTACAAACGAGTGCACGTCTAATATTGATAATTTGGGTACCAAAAAACCAAATTGAGAAGTAACATATGTTTTATGACATACACATCAATGTGAGTGCATGCACATACGACAGCTTGCCTTGTCGAATAAGTGTGAGACGAAAACGAACGAATCGTGGATGAAATGGATCAGTTCACAAATGCCGAGAAAGCTGACATGCATTTCACGTACGGCAAAACAGATGATAACGCAAAGAGCGCACGCCAGTTGTACGTAAAGCGTTTTCTAAATAGGCGTCTACCTCATCACGACACGTTTACGAGATCACATCGTCAGATATGTGCCATTGGAACACTTCACGGTGGTCGCTAGGGCGCCCAACATTTGCGGACGACGAGAACGCCAGATAAGGAAGAGCTAAAGTTTTCGGGCTGACCCTCAGCCACGGAACTGTTCTTCACATTGCTTCATGGACGAACCCCCATAAATACAAATGTGCAACGGTGGGGCTCGACCGCGCACCTATGTGCCTCCTCCGGTTGCGAGGCGGAGACTTAATCCACCACGCCACTGGGCTCGACAGATAAGGAAGAGCTATCATTGAAGAACTAGCCCAGCGTCCTCCGGCAAGCGTTAGGGCAGTGGCCGTAGGTGTCGGTGCGTATATCAGTGTGTACAGGTATTGTGCACAGGATACAAATCGACAAAGAGCTGCATCCGTGCCGGTTTCAGAGAGTTCAAGCTTTGGATCCCATGGATTGCCAGCCACGTGCTGATTACTGTAGCTGGTTTCTTCAGCAAACACAAATCAGTGTGGAGTTTCTGGCACTTGTGCTCTCTACGGACGAGGCTCCGTTTACATGAGAGGGTGTGCTTAATGCACATAATTATCACTGACGAGCCAGGAAATACCTGATCCGCTGGCCTGCACACCATGTTTACTTCTGCGTGAACGTCTGGGCTGATGTAGTGAATAATCTCATCATAGGTCCTCACATGCCTCCCGACAGATCCAGTAGAGAAGCGTACTGCAAATTTTTGAGCGAAACATTGCCAGGACTGTTGGCACGAGTTTCACAAGAGATTCGTTCAAGTATTTGGTTTCAGCACGACGGAGCTAAAGTATCACCACATACTGAAGTAACGCCACAAATCCTGGTCATGTAGGTTAGGGTATCACCAGGTTTTTTTTGTGGGGTTGGGAGTCCCACACTACCTTGACCAAAGGGTGTGCATTATACAGTTCCTGGCCCCTCTGTAAAAAAACACGACGGAGCGCCTATCTAAACATTTTTGGGCCGTTTTAACTTTTTTGGGCTGACCATCTTCTCGAATCATCTATCTAAACATTTTTGGGCTGACCCTCAGCCAAGATTTAACGTCCACGGGACTGTTTTTCGCATTTGTCATAGACAGACCCCCATAAATAAAAATGTGCAACGGTGGGGCTCGAGCCCGCGCAAAAGTTAACTTCCGACGCCGGGAATTGAACCCGGGCCGCCTGGGTGAAAACCAGGAATCCTAGCCACTAGACCACGCCGGATATTGATGCTGACCTATCTAAACGGGACCTTCCTGAGTCGGCGCATTGGCCGGGGCAGGCCCATCGCTTGGCCGACGCAATCTGCCGATTTTCCAAGACTCGAAGAGCTGATCGACGAAATAAACGACGCTGCTGAAGATATTAGAAAAATGCCTGGAATATTGAACGCATCCAGCAAAACTTTTGCAACCGCTACCGAACGTGTACGGGAGAAGGCTCTTTCGAGTAATTTTATTTATTTATATAATTAATTAGATAACGGTTTAGTGTGCGGCTAGAAGACACACGAGTGATTCATTTGATAAGGCAACTCGAAATGTTAACGTATGTGCATGGATTAACTTTGATGTGCTTGTCTCAAAACCTGGAATAATCGTTATCAGATGTGCATTTGTTCGGACGTAATAGCTAATATAAGTATAAAGTTAAAAACATAGTAATTAAGCGGGAACGCAAAATAAAATAATTGCGGAGTTTCATTTTTGGGAATTATTTTTAATACAATTCTTTTCTATTCTTAGTTAATGTTAGATGCAATTCAGCATACAAAATTTCCAAACACGCAGGTATAATTGGTTTGCCAGTAGGATGATTGGTGCTCTCGCAATCGCAGGTTTTGTAAAGATATGTCAAGATAAAAAAAGTTTGTTGAATCAATTTGGGACGACCCTGTAAGTATATGAATGAAAGTACCACTATTACCTTGACTGAAGTCTGAGAAGTATATCTAAAGTTTTCGGGCTGACCCTCAGCCAAGAATTAACATCCACGGAACTGTTTTTCGCATTGCTTCATAGATGGACCCCCATAAATACAAATCGGCGCAACGGTGGGGCTCGAACCCGCGCAACTATGTGTCTCCTCCGGTTGCGAAACGCAGATTTAATCCACCACGCCACCGGGCTTGACTGAGAAGTATATCTACTCTGGCTAACTCTAAACACATTTTTGTATTTTGTTCTGTGGGACGCACATTGTCGTTCAGATTCTAACACTAGCGTTTTTCGATAGTCCATGGTTCTTTATGGAAAACCGTAAAATGTTTAACTCTTAAAATATATTTAGAAAAGTTAGTTTAAATCTTTATTTGTCGTTTTACTTCTTATCTAAGTTATGATTGGCTTAAGGATTAAATCTTTACCACGTTTGATTGATCCTTAGAGTATTTTTCACAGATTTAATATCGTATGCGTTTAAGTTAGCTTTCCGAGAGTCGCAGAGTTATTTCTAAATAAAATCGGTTTATGACGGACCCGTTAAGCATTTTGTTCGCTGACGTCGAATCATTCAATAATGTTAAAACAACTCGTTTCATATGTTGCCGAAGTTGTTGTTGAAGAGAACCCGGATAAAGGAAATTTGTCAGACTCTTCTTACTGTTTGGACACTCAACAGAAGTTATGAAAAAAACAGACTGAACATTTTGACAGTTGATTGAAACTGAAACCTGGTTAATTGGTAAATTTCCTAGAATCTCTACACGCGTGCGCTCCAATTTACACGCATGCGCTTAAATGGAAAAGCTTTGGAGGGAATTTGTTCTGAACATATCACGTTAGAATGTTTGCAAGGGAAAGCCCCGTAGCTCGCCACAGTTATCTGTATATATGTATATCACCACAGAACGAACAGGCCTGTATGTGTTGGTGCAGCAAGAAGTTTAAAGCATATGGGCCAGTCTTTAGGGTGAAAGGGTGACAGGTTAGTATCAGGACAACAAAATACCAATACCAAAATGATATTCATACGTGCACACACATGTGCACATAAAGCAGAGTGCGTTTATAACCAACACTGGGATAATATAATGAAGAGGATAAAGTGAACAACATATCGTTGAATTATGCGAACGCTAGCTACATCGTTATCTGTTTTCGTGAGTCAATCCCCAATCACAGCCGCGTCTGCGCAAGGGGACTACTCCACTCGCGAGTTCTCTCACTCGACACTCCGCGGGCGGACGCAGACTTTGGACACACAGGCATAACGCATAAGCAGACATGACGCTGGCGGACCAGAGTGGAACGGGCGTTGCGAACCAGCGAGGCCAGAACAAAGCTCGACTCGATACATAAAAGGAGGGAAAATGCCATACGAAAAGCGAGCCACTCTAAGGAACCACGGTGGACAGAGTGGGGGAGATCCATTCTAACGACTGACGACCGACCGTCACGATGGGCAGGGCGCATTTTGCATTTTGCTTCCAAATTTCTTCACCAGCTTGAGGCCGCAGAGGTTCACCCCACTAGGAGAGCGTAGACACTGACTGCTCTTCGTTGCCGCCGCCGCCGCGGCCAGCCGACATCCTCCAGTTGATGTCCACATATTTGTTTCGGTGGGTTCCGTTGCATGTGGTCAGCTCAACCAATTTTGTCCCCCGTTGCTCGGCTGCATCCACCTTCTGTATATATATATATATATATACTCGTATATGTATGGTTGCTGCTCCTTCTCTCGCCCCTTTCTTGAACTGTTGTCGGCCGGGCTGTGCTCCCTTTAAACGGCATTGCCCTGTTTGGTTCGTAGACGAGGAGTGTTGTCTGTAGGACTGTTCGACTGCTGTACGGACGCACTAGTCAATAGGGTTGACCCCATAGATGATAGTTGAACGAACAGACACTGCATCCCTTCCTGCGCCACCGTCGCCAAGGCTAGACAGATAAATAGATGTGGATCCATGATCCATCGATGGTTAGTGAATGCACGGGAAGGAAATAAAAGGGCTGAAAAGAAAAGCGACGAGGAGGGGGATTTAAACAATGCAGACAGTTAGTTGAACGCTGAATCATGCTTAGCTAGCTTGTGGTATCGAGACTGGCTACGGTCCCCATAGGCGTAGCCCGGCGGCCAGACGCCCGATCGTCGCATATATAGTATTGTCTACTGACACATATCGCACATAGCGCGAGCCCGGTAGAGAGCTGTGGGAGTGTGGATGGTCGCTGAAGGAGTTTATGAGCCCTCTAACTTTACGCGGTCCGCTCCATCATCATCATAGGACCATCATCATCATCATAGGACCATCATCATCATCATCATAGGACCATCATCAAAATCATCACCATCATGGCCGTTGTCACCGTCATAGCCGTCGATCTCTTCGTCCTCATCGGGTCGAAGAAACACTGATGGATATCTGCCTACACAGGCTAACGGACACAGAGAGCAGGCGACACCGTTCAGTAGTTCATGAAAGGAAAAGCTGCCTTCAAATGACCCAGTTATCCTTTCACACATATGCATACACAAAGCGCGCCGTTCGCATCCCTAGACAAACTTAATTATACACAAACACTGAAAAAGAGCTTATATATATATATATATATATATATATATATATATCATTCATTCATTGAACTATCACAGATGATCATAGATCAAAGCACAAAATCGTGCAACTTTCATCTGCCTTTTATATTTGGTCTAATTTGTAAGCAAAATATAGGCTTACCCAATGACCGAACAACTGATGATCGATATAAGTTGTACGACCAGTATTCTTCTAAAAATCGCATCAGCATCGTTGCCATTCAGTCGCTGAAGAGATACAATTCGAACCGTTAGAGTGTTTAAAAGCTAGCGTCAACAACATCCGAGCAAATCCATTGTCTGGCCGGTGCCCGTTGACCATTGACGCCACGGACATTCTCATACGCCGTAGTGATTTAAGAATTATAGAAGAAGATTATTAACGACGGGACCCTGCTGTCTGCATACCGGCTCCGTTATACGTTTCGTGTTCGAAAAAATCTGATCTGCGGGGGAAACAGTGCGCCAACCTAGTGAGAGGTTGCGGGATGGTAAGGAAATGGCTAGCGGCTCTGGCATTAGGACTCCCGGCGGATTCACTCCCGGCGCGACACATGTCCCTCAAAAGTGAGAAATTTTTTCTATTTGCAGATATAGGTCAAAGCTAAAATTAATAGATAAAAAGCCAATAGATACTGCACATATATAGAACATTTGTGTGGTGTATGGTGTTATCTTTGAATACAACGAAAGCTGCTTTACTGACGACCAGCAGTGCGTTATACTTTTTAAGGACCAGCGCAGTCGTAATGGTTTGAGCGGCTCATACCGGCTAAACTAGGGCTTTACTATGCATGTAGGATCGAATCCTGCTCGGGTAGAATTCGTTCTTCTTCGTTGATTCTTCCATGTTGAAATCGGGACGCTGACAGATTTCAGCCCAATGTAAAACCTTCACTGAGGATAAGCTGGCTCGAGCCCCTGAAATTAGTAAAATTAGTACGCGTGGCTCAACCAAATAACTCAAGGACGAAGGAAATAGTTCCTGCAGAACCACAAAAACTGTCCGCTGAACGTTTCGTTCATTTTTCTTAAGAACATGATGGCCGACCTATTTATCCCGATTAAACACGCACACTTAAAAGTACATAGATTAAGAGCAGTATGAATAACAATAATGCTGAGGCAGCAGCCTACACGCGCTTTTTTTGTTGTAACTGTGAGGTGAAATTGCTTAGATCGTAGCAGTTCTAGTAGAGTTGATTAACCGTACTGCTTCGATTTTAGGCAATTTTTCTAGCTAAAGCTCTCCGCCTATGCTCAACTGTACTGCTCGCCACATATACATATATGCAGTTATTTGGCCACTGACCATTGTGCAACCTGCCTGCTTCAGTAGCTTTTGTGTCTACTTCTCTAGCGGCTCGATACAACTTAGGCCAGTTGTAGCTCGTTTCATTCATCACGTTTGTCCTATACCCATGTGGAGGGTCCGGCTAAGTGGAATAACAATTAAGTTCTCTTTTCCGCCGATCAGTGACCACTGACCTCCCACATTGTCGCACACGACGACAACGACGGCGACGACGACGGTGAACGCCGTCCATCATTAACCTAGGCGGACAACCTACCCAATAATCGTGTGGGCCGATTTGCCTTTTGCCTGACCATCCGTCGCTGTGCCTGGCGTTTTAGGCCAGGCCCGTTTCATCAGTCCGCTCGGCCAGCGAACTACTGTAACTACCGAACGAACACCAAGTCATCGCCGAAGGCGAAGGACTCCGTCAACACGACGGCATCTTTTCATTTCAGAAGAAGACAGATTCTCTTCCTTAGCAGCAGCAGCCAATGCGGCATGCGGAACTTACATTTAGCGGCGCAATGCTGCTGCTGACGCCGCCACCTTCACAACAACATAAGCGGCCGACTGCTTCTAGACAGCTGTACCACGTCTCCTTAGCGTCTAGGCGTCTCAGACACTCGAATCTCACTGCGCCGTTGCCGCCGCCGCCACCAAAGAAGAGCCAAGGACGGAGAAAACAACCTACTACCTCTAGTCTATCGTCACCCAACGAAGTTCGAAGCCGAAATGGACGGGCGGCCATTTCGGCTTAGTTGCATAGTAAATCCATTTATATCCGTCAAAACAGAATGGCAGGCGTGCAGAACACGGTCTCTTTTTCGCTCGTTCTATTCCCGTGGGTGTGTCTGTGTGTGTGTCTCTCTGTCTTTCTCGTCTCTTCTCCCTCTTTTGCTTTGTTTCGCGTTTGCTTTCCTTTTGTGTTTCTTCCTTCCACCTCTGGTCGATTGGATGGTCGGTCGGTCGGTCAATCGACTCAAAAGTGTACCGCCAAGTACCGTTGGGCGCCGGCTACAACAACCGGTGGCGGCGACTGGGTAGCGCATATCGACCGCTCAAACTGCCGCCCTGCCTTAGATCCTTGACCTCTGTTGTTTCTCGTCGTGGTGCGTGTGCAAGATATGTATGCGTACGTATGTACGTTCCTATATGTATATATATATATATATATATATATATATATATATACAAGTTTATTTCACCAGAAATTGGTAGATATTACCTAAAATTATATATATATATATATATATATATATATGTGTGTGTATGGCCGTTCATCTTCTTTCCACCATAATCTAGCTGTCGTGTTACATCTATTTGTTGTTGTTCTGCATTCTACTCGATAGGGTGTGTATATCTATATGTGTAGATGTGGAATGGGTTGTCGGCTGGTTGGGTGGATCGATAGTTGGTTGTGTGGGAATAATGTATCCAGAGGAGGAGCTCGATGGACGAGCGAGACATTCGATGCGAGATCTCTTTTTGGCGGTGCCCGACACAGAACGTTGCCTGCAGGCTCAAAGGCTGCAGTGAACAGGTCAACAGGATGGCTAAGCGTGGCCACCACCGGCGATGATCATGATGATGCTGCTGCTAATGATCATGACAGAATTATAACTATTGATTACGCCGTCGAGAATGACGAGGAGGAGATGGTCGTGATGCTTGCGGTGGCGCGCACTACCGCACAGCATTGACCAAAACCATCATAACGCCGCCTCCACCACCGAAGCCGGTTGCATACTTGATGATGGCAAGCATTAGTATTGCCTTGCTGATCTCGTGATCGTTTTCCGTTCGATGTGATATGACCACCGAATGATGTGATGGGATTGATTCCTTTAATTGGGGAAGAACGTGAAACAGGCCCGAGGACGAGACACGGACGCAGATGATTTTCGGTACCCGCTACGTCTTGCCTTTGATTTGGACAGCTTGACGATGGAGCTCCGTGAAGACGCGTCCTAAAAGAGCTTACGCCGCTGGCGTAGCCGGGCTGCGAAAGACCGCCGGCCCGGCGTACCCGTGTCGCTTCCATAGTGTACCACCCGTGTCGCTCCCATAGTGGTTGGAACACTCATACAGGTGTTCTCCCATCTCTCTTGTTTGCTATCTCCCGCTCCCTGTGTGTTTCGCGTTCATGCTTTTTCTCTCACATTCGCCTGGTCTCCACAGGCACTAGTGTTGTTTGAGAGTTGGTCTTTGGTGGCTTTGCGGCCATCCGCCGCAGGTTGGTCACTTCCGTAAACTTCCCCCAAGATGACAAATTGGCTGTTTTTACATTGCCACCCAGTGTCGTTGTCGTCGTCGTCGTCGTCATCGTGATGTGCCACAATCACCGTCGATGATTCGTTGTCGATCGCCCGCTCGAATGTCGATCGCTCATATAGAGAACCTTGAAGACCTTTCCTTTTATCTTTTTCTCTCGCCGTGGGTGTGTGTGTTTGTCTCTCTTTATGTGGTCTGCTACTGTCGTGTAAACTCTGTGAACTTTTGTCCACGGGCGTGTTGCGGTGATGCAGAGAAAAACACCTTGTTTCCACCACCACTACCACCACCCCCCCCTTTCCTCTCCCCACGCTCGCTGATATTTGCCTTTCCTGCACGCCGCTGTTGGCGCCGCTCTTCGATGATCAGAGTCGGAAGTCCTCTGCTGGAAGAAGTTCAACGGCTCGAGCTCTAGCCAACGATTCGCGCTCAATCTCCTGACTCCCACAAGCAAGGAGATCAATTTCGTCGAATAAACTTACTGCAATGACAACCGTGAACGACTGGCAAAATCAGAAGGTCAATCACGTTGACTGCTTCTGTAAGCCACCGTAACTATGAACCTGGAGCTGCATGCTTATACATATATATATTTTTTTTTTTATGGGACCGTCTTCTCTGGACGGCAAATTTATTTAAGTTCAATAACTCTTCATTGAGCTTGAAATTTCCATTATTACATAAATTCAAACAATTATAACTATCCAGGTAATTTTGCAGAAAAGGCTATCGCCCGTGTCTGCCCGCTCTTGTGAGTGTGTCAACATCCTTGATATTGCATAACGGTGTTTAGTAAATTTGTTTTTTTTTTTCATTTATGTTTTAAGTGTGTTGAAGGACTCATCCAAATACACATGATTTTAATACATCCGGCGAAATTAAACAAATCTGTTGTTTAAGTTTGGTTTTGCATTCATTTGTAGATAATTCTAATACACATCTAAACAGATGAGGCAATCTGGCATTTATGTTTACCAGGCGATAACTGAGCATTGAATAATTTGTCACAAGTCTTGTATATGGGTGTGTTACAACATTGTTTACAGCACTTCTGGTAGGATAAGCATTATTAGAAGTAGCTCCAAACGGGGTACGGTTCCTGCTATAGTGTGTCAGAATGCTATATATGTATATACCATAAAAGTGCAATATATTTTTATCTCTCCATATGTCCTCAGTGGTTGTCCTATAGGCCAATCCAAATACATTTCGTATGCATCTTTTCTGGAGAGTTACTATTGGTTCGACATTCGACTTAAATGAAGCACCATATAACAAAACACCATATTTTAAGTGTGAAAAAATAAATGCATAATACACGTTTTTCTTGAATTCAAGGGAGGCAATATGTCGTAACTTATGCAAAAGTAAAGCACCTGTCCTAAGTTTGTTTATCATATGTTTAATATGAACTTCCCATTTGATGTTATTCTGGAACGTCAGACCAAGGTATTTATAGTCGTGTACCTCACCAATTATCGGACAATTGCAGTTTGCCTCAAGAACTAAGCTCGAGCCGGCAACAGAGTCGAAGCACAGCCTGGTATCATTACATCCGTTTAACGGCAGGTTTTCGACTTTCGTATTAGCATAACAACCTAAGGAAGCACATGAGTGGCAGGTAATGTTGAGTGGTGGTTCAGCAGCGTACCCCATCTTGATTTTCATAATTTTTGTCTTCTTTACATTAAGACATAGATTGTTGATTCGCAACCAGAGATTAATCCTCGTCATAGTACTTGTTACCTTTTCTATTAGCTCATTTCTGGTATCACTCTCAATAAGAATGCATGTATCATCCGCGAACTGAACAATTTTCACATCATTACAAAATGAGTGTATATCGTTAATGTATATATTAAACAGTGTTGGTCCCAGAACGGAACCCTGAGGTACTCCGTGATTAACAAAAGCAGGTTTACTCAAACATTCCTTATACTTTGTACGCTGTTGCCTGTCAGATAAGTAGTCTTCAAGTATGTCGTATTTTGTCTTGCATAGCCCCAACGCCTTCAATTTATTTACTAATCTTATCCGATCTACACAATCAAAAGCTTTTTGTAAATCAAGAAAGACCAGACAAACTTGTTTTTTCTTCTCTATCATTGCCCCAATGAAGTTTCGAACTTCAATCATTGCGTCTTCAGTACTTCGCCCTTCCCTAAATCCGAATTGTCCCGGACAGAGAATGTCATTTTTTTCAATGAAATCAACTAGTTGAGAATTGATTATTTTTTCAAGAATTTTACCAAATACAGTGGTAATAGAGATAGGCCTAATGTTATCGAGGCAAATCTTACCCCCTTTATGAAGCGGCGTAACTAAAGATGATTTAAATATTGTGGGGAAAGTTCCACTTTGTAGACATAATTTGTAAAGATGCTCTAGCAATGGTGCCAGAACATCTGCATTTTCTTTTACTAATTTCGTAGAAATCTTATCGGTTCCCTCAGCTGCTGAGTTTTTCAGAACTTTGATAGCTTGCAGTACTTTAGTTGAGGATGGCGTTTGGAGGATCATTTTGTTTGTTGGCCCTTTAAGGTCAGTTAGAAGTGTTTTACTACTGGACCCAGCGCATTCCGCAATTTTAGTTCCAATCCCTGCTAGATGTGCATTGAGATAGTTTAGTTTGTCTTTAAGCGATCCGTCAGGGATATCTTGCAGATCTTCAATAGAAAGCTGTTTAGCTTTGGAACCCTTGAGCTCGGCTATCATTATCTTAAAAGCTCGTTTCGTATCCTTCTTTGAAGCTAAGAATTTAGCTTTTAGATCTTCCTCACGCAAATTTCTGATCATCTGTTTAAGTTGGTTTCTATATTTATTAAACTTTAATCGCTCCGGGTGGTCAGGGTCCAGATGACGAACTTTAAGGAAAAGCTTATTTCTGTACTCTATACTTTGTACAATGGCTGGAGACATCCATGGTTTCCTTGGTTTATGCTTACTCTGTCTTATAGCTATTTCCTTAGAGCATGATTTAATTATATTTTGAACTGATTCCGTTAGATGTTTTGCAGCAGTATTTGGATCAGATATATTATAATAAAAAGACCAGCTAGTTGTTCGTAATATATCACTAACCTGTTCGAGACTATATATAACTTTTGTCTGTATATTATTAACTTTTGGTCTGGTTATTCCAGAGATCGAGAGTGCCAGGGCAGCGTGATCGGGTCTTTCTATACATTTTATATCGGGGTCATTCATGTTTGTAAAACTATGGAATATGTGATCGATAGCTGTACCAGATTCTATTCTTGTAATACCTTTGAAACTTAACTCGTACCCTTGAGTCGCCATTATATCCAGATATTTGCTCGTATACACGTTGTCTGCCAGAATGTTTATGTTCATGTCTCCTATTATGAGTCTGTTAGTAGTCCCACTACAAGCCTTACAAATTTGATAGATATCACTTTCTAGGAATTTATCAATGTCGGACGCAGCTCGATTCGGAGATCTGTATACCGAATTAATCTCTAATATGCCAGAGGTAGTGTTTATTCTGACTCGAGCCCACTCGCAATTAGTTAACTCATTGGTTGCAAAATCAACAATCTTATAGTTTTTGTGAATGTAAATTGCTGTCCCACCTGCTCTATTTTTTGTAGAACAACAGAAAACTGCAAAATAGTCTGGGATGTTGTATAACTCTTTCTCATGATCCTTTATCCATATTTCACTTAAGCAAATAATATCAAAATTACCACCGGCATTTTGAATCTCAGCTTCAACACACTCTATTCCCTTTCTTAAACTTTGTATATTTAATAAAAATAATTTTAATGGATGGTGACACACTCGATCAACATTTCCACTGTCCAGGTCAGCTGTTCATCTGTTATTGGCACCATAACACGCTTTCTTTGTGTTTACATTGAGTTCTGGTATGTGTTACTACACTCTAATCCTCTTTCTATTTGATCTTAATTCATACGGCAGCACTGGGGAAGGGTTGTCACGGATAGAAACCTTACTGATCAATTCATTTCGAAGACGTATTAGGTCATCTTCACAACTAATTATTTTGGGCTCTGATTTTTCATCTTTTTGCATTGAAATCGTCAGATTTCTTGTAATTGGTTTGGCATACTGCCACTTCGCTTCCTTCTTAAGGTTATTTGCTTTTTCAAGCAAATCACTTAGATAGTCACACAGGTGCATTCTAACTTCCACTATTGTTGATCCGTCCTTGAATCCAAGATCGCAAATTTTTATGGATTGTTTTCTAATTGCCCAGAATGCCTCCCTAGCGAAGTGGCTCGAGTGAAACTGAGCAATTATGCAGGCATTTGAATTTCTGTTTAACCGGTGAGCAACAACTAGATTAACTTCACATTTCGCTAGTTGTAAAAGCTTTCTAATTATACTTTGAGTTTCGTTGATGTTTTCCTTCTCTTTTCCTGGTATTCCGTATATTTTGATGTTCCTTGATTTCGAATATTGCTCTAAACTATTAATCTTCTGCTCGAGTACAGTATTTTTTTGCTTGAGAACTTTATTTTCTTCCCTTAGCTGTCGGATCTCTTCCTCCATCGCTGGGATTCTCTTCGTGTCCACTAGTATGGCCTCCAACATTTGTTTTATGTATTTCATATCTTCTCCAGCCATGTTGACAATACAAGCGTTCTCCTTTAGCGTACTGATTGTTTGTTGTGCACTGTTGCGGCTGGTCGTGCAGAGAGCGTCCGTAACGTATTGAACACCGTATCGAACACTGGACAATCCCAGAACAGCACACGTTTAGGTTGAACGTGTGGAAAATATTGATTATAGTGTAATTCACTTGGGAAAAACACAATCACGGCCGTTTTATACTTGGATAATTTCACTGTCACCGTCAAATACGCTCCAAGGGTTCCAATAAAGATCAGGAACAAGTGCCACAACCACAAACACAGTGCTTGCTCAGAGGATTCACTATAGCGGTACAGTCCGTATGTATCACTACTATATACGTGGATCCGACTGTTGGCAGGTATTCTCACGGAAATATTACGAAAAGTTGAACAGGTATCTGCACACTCGGTTAGGACGATTTGGTGGTCTATCCCGCAAAGTTACAACAAATAACTCAAGAAACTGCTGGTTTTATCATTGATTTGTTAGGGAGCCGAGATGGTAGCAGCCTACTCGTCAGCGGCCATGTTGAATGAATATATATATATATATATATATATATAAATTAATAGAACTTCTGACTTTCTGTTGTGAACTATAGTGTTAACAGTGGACCGTCGATCCGTTCAAAATAGATTGTGCCAACCAACTTTCGAAGCTATGTATTTGTCTTAAATTGCCGAATTACTGTATCGGCATCTGCTCACCGTGTCATGTGTCGGAATCTTTACTACAGCATTCCACGATTTTAGTATGTGTGTATGTAACGTGCCCATGTCCGCTCCTAAACCTATATATATATATATATATATATATATATCAAATACGTTTCTGGCAGAACGTTTCAGAGTACGCGCGTATCCCGTGTTGACAATCGTGCGCTCTACCGCGGGATTCAACAAGTGTCATTTGACGAAACGTTATACCGAACTGGTTTACGACTGAATTTGGCTAGATGTTAAACCACGTGGTTTACGATGATGATTCGCTTCTTAATATTGCAAACAAATGTGACAAAAACTATGATTACTAATCTAGCATAAGTTATACAAAAGAACCTACTCACCCTAAACTAAAGAAAATCGCAAGACATTCTGGGGCCTTCAAAGTAACATAAAAGCAAACTTGTTTAGCGTATTTAAATGTTTAGTTTTAATACAGATAGAAAGCTCTTCTTAATGAAATGTTAGATACGTGACGCCTTTTGTTCGCTTATGGTCGAGGCATTTTTAGCGTAGACTTTACTCTTTAAAACGTCATCCTCAAAGCCTTATATGTTTTACCGGCTATTGAGATTGTGGTACCAGAGTTAAGTCTTATCGATTCCGTCGAAATTTGGCCGAAAATAATTAAGAATCATACTGCGTTAACGCTCACCATTCAACAGGAAGTGAGGAACAGGGTTACGTGATTCTTTTGGACCAGAGGCCGCACCGGACTGTCATATACGAGTATGCAACGGCTCCTCGTGCATCACGTAAGGATTCTCTGCTGCCTAGATGCAGTTTATTTATTCACACTTTCATTCAGATAAAAATGGGCATCCTAGGATGAGATAATTCTCTTCACAATCGGCCTCACGCTGCCTCACTTCAGCAACCCAATTGGCAAAATTTAGCCTCTCCGAATGGTTTATTGGTTTGAGCTCTTGCGTCAGCCGATGGATGGCCGCTTATGACGATCAGCTCGCCAGCATGTCCATACAAAATGTTGCTTTTTCATAATAAATTTTCGCAATGCTTGCGCATTCTTCCGTTAAGTAATGCGCCCTCTAGGATTTGGCAGCCCCATCCTATTCCGTTTACAAAGAGAGCAGATCATAAAGGAAAATTAAGTGTGGCAAATTTTGAAAGATGACAGCTGAATATTCGGACATTCAATATATTTATAAATGTGTATAAACGGCGAAGCTGCATAGATAAATGAGAAATGTGGCAGCGTGACCTGGGTAACTAGTACGCGACACCTCTCTGCCAACTAATATTTTCGACCCTAGGTGCAAGGAATTATATACTCATATATTCGGACATGCCAGGGATCTGTATGTAACGTATTGGAAAAATATAACACACCTCGGACTCTAGCTTAATTATTCTACGAATCTCTACAACTATTTAATGTTTAAAAACAGCCCACATTGAAGTGCAACATTTCCGAACACCTAGAGCATATAGCAGAACAGATAGCGTGAAAAGTCCTATATATATATATATATATATATATATATATATATAGGCGGAAAAATCTCTTTTCTGCTCCTCTGAAGTAAACACCTAAGATGTAAGCCCCGGGGGGTCACATACGCACTGGGGAGAGTCCGCCCGTGGTTGGTTGGTAAGGATAATAGATAAATGCGCAATGAATAAGAAGTGGCCTAGACGCCAGTTCTAGTGGGCGCTAGCTGCCAATCTTAATAAGAATTGTCCGGCTAGCCGGAGATGCCGATTGTGGTGGTGCGGCTGAATATCATGATCTCGCAGTTCTTTGTCATGCAGACGAAGGACCTTAGTACCTTCATCACCAGAGCATCAATGGTCGTCTATGACGGTCATTGTGTCCGCCGCAGCAGCGGGGACAGCGAAAACATTGTCCGGACGACGTCAATGGTCTGGCTTTCTCATTGTAGTTGTCGTTGTTGTTGTTACTGTGCGACCAAGTTGTACTGCCAACACAAGAACAGTAAGACTCTTGGCAGGCTGGAGGAACAGCAGAACCAACAGCGTCTGCTTTTTGCTTTGCACTGTTCAAATAGCATCTACCTATTGAAAGCAAGCATGATCGCGCGCCCAGAAACTTCATCTAGATACAATGCAATGTCCACTAGGATAATAACTAATAAACACACATCTCAAGAGCGTTTTTATGATTCATATCAGCCTTTTTTTTTGATATTTTTCATTTTTATTTGCACCTTTAGAATATGTGAGGTAGGAGCTTTAAATAGCGGTCGCTCTGATAAAAAGTCTCGGGGTCTTCGGTGTAATTTGCGATTAAAATAAAAAGTTATGTTCCTTCTTAAGTTTCTAGGGTTGATACACTTATGTATCAGGCCGTAGATTTTCTACTGTCGATGCATGCTTTCTAGACAAATGGGTTATAAAGTGCTCGGCATGCTCCTTGGTGCCTCTAGAGCTTGCCTAGCATAACATCCCTTCGAGCTATCTAGTCATTCTAGATTACTCAGTGTTATATGAGCTGCATTTGTGGGCGTGGGGTATTTCATAACTATTCGAAGGAAGAGAGTTATTATTATGATTATTACCCAAGATAGCAGGGTAAAAGGCTGCAGGGTTGCCTATCGCCCTCCACTCCGGTTACTAAAATGCAGAACGTTAACAACTTTGGTGTTAATTCAGAGCCCTGTTTTTTTGTACTATTTCGTAGCCTTGTGAAAATAAAATTGTTAATGTACTTAGTATTACTATATGACCGGCACCTGTAACGTGAGAAACGCCCGATGTTGCGTAGCAGGTCACAAGTTTTGCTATGTACAAATTAAACTAAACGTAGCGCCGTCTATAGCGTTCGTGGAACACATCGTTTGGCAATCCGATCACCAAATACCTAGACAAATGCAGTACTGCTTTTTTGTATTTTTTTCCGGATTTATGTTATTTTACAAATATTAATACCGCATTCTACGATACTATAAACTACTGACATATTCTTGTACATTTATCAACATAGTGTAGTTTCCATTTTGCATACCGGCGTGCGACTAGATCCTCGTAAGTGTGGAGCTAATCTAAGTAAACCATCGCACAAATTAATAAGTCAATATCTAACTTATACCCTAGAAAAAATATCTTTGTTAGTTAGTGCTGCGCAGTATTGATTTCGGGGCTCCTCGCGTCATATTCGCTGGCCACCTGCCTTACTCATCGATTATATATATATATATATATATATATATATATATATATATATATATATATATATATATATATATATATATATATATATTATCATAGGTGTGTGTCAAGGCGGCGGTTGTCCTTAAAGGGGTTAATTTGAAGCGTGTATATAGCACATTGGGTTATACGTGTCGCTACGCTCTGGCGGGGCAGCCCAACGACCTACCTCTACTAAACGGGAACGAAGCGACGATCGTAGGCGGATACAGACGGTGAGAAGCCGACGAAATAAGTCAGATGGAAGCGAAGTCGGAACCGAAGGGGACAGGTCTTCGGTGACGATGAGATTGAAGAGAGAGAGAGTGGAGAGAGATGAAGGGTGAAGGGAGTGCGGGGGTGCGGAGGTTGGGGTGGATAAGGGGACGGAAGAGCTTTAATGAGTCGTCTCTTCGCCTCAATGAGATGTGGTGGCCCGTGGTCGCGGACTCTTCTCTTCCGACGCCGACGACGCCGAGGTGTGCACGAACGGCTTACAATAGCAATCGCTATAGCAGCAGCAGCAGCAGTATGAAGATCGCGCGTCGATCCACGGCGCCGGGCGCCGGCACGAGCAGCAGGATGAAGCCATGAGTATTGACGCGAGAGAGAGAGAGAAATATAAAGGGAGAAAGAAAGAGGGAGCGAGAGAGAGAGAGGAATAGTGTCGCGGAGAGAGCTATAGCTGCCAATAAGTCAACGATTTATTCCGTTAGAGTGGACAGAGTCGAGACGACAAAGGTTGATTGAGCCGGCCGCCGGCCCACCAACGAGCCCGGTGATTTGCTCGGATTCAGCCCAGCCGACAACACATTCCGTGTGGCCTGCTTTCGTCGTAGTCCTACCGTCTCCCTACAGTAGACAAGGTGCCGCGCTACTGCCGCCGCTGCTGCTGTTGGTCATGCCAGTAATAGAGGAGAACCGAGCGCCTGTCTGTTTCTCCGTGAGAAGTTCGCCGTGAGGAGGAAGTTGCTGCTGTCGCTGTCATTAATACTGCAGCTATTATTCCTATTGAAACTACTACGACAACTTGCTACGGCGGCTATTGGAATTGCTTCTACTTCTGCTGCTGCCGCTGCCGCCGCCGCCGTCATCATTGCGGGCTGATTCGAACAGTCTTCCGCGCCGCTGCACAGAAAGTGCAAAAGCAAAGGCGGCCATCTCGGAACGGGGTTGGTTGGTCGGTTAGTCGGTTGATCTGTCTGCCTATCTGTCTGTCTGTATGTATGTATGTCTGGTGTCGGCGGATGATAGACTGCATGTGGTGGCGGTGGCGCCGCCGGAAAAGGACGGAAGGAGAAGACCAATACGCGTGCGGATAAGGCAGTCCAAAACCCTGCGATATCGAGAGACTACTAATATGACGACAGACACAGCGACACAACGGCGCGGCAGCCGCTGCTGGCGCCCACGACGCGCTGGCAGAGTACGAACGCTAGTATGAGCCATATTCGTAGACCAATTCAGCACGCCGGTGCACGACTAATGCTACTCAAAAAGGTAAGGCGTGTTGAGACGGCCTATATATTTGCCTCTACAATACAAATAGCACTAGCAAATAAAGGCTAACAAAGCATGTATATAGTTATATATACTGGACTGTTGTAATGTATATAATGTTATATATATATATATATATATATATATATATATATATATATATATATGTATATATACACCTACCGAGGTCTGGGTTTTAGATGCCGAGGTTTGCGGCCCGAACCGGGACCTGGCAAAAGCACGGCAAGACAAGATCGCCAAATATGACGTCGAGTTCCTAAGAGCGGCGCTCCCCTACCCGCAAAAACCTTGCAGATTCGGATCCATCACTATCTCTATGAGTGATGCATGGGACTCCGAATCTGCGAAGACGCTCTTGGGGCTCGGCGTCACGAAGAGGAATCTTATGGATCTCACCGTTTTAACTTTGCAAGGAACCTTGAGGATATATCGCTCGCACCGGGTCCATAAGAGCGGGAGCTACCATCAAGCAAGGACTCGGACAACTGACTCTTAACTTCACGTGACACCTTTTTACCACCATTTTTATTAAGGCGAGCACTGCCGAGTGTGCAAACGTATTGTAAATGATTGATAAATCATCACAATATTTTCTATATATATGTATGTATATATATATATATATATATTTATGTGGCTGACACCTACACTGGATCCCTTATATACGTAGGGGTCCTATAAGGTCCAGTGTAGGAACCAGCCACCGACAAGCGCTGTTTAAGGCAACCGCTCGCTCTCCTATCTTAGTTGGCATGAATCAGCCGCTTTCCGAACTTCTGTAGCAAACCGCGAGTAAACAGGCCTGGCCCGGCAAAGGTCTCGAAGGCAAGCGGGTAAAACCCGTACGGGTGCCCGAAGTTCTGGTATTTTCATGTCTTGCCTTCCTCGACGAGCCCTAGAGTATGACCGGCCCGGGTCCGCACCAGCACTGACAATTGAAGGCCAAACCAGCATGCAACCGATCTGATCCGGACATAGGATATGGCGTGAATCCATGCGCCTGTCGCTTCGGAAGATATGGCTTGCAGCCTGGTCCTATCCGCGTTTGTGGCTCATTCTGCAATGAGACTATCGACGCTTTCCTCACATAAAGTCGCCGAACCATTCTCCTTGGCGCCTAGCTTCGACGGACTCGTGGTCGCACAGGGCAAGTGCTCTACGGCGGCTTGTTTTCAATCGAGCTTCTGTGCCTGTAAGAACGACAGCATCGCAAAGGTTCGAGTCAGTAGCATAGAACAATAGGGAGAAGCTGCCAGAGCAAACCACCTCTCATGGGCAAACGGAACTCCCTCCGGCAACAGGGGAGCGCCTGCCAACTTTATAATTGTGGTGATAGTCTTGCATCCTGGGAGAGCATCTAGCACTTCAGAGCTAGTAGCACCTACAATATGGACCCCATACTTTGCAGAATCTAAGGCCAAGCCACTCCGGCAAACTCGACGACTCTGTGGATGTCCCTCAGAACTGCAGTTTGGGTGTCGCCTAGAACACCGTCGTTAAAGTGCCATACGTTTAGAGTGCACTCGAGCGAGCCGATTAACTCTTGAATAGTCATTAATTGCAGCGCTTTCGCAAACTATACGTTAATGCCAAGATTTCATACTTAACGGACCTTACGCAAACGTAGGATACTAATTAATAGCAGTTGACATGTACACAGGAGAAAAGGTTGACATGTACACAGAAGAAAAGGGGATGCTCCTTATACAAAAGCATACTACAGGAGTTTTTGACAAGCGTCCGGTAATGATATTAAAAAAAAACTTTTTCGTGCTGACCCTCAGCCAACACGTCCACGGGACTGCTTTCGCATTACTTCCTGAGACGTGTCCCATAAATACAAATGTGCAATGGTGATCTCTTCAGGTCGCGAGATGCTCGCCAACTCACCACGCCACCGGGCTCAAGGTACCAGGTATTGTCATCCCTCATTACCTCGAAGCTCCATTATCATACTATTGATAAACTGCTTGCAGAATAACACTGTCCCTTATCGCAGTCTGCATAAGAATGCAAACACATATGAAAGATGCCATATCAAGCACATACTTCTCTGGAATTTTAGCGAAAATTAGCTAATGTTAATGCTTCTGATCTTATTTGACTTTCCGAAATGCTCAGTGCTGAGGCTGTTGAAGATGCAGAACCCCATTGCTACGCAGAAAACAGAATACCTGCTGAAAAAATATTTAAAACTGTGAAAATAAAATGTTTGAATTTTTTCTTCTCAATTTTAATTATGTCCTGAGCTGTTATTAGTCGGGTTATTTACAAAAACATTAGGTAACAATTTTTAATTATTAAAACAACGCAGCACGTCTCTGAAGCCGATAACGCTAACAAACATGCTTGGTGTCGTTTGGTGAATACTATCAAGCCTAAAGAAACAGGCCGTCTTCAAAGTCTCCTTTGGTGATGAAATATGCACTGTCGATGCAGAAATTATTACAGACACGACTGCTGGTTTCTAAAAATATCCATTGCAGAAGGTAAACGTCTATCTGTATGTTCTATAAATCATGGTGAAATCGCGGATAAATACTCCGTCAAACGATAATTCTTTGGCAAAATAGCTTATCTGTTCATACAAGCCATTTAGTGCCAGAGTGACTGCCAGACCACATACGCATGTTCGTGATAGCCTAACAGCTCAGATTAAAAGTAATTGAATTTATTAAATGAAGCCAATATAGAGTGTGCATTAGGCAGGCATTTGTAAACACCCTTAAGCATATTCTAAAACTCTGGCTCGATCCACGATTTGTTCGATGCGTCTGATCGACTTTATATCACTTTACGATGAAGACCCAAGATCGAGCTTGCACACCGTCTAGCATGATCTGGCTTGCGAGGCAAGACTACAATGTGGCCAAGTTTCATTTTAGGCATGTTTAACCACACTCAAAGCGACCTCTGAACTGTAATGCACCTCGTTTTAAGGTGTCATTGGTTGTTTGTTTATTGGAAAGGTACGGACCCTTAGAAACCTTAAACAGAAGCGACGCATCATCAGCAAACTAGACCGCCCTTACCTTTGGATGCAATTTGTGAACTGCAATAGTATTACATTCACATATAGACGCTAAAACAAAAAGAACAAAAATTTAAGAGATTATAATATTGGCCTATGAACTACAATGAGTTATTTTGACTTACAAGCATTTTTTTCTTTAGAAAGGAGGAAAGCTGACTGCTGGGCTCAGCTTCAACACTGAAATGCGACTAAATCAGTTTGCAATAAGCCAAAAACCTAGAAACGTTGAAAAAGGACTTACAAGAGGATTACAAGAACGTAGTTGTGCCATCTAAGTAAATACGTGCAATGCACTTTCATTATCTAGTGATATCCCCTTTATGTCAAAAAAATATCATTATTTTTGACACCAAGGGGGATATCAGGCTGAACCTCGTTGATAACCCGTGCGATAAGCCGTATTCAAAAAGTATTCGTATATTGATATATATACTCCCCGACCTTCTCAATCTGAATTGCTCGGTGCTAGCGACATCGATGGGCTGCATAGGGCCATTTCTAGACGAGGCCGGTCTAGAAGAGTTCAAAGGCGATCGCACGCGCTGCAAGAGCTCGCCTAAGAGCTCCAGTATCAGCTAAAGACGTCATAGCTGTCGGCTCTTTCAAGCCCTTCTCAGGGTACACTGTTTGACCACCTTGCTATGAGGATTGATGCCGGCCTGCAAATTGGCACAACGCGGCTAGAGCCCCTTCAGGCTGAGAAAGAGAAACGGTTCATCATCATGAAGGGGCTCTAGCCGCGTTGTGCCAATTTCAATCACCCAACAATCATCCGTTATCATGCCTCCACAAGAGCGCCCGTATGGCTGGCATCAACGACAATATTAGCAGACACTCTGGTTCGGCTGGGTTCCAGGCAATGCTTGGGGGGGAGGGGTACGTAGTGGAAAAGGCTGAGAAAAAGAGTTGTCGTATGTACTCAAGTGTTGGGCAAGCGTACAACTTCACGCCACTCCCTTTTCGGACGCTAGGACCTAGAGGCCTCAAGACGAAAAGATCCCCGAATCACATCTGGGCTAAGCTAAGTTACACCGCGAGGAGCAAGCTGAGTAAAATACAGCGAGTAAAATATTCAATGAGTTTCTTACGCAGAGCAGACGGCGATGCGTGGGTCGTTAGCGAAATGGGCCAGTTCTAAACTGACCCTGTTCGCCGTCGTCGTCTGACGCATATACAAACATTCTCTACAATTTCAACGGACAATAATATTAAAATAAATTTACCGACGGGTAAATCGGTCCTTAAATATATATTTTTCAATTTTTCAATTTCAAACGTGGTTTATTCATGGAACTGCATTTCACAACGCTTAAGTTCTCGGAAAATAAAAATGGTTGAAAAAAATATGAATCAAACAACAAAGCAGATAATTAATCTCGACAAAATCCAAGGAGTGCTTTGTATAAGCACTTTACACACAATGGTATTACAGTGGTTTATGATTTACACAATAACTTCAAAGCAGCAATTGGTGCGTTTGTTAGAACGCCGAACACCACATGAGGCAACAAACTTGCAAATATAACACACAAACGAAGTATTCCACTAGTAGAGCATCAACACAACTTACAACAACTATGTCTAAAAACATGTGGATAAATACAATCAAAAACTAAGTGTGTCCTCGTATACGAAGCACAACATTTGTAATACCAACTATACCTAGATCACACGCCTGGTTCCGACTGCGAAATTAACAGCCACTGCTTTAACTCGCGAGAGAAGAGGTGTTTCGTGGTGAGGCATCTTATGCGTTTAGGAATGCGGGTCCAGGTTTCAGGAAGGCGGTACGCAAGTGCGTGTTGACTAGACTTCAAGGATACAGAGGGCACTGCAAAAGTTGTTGCGCGCCTACCTGATGTTCGACTCATGGTAGGAACTAGTGCAAATGCAATCTCCATAGGCACAATACCACGCGAAATTTTGTACGCCAACATTGAAACCCGCAGGGAGTAAATGCTTTCTACCGTGAGTAGGTTAAAACGAATGAGCAAGTCACGGCCCGAATCCCTTCGCCTTCTAGCAAAAATGGCTCTAATTGCATCATTCTGTATCACTTGTGCTCTTTGGAGAATTCCGTCGTAGCCACCTCCCCAAAGAAGGATTCCATAGCATAGAACTGGTAAAAACACGGCCTTGTACACCAGAAGTAAGCCCTCTGTGGGTACCCCAATCAATTTCATTTTACACAGCGTAGATATTACAGCATAGCACTTTGGTGCAATGTAATCCAGATGGGGATGCCACCTCATGTTTTCCTGGAGAACGAGCCCCAGGCACCTAGCGGTCTGCGAGAGTTTAATGTTCCGTGTCTTAAATATCTGGTTGTCAGATAATTCTAGAAGCCTCGGCGATGCACGAAAAACTATGAAATTGGTTTTGTTGGCATTGACGACTAGTCCAAACATGTTAAAAATGCTAATTATATTATCAACATTCAAAAGCGACTGCTGCAAGTCCATATAAAAGTTCCGATGATTCACTCCGAACAGTAGCGTAGTGTCATCAGCAAAAGCTATAGCTGAGCTAAGGTTTAGCCTCTGAATCCTTAATAGAATAAAATTCAGTAGAATAAGAAACATAAAAGGTCCGAGAACCGAGCCTTGAGGGGTACCGATATCGACCTGCTGCCATGAGGACTCTATTTGACCAGCTCGCACCACCTGTCTCCGTCCTGAGGGATAGGACCTAAACCAGGCAACCGCCGGCGCAGAGCAACCCAGCTGAGCGAGCATTTGGAATAGAAGGGAATGATCAAGGCAATTGAAAGCCGCTGACACGTCGAGAAATACTGCGAGACAGAACTTATGTAGCTCAACCGAGTCTGACACTCGCTGCCATAAGTGGGCCAACGCGAGGTCAGTCGACCTACCCCTGCGAAAGCCGAACTGGTTTGAGGAAAGGAAATTTATCGTCTCTAAATATCCATTTAGCCTAACCAGCACCAGTTTCTCAATGACCTTTGAGATATAATTCACGACCGAGATCGGCCTATAGTTGGCTGCGCGGTTTCGCTCACCCTTTTTCTTAAATAGAGGAAACACCGCCGTATCTTTCAAACGTGATGGAAAGCTGCCAGACTCAAACGAACGATTTATAATGACAGTCAGCGGACCTGCGATCGATGAAGCTGCTAACTTCAATAATTTTGCAGGTACACCGATGACACCTCGACTCCAGCTTGCTTTAAGACGGAGAAGGGTACCAAGAACCTCAGGAATAGAGACAGCAGAGAGTGAGAATACATTGTCATTTTTTTCCCATACCTCGTCAAGCAAGGTGGCCATATCTCTGTTCTTTTCTAGGTGAGCGACCGTGGTATTGCCTAGCGTGGCAAAGTGACGGTTTAGCTCGTCTGCAATTTTTACTGGATCATCTAATGTTTCATCCTCGGCAACTAGTAACGCGGACGGTAATTCTACTGGATCATGTCGCCTACCACAGAGTCCATTGATGAATTTCCAGAGTTTAGAGGAATCATCACGCAAGAAAGCAAAGCGATTTCGGTAAAATGCTGTCCTCGCAGCGCGAATTGCATTGAGGTAGCGGCGACGACTGTTTAAATAGGAAGCTTTCGAATCTACCGAATTTATCTTGCGATGTCTGCGGTACATCTTATTAACCATACGGCGCAGCCGCCGTAAACCTGGAGAAATGGAAAATTGATCCACCTTGGACGAACTATTTGGAGCAGAAACGTCTACCAGATCAAAGGTTTTTTCGTATACATGAAGCAGGATTCTACTGAAAGCGTTAAATGCCGAATTTACGTCTACTGCATCATGAACTGCTAACCACGAGACATCTTGCAACCGATAGAGAAACGTATCAATCTTAGCCCTGTTGTGACTTCGGCTAGGGTATATATATATATACATATATATATATATATATATATATGATTTGATGAATCTTTTTGAAAGTGACCATGCCAAGCGCTAGCAGCAGCAGAAAAGATGCGGTAATATCATGTGCTGTAGCAAGTTTTCTGTCGCATAAAAATTGTGTCTGTCTACATTTGTCGCAGCGAAACCGATTCATGCAGATAACGGTACTACAACAACAACAACAATACTACTACTACTACTACTACTGCTATTCGCGCACCACTATTGGTCCCGATGATTGTGGTGCTGCCGCTGGTGCTGCTGTTGTTGTTGTATCTTTTTCTATTGTTGTTCCCGCTGTTGCGGCTGGAGGCTCGGTGTAAAAGGCCACAAGACACATTCGAACAGGACGTGACCTGCTCGATGATCGTAGTCGGAAGAGAGCTAACTGAGCGTGCGCCAAGACCTTCGCTTCGTTGTCTTCATATCGCTCCGGCGACAGTCGCCATCCGTGTCATCCTCATCATCATCATCATCCTCATCATCATCATCATCATCATCAACATCATCTTCGTCATCAGCATCTTCGTCATCTTTATCGTCGCCAACATCGCCGTTGTCCAGTGAGTACAGGAAGCGGGCGATCGAAGATGTCCCGCTCGCACGCATCAAAATATGGATCGCTACAATAACGAATATTGTCCGCTGCGCGCTAGCGCCGCCGCCGTCGCTGTTGTGGTCGTCGTCGTTATCGTTGTTGTTGTCGTCGTCGTTATCGTTGTTGTTGTTGTTGTTGTTGCCGCTGCTGCTGTTGTCGTCGTCGTTGTTGTTGTTGTTGTTGTTGTTGTTTTCGTTGTTGTTGTTGTTGCTGCTGCTGGTGCTGGTGCCGGCCGGGCTGGGTTGCCGGTGGCCAATGACCAGACCGTGGAGTTCGGACAGTGGAATGGGCTCTCTCGCTGGCTGGCGCGCGCCCGCAAGCCAGCCAGCCCTGTGTCTCGATCTGCTCCCGCACGGGACCGGCGCGAGAAAGCCAAGGACGAAAGGGAAACGACGACATGAAGCGGCCGTCCTCGATCCGAAACAACACTTCATCTCCTAATGATGATGAAGAGCGCAGCCCAAAATGCACCATCACTGCCACCGTCGCCACCACCACCCCCACTACCCCCACTACACCCACTACCACCACTACTACTACTACTACTACCGCCATCACCACCCCACAATCGCAGAACTAATCACCTCCCCGGAAGAGCTAGCTACCAGGCGCCAGAGAGGGAGAGAAAGAAAGAAAGAAGAGGAAGAGAGATGCATGGCACGATACAAAAATCGGAAAGCGAGAGACAGAGCTGGAGAGAGAGAGTGAGAGAGGTTAAACACAAAGAAAGAACGCAGAGAATAGAGACGCCCATAGAGCCTAGCCCAGAAGGCTGGACACACACTGGTTGCATTTTGTCGCTCGTTTTTGCTGGCCTGTATGTTTTGATGGCGCCGCCGCCGCTGCCGCCGCCGCGTCACTCCAATGATGGCGATGATGATGATGAGGACGATGATGATGATGATGATGATACTCGTGCTCGTGACCGGGGTGGTGATCGCTATGGTGACACCTGAACAACGCAACAATCAGCGATAAAAGAAGATTGATGGAGGAAACTGCCCTTCACCACACAGGTCAATATTTTGACCCGACATCAATGGACAGCTATGACGACAGCTAGAGCGAAAATGACGAAGCAGAAACCACGCCGACACCGCCGCCAGTCTCTCGCACTGCAACCTCTCGATCGCTACGAAACTTGAACGCTACGAAAACGCCTCTTTTACGTTGAAGCGAGCTTAAACGTGTACTTGTCAGTTAAACGTATGATTCAGCCATCGGTCATGCGCGTCCTCACTCGAAATATAGTGCAAATTGTGCTTGCTTAGTAAGACGGGTATATATTCATATTTTAAGTTTTAATTGGCAATGTTTTATAACATATATATATATATATATATATATATAGTCCCTGAAAAAAATATAGGGCCACCCATTTTTGCCATGATACATGCTCACAGAGTAACAGCGGAGACTTCCATCGACATTTGGGGTATCGGGTTACCTTGAAACACAAGATTTCGACATTTGGCACAGCTACACCGCGAAACAATTATAAAGTCACCACCAAGATGCATGTCTTAGCGAGTGAATTGAGTGGAATAACGACGTTTGGGATCGTTTCACGGCTCGACGGAAACGAAAGCAGACTCCCTACCAGAACTTTTTCTGTGCTGAAACGATGGGCCTGGGTCGGCGCCTCACGAGTGACGAAAAGGCCCAAATCAAGGCTTATAAGGATGTCAACCTCTCTAATCGGAAAATTTCCCGTCGGCTGGGGCGTTCTCGCCAAGTAGTAAACAACTTCGTGAATTAAGGTGAAAACTACGGCGTAAAAAAGAGTTCCGGGGCGTCCAAATGGCATTTCGGAACGAAGCTAGCGCGCAATTCTGAAGATAGCCTCGAACTCTGCGCTCTCGGCAAAGGCAATTGCGGCGGCGGCCGGTGTGCAAACGATCGTGCAAAATGTGCAAAGCCTCCACAGGAAGACACTTTGGCTCACGAGAAAAAAACTTAAGAGAAAACCACGATTGACCGCTGAGCATCAGAGAGCTCGTCTCGACTTCGCCCAGGTTACGATGCCATGGACCACTGGAATGGCACCGAGTGCTCTTTTCGGATGAAAAAGGTTCAACTTTGATGCACCTGATGGATTTAACTATTATTTCCACGATGTGCGCAAGGAAGAACACATTTTGCCAAAACGGCACTCAGGTGGCGGTTCGGTGATGATCTGAGCCGCTGTCTGGTATCATACAAGGTCGCCGATTGTGTTTTTAGACGGTCGTGATAATTTTACGCGCTATAGGGATCTACTAGTTGAGCAATCCGCGCATTTTGAGCTGATGGGAGGGCCCGACTTTGTTTTTAAAAACGATAATGCCCCGATTCACACCGCCAGGTTGATCGAAAGCTGGTTCGAACAGCGTCACCTTGCGGTCCTACGCTGGCCTGCAGTCTCACCTGATCTTACTAGCATCGAAAATGTATGGGGTTGGCTCGCCCAAAAGGTTTACACCGACAAAAACAATTTTCGAACCAGGTGGAACTAAAAAAGCAATTGTGAAGGCTTGGGACGAGCTTTCGCAGGACGTTATCCAGAATTTGTTCAACACTATACCAAACCGCATTTTTGACATTATCTGACTTAATGGGAAGTTCACTAAATATTAAGTATAGTTGCTAGGTGCCGTGAAAGAAGCCCAAACGCCGTTAATCCGCTTAACTCACTCGTTAAGACATGCATATTGGTGGTGACTTTATAGATTTTTCGCGGTGTTGCTGTCCCAAACGTCGAAATCTCGCGGTTCAAGGTAATCAGAGACCCAAATGTCGATGGAAGTCTCCGCTGTTACTCTGTGAGTATGTATCACTATGATCTTTACACGATTGGTTATAATAAATGCGTGAAATGTGGCAAAAATGGGTGGCCCTATATTTTTTTCAGGGACTGTATATATATGCATCGTTTTGCTATATGTTGCGCAGGCTTGAGAGCACGGTCCACAGATGTACTCTGCGAGTTGTCCCTTCATGTACCTTGCAAAACACCTTTCAAGCTATCTAAGGTTTTGCCGAGTACGGTGTTCCCATGCTCTGTCACGACTATAAATTCACCTTGAAACCGCCTTTAAGTGAAAGCGCCTCAGTGCTGTCAAGATGAACAGACGCCGAATATCGCTCATATCTCTATAAAGAGAGGCCGGAGCTATCCACACTGGCTCGCATATAAGGTGCACAGTGGACAGCGTCGTTCCAGTAAAGTGGTGCCGAAGTTCAAGATTTCGGAAACTGTGCTGGACCCCGCAACGCACAACGCCCTTAGCAACGAATTGACCTGCACGTCTAAAGTTCACAGCGTTGGCCTTTCTCTAGTTTTGCAAATACAAACCCGTTTGAAAGAGAATTCAAAGTAGAGCGCTCAACAGATTGCGCGTGACTTAAACATCTCAGGCAACGGATGATTAGGAATCATCTCAAGTTGAATGCTTACAAGAAACGACAACTTTTAGACTTGACAGCAATTTCAAGCCACGAGCATGCCAGCACCAGCGGGGCAACTAATGAGGGGAGCAAGCCGCTGATTTTCATCTTTTATGGAGTCAAAATTGACAAAACAAGGTGCCCCAGCTAATTTCAAAAGGTCATCTGAAGCCGTATCCCAAATATTATTTTATCGACTGACAGTTTACGTTTCAGCGGGATTCGGCGTCATTTCATAAGGCCAAACAAACCCAGTCCTGGGGATCGGGTTCAAGCACCGGGAAAAAACAAATGTATGTACCAGAAACTAGATTAACTGGAGAGTATTTTGCTAGCGCCATTACCGGCACCGCCCGACCAAAACGAGCTCGTAATATATATGCCCAATAGAACAATAAGCAGTGCTGCCCCTGGAAGCACTGCATGGTACAAGCATACATCCTAGCCGTATACGCGCTGTGATGACGCCCTTTTACACCGAGTAGGCCGCGACTAGAAGAAGGTGATGAAGAACGTTATAAATAAGCATGAAGACTGAGGTGAGTACAAGCTATTGGGCGAGACACATCAATCATTATACAAATGGTTGCGTGTCGATAGACACACTACTGCATGTCCAATCCAACCTGAGAAATTAGACTTCCGTAAACTGTTTGCCGGTGCGGTAACCACTTCGAGCAATGCTCCTGTAGTCATTTTAGCATGGAGCAAGCACATCCAGAAACCGTCAACGGGAAGTATGCTGGAAGTACTAGAGGTTACCGGGGCACTTCCTGAGCAACAACACGGATTTAGAAGAGGCAGGTCAACAATAACTGCGCAGCTATGAGAACCGACATCCAGTGTGAAATAGATCCCGTGTGAAATAGATCACCTTGGAGTAATTCCATTGTCTCAATTCTCGAAATGTGAGGCTTATGATGTACATGCGTAAACCAGTCATTGGTCAATAAAACTACTTCTACTACTATATTGGTACAAATAAAGAGAATATTAGTTATACCTTTTGTTGTGGACATTCTCCTGCCCGGGTTAGTATATATATATATATATATATATATATATATGGGATATGCGAACGTTGCGTCCAGTCGAAGGGTGACACCAACCCTCGTAGTAATGTCGTCGTACGATATACCAGATAAGCGTGCAGCCAGGTCTTCCGGCCAAGCACTGCTCGCAGGCGGGTTCTTATAGTGTCATTATGAGCTAAGCCGATAAAACAGTCCCCCATCCATGCTGAGAGCATCTTTTCTTATAGTTCTGTACCGTCGCGGATGAGAGATTCTTCTTTCCTCGCGAGGTTGCTTTTGAACTTTTCTAGACCGGTCTTGTTTAGGACTAGCCCCCTTTACTACAATCTTTACGTATATGTTTATGATTTCCATTGGAATAACTCTCTCTTTCGCTCTCTCCCTCTCTTTCGTTTTCTCTCTCTCTCTCTCTCTCTCTCTCTCTCTATATATATATATATATATATATATATATATATATATGCTTTTGTGTCATTAAAATTTAAATATAAAATATCGCACCTTAGAATTTATATACAAGGTGAGTATGCAATGCACAAAGGAGAAGTTAGCGATCTGTGGTTCTATTTGATGTTTAATACGAACAGTCTGTTTCTTAGGTTTTCTCAATTTCCAAAATCCCCTAGTTCTGTTGCACATTTCATATGCTCGAACATCGAAACCATACCTGCAACGGCTGTAAGCTGTATTGAATAAGTAGAGATTGCTATATTATTGTATTGATACGTCATTTTCGTCGCCCTTGTTCACGCAATTTGGTCAAGGTCTGAATGATAATTATGCTGCTACTGTAGCTTTCTACGTGACAATAACAATTGGTGAATGTTATGACGGCAGCGGCAAGAAGCGTTCATTATGCGTCGTTGCCCACATCTATTTGCTGGCCGACTGTGGAAGCACACGCCAGTGCTAGCATAGATGGGCCGGTCGGTTTATGTCGGCATATGACGGCTCTAACCATTCATTACTAGTAGTACTCTATGTTCTTCGTCGTCTCACGGCTAAAAACCCAAAACGTGTCTGTGGTCTGGCGACTGTGACACATCAGTGGTTGAAGCCGTTCGTTTAACGGTTCGCATTGTGTCGACTCCGCACAGAGACCCCGAAGACGTCTGGGCTATTTCGGGATCGAGAACGCGTAGACGCGTCGCTAGAATGTCCGTGTCTCCAGCTATTTGTAACCAACTAACTAACTATCTATGCACCACCGACTATTATATTACCACAACAGCAACAACAACAACAACAACTGTAACTACAACTACTACTACAACTATAACTATTACTACATTGCTACTGCTATTGCGGCTACAACGTTGACTACTGTCACGCCCAAGGATGGTTTTGCCGCCATCATGAATCTTTCGAGTTTAAGTATGCGAACGCTAGCCTAGCCGCCGCGTGCTTAGCCGCGTTCATCTACGGGTAGGCCACTCGTTGGCAACGGTATTGCCAAAAGCACAGCCTTCCATCGCATTGTCTGTCGAGCTTCTCCTACGAGCACACATACACGGCCTGGCCTGCACGACGGACGACGAATGGACGTCTCGTTCCTTCGAACTTTTTGTTTTACGCTTCTCGGCCCTGTCTCCTGTCCTGACCTCGCCATATGCGTGTAGACTACCTTACCTCGTTTTCTTACAGCCTCTGTCGCTCTATTGTCCTTGTTTTGCCGCGACACTCCTACAACAAGTCACTACTCACTACTCGCAAGTATGTCGCTGTGTAGAGTGTGTTGGTCTAGTCGTTCAGTGGGCCTTTCGTAACACTGGTGTAGTGGTCTTGGACTTGGTCAGATCCTAGTGCCTCCTTTAGCCGGTTGGCCTGGGCCAGCCTTTGTGCTGGGTCCGTCCTGTTGATGTCGTAAGGCAGACGGGGGCCGCACTGACAAGGCAGGCCACTTCAGGTCCATTCAGTACACTCGCATATCTGTATGCGTGTGAATGCGTCTGTGTTCCTCCCCCCCCCCCCCCCCCCCCCGCCTCAAGCCAAGCCGAAACAACACAGGTCAAAGTCACAAATGCATTGCCGTATCCAACAACGGGAATGCCTCCAGATGGCGACTCTCTCTTTCGTCTATATATATATATATATATTTCAGTAGTCGACGCAGCCAGATAACCGTAGAAAAGTCGGCAGAATTTTTGCTAAGCTATGCTCGTTTTTCGCTGCCACCACCCCGATGGGTCGCGATCAGATAGGGCGCGGGTGATTAGCGCGGGCCAGCGGACCCGCCAAGCTGTGGCATACATAAATATAGGCCGTTCACTTGCGTACCTTTGCGGCTTTAGCGCCCCAGTTAGTCGGATTTAATCCCAGGCCATGGCGTTTCCCGTTTTTGGTCATGTCGCTTTCAGTGCGCCTCTAGTTCTGTCATGTTGAAACAACGACAAGAAAGACCACAACAATATATATATATATATATATATATAAATCGTAGTGACGATTAGTATTGTTCACGTAAATATTGAGTGATCCAAAACGACTAGAACTGACTATCAGCCAAAATTTTACCATGGTACTGCTTTTCGCATTGCTTCATAGACGGACCCCAATAAATACAAATGTGCAACGGTGGGGCTCGAACCCGCGCACCTTTGTGTCTCTTCCGGTCGCGAGGCGCAGACGTATTAACAGCTTAAAAGAGTCTCACCCTCATAGCATGTTATAATGGTCGTGTCGTTACATCGATCAACATTATGCACACAAGGTAACATAGTTTGGTTTCTATCGGATATTGATTTATTAAACACATACATTAAAATATTGAAATTTGGCGTATTATCTATTTTGATTGATTGATTTATTGTTCGCTTGGCATGTATACTTAAATACACATGTCACCCTTTTATATCAGGGGCGTTTAGAGCGACAACATTTATATTATCTACGCATCCATACAATACTGACTATTTGCTTTCCATTGGGACAACCTTTTTTTGTAACATCGACCAGGTCATTTCTAACGTTTGGTCCTAGAGCTAGGGCCTCCGACAGCTCTATATCTCTGCTCCCTAGTAAGACTATGCATTCTTTAATAATATGCTCGATTAACTCATTCTCCAGCTCACATGCTCGACGTCTGTACTTTGCCCCTCCTTATAATTTAGCTCTATGTATCCTTGTATCCAACATCCCTGCCCTGGCGTCTGCCAATAGCCCACTCGCTCTTGAATTATCGTATACATATTCTACCCCGCCCCTTTCCCGCTTTTCCTTTCCATATGTAGTTGCCAAACTTGATCTGGAACCCATCGCTTTTCGAAATTTCCATTTGTCTGTATATGACTTGTTTACATTCCTTTCACCGTTTTCTCTGATACCCTCGCTTTTGCTCATTGCTGACTATTGTAGCCTAGCTCCCCTTGTCTCCCTAGCTGCGAACTCTACCACTTCGTTTTAATCCTTATATATATATATATATATATATATATATATATATATATAATCTTTATTGTGACATAAAACCGCATCGCCAAATAAACGGGTACAATATGAATTTGCATGCGCTTATTTGGTTATTCGTCAGGCAAACAATCCGTTTACGAACTCATAAATGACCACGACCTTTGGGGTGATAAATTGCTGGCTCCTTAGGCTATCGAAGCGTATATCAAAACAGTGTCATAGCAATTCATATTTTAATAGTTGACGTATAGGAGATGTGTTGCCTTGCTTAAAGAGTGAGTCTATACTAGAAACAGCATCAATTGACACGCTTTGGGGGCATCTGAAGCGTGGACGCCTCAAAAACGTGTCTTGGATCCCTTCCACTAACTTTATATGTCTGGAGGGGAGCCACTAACTTCTATATGCAAGGGAGCAATATGTAAGTTTGAAAAGAACAAGCAATTTATGAATAAGCCGCCTAGGTCACGTGTGTAAAAGAGAGTCAGGCATGAAGTACTTGACTTCATTAATCGAAGTCAAGTACTCCATGTCTGCATATTCATGATCCATCTGCATATTCATGATCATTGACGTCTGGTGTCAGGTACTTCTTTATGTCTAAAACAAAAGTCGTGTACAGAAAAGGGGATAAAGATATCTTTTAAAGCACACTAGAGAATGCAGGATATGACCGACTAAGTTTATCACCAACCTTTACTTGAAAGTCACGGTCGCTCAAAAATGCCCTCACCGCTCACTCACGGATAGCTAGACATTCTAGTCTGTGGAGCAGAAAAGAGTAGTTTACTGTGTCGAATGTGTTCGCTTGGCCAAAATAAACTCAGTGAAACGTTCTTCGAGCATTTATGAACACAGGCCAGTCGTGGGTAATTTCCATAAACTGTGTGCATATAGGCCGATGAGTAGTGAAGCCGTGCTGGGCGAGGTCTAGTACGTAATTAAAAATTACAAAACGATTTGGGTGGTTAACTTTCTCAAATGTGCAGCATAGTAAATAGCGTTGCGAAGCAGATAGTTCTCAGCAATTTATGTTCGAGTTTTTCTTGTGCCCAGCGGTGATAAAACGGAGTCAAAGGGTCGAGCAGAGCGCCGTCGTTATATTTCATAGATAAGCACAGCATTGGTCAGGTAAAATAACGCAAAAAAATTTAAAAGCTAAAATCATATGTTCAGATATGAGGCTATAGTAATCGGCTAATAAAGACAAGTTCCCTAATTATCTTGTTTGATATATATATATATATATACATATATATATTGTACTAAGAAAAAGTAGCCGGGTCATCTCGATGTGAAATGTTACGTGGGCTATTTGCCCCCGCGAAACATTTGAAGCCGACGCACAGAAGAGGGTCGAAGTATATGGAAACATTGGCGAGCCACGTCCGAATATGGAAGTGAGCAAGCATATTTCTGTTGTAGGCTGCCCGAGAGAGCGCGCATTAGTGTGCAACATGCGGCTGCGGCTGCTCTATGAGGAGCGACAGGATTGTGGAGCAGCGTGTTTTTGAGGCACGTGTGTTCGCGAGCCAGACGCGCCGTATAGTAAGTAGTAGGTGGGCCGGAACAGACCTTGAGTGGGAGATAGCGGGTGGAACGGAGCGGGTGGAACGGAGCGAGTGTGGAATAGAAGAGCAGAGCGCGCTAGTTGGCGGGCGCGCTCTATGGTGCGCCTGTGCCTCTAAGGATGTCCGCCGCAGGGAGTCTGTGCGTTACGTTGTCTCTGTGTCAATGTGTATTGTATGTGTGTGCAGATGAGGAGGAGAAAAGGCGCTAACGATGGGATACAATCGACACCAATGTGCGTCGTTTTCGTCGTTGTGGCCGCCTGCGACAGCTGCCGCTGCTGCTGCTGCTGCTGTTAGCGCTTTACGCTGGCTGGCCTCACCGCTGGCCTGAACGACCAATCGCCGGCCAATTCCAGACCGCCGAGAGTTCCAGAGGCCACCACCGCCGCCAGAGGATCTGGCCGCGTGGCCGCCGGCTCGAGATCGAGGGAAGGTCCACGCCTGCTGCTGCTGCTGCTGCTGCACCAGCCACCGTCGTGTGCCTGTCGGGAGGGAAGGTCCACGGTGATTGGCCGCACACGCTGTGTCGGAGCTCCGCCCCGGCGGTAGAGAGGGCGGCGCAAGGCCCCCAGGCGCGCGCTCGCCACCGGCCGTCAAACGGCTCCGTCCGACCGCGATGATTCGCCGCATCCATCGCGTCGTGTCCTGCTGTCGCTGTCATAGGCGGTTGTAGCTGACGTTGTAGCTGCTGCTGCTGCTGCTGCGGCTGCTAGTACCATCACTGCCGCCGTTTGAATTTCTTTTTTTTTTGGGCCGTTCTCTTTCTCGTCGTTCTTACATGTTCTCCGTTGGCGGGCGAGCGGCCGGCCGCCAGTTCGTGCGTCCAGTTCCATCCATATCGGCGATCAAACAAGCGAACGAACGGACGAACACGAAGCGAATCACCGACCAACAGCCGAAGGTGGCCACTTCCGAGCGGCCCACCTCCGCCTCAGCCGCCGCCGCCGCTGCCGGGAGATCTCCCTATCTATCGGCACGCGAGTCAAGCCAGGCCCGGTGCGGTCGGTCCGACATAACGCCGCCACTAGAACGAGAGGCTTAGAGGTTCTTCTCTGTTCGATGTCGTCGATATGTGGCACTAGTGGGAGTGGCAGCGGGCAGGGGCCCAGTGTTAAGAACCAAGAAGGACGACACGATACCGAACAAAAAGAAGTCAAAGAAAAAGAAAACACAGGACAGGATCGAGTTCGTGCATATTCGTATTAGAACGGTTTCCAACGCTGACGAACCAACAACGCGAATGCAGCGTCAGTTGCAGTAAAAACAGTATTAAAAGCAGCAGCAGCAGCAGCAACAACAGCAATGACAACAACTGCAGCCGCGACACAACAAAAGCATCAGTGTCAGAAGATGGAAACGCAAGAAGCAACTTAAGGTGAAGCAAGATCTAAAGTTTGCAATGACTACGTTGTAGTTGTTATTGTTGTTACTGTTGTTTTTGTTGTTTGTGGCTCAAGTGGATTCGACAAGTTGAACTTTTGCCTAATGCTGTCGAGAAGTTGTCATCTCGAGCACCGCACGCCGCTTAGCCTCCAGAAGCGACGGATGTTAGCACCATCCCGCACGAAGGAAACTACGGAACCCAAGACCACGACAACCGTACGCCACCGCCCCCACTCAAAGGATACAATACAAGGTTAGTTTTTCCTTCACTGACCGATTGATTATTCCTTGTTATGTCCGCTCTGCTATTGTGATTGTTGCTACGACTCATATTGTTTCTGCTGCTGCGATTTTCTGTCATTGCTCTAGTTTTGGTTGTTGCCATTACTGATGTTGCTTGACGTTACCTTCACTGCTGCTGCTGTTGTTTTTTTCCCCTAATATGGTTGTCTTTAATATTGTATACTACTGCCATAGCCGACTGATCTTAAGCCTGCCCTCCAGCCACCAGCATCGCACAGAGGAAACATAGGTAGACGTTTTAAAGCCTTTCATATTTGTGACCCCTGAAACAGAGTTGCCATGCTATTGCGACACCCGTGTCATTGTTTTCAAGCTACGCTTCTCATATTGTTGGAGCGAATACGATTCTAGTTCTATCATAGCGTACTGCTACTCGAGCCTGCTAAGACCATATGCTACTACTTAATAGATCCATAGAAGGCGTAATATAGTCGCGTAATTTTTAATCGCGTCTTGGAGAAAAATTGGCTGACACTGGTATCTGTTGATTCGTGATTAATTTTGCTCATTCCACATTCAGGGCCGCCAATTATTGTTTTAGAATATCTAATAAGCCATTGTTATAGAATAGAAGTAGCTATTTGCTCACACAACGTGTACATTATGGGTCGTTGTGCTAAACACCCGTCGTCTTCCAATTTGCGAACTCTCTAAAGTGTTCTGAGTTGAAGAGACTGTTATGTTGTTAGTGAGCGCCATTTAGAGGCTCTGCCATTGAAGTTTCCTAAGCAGCAAGAACTAATTACAGGGACTGCAACATTTATAGCACTGCCACCACTTGGCAGGAGGCCGGACACATTTGTTTGCCAACTGACCTATTAATTCATGTGTAAGATAAAATTAGCTATATAGGAATGACGCGCTTTTGCAACGCTATGGAATAACATTGCAAATATATTGCGTACTTCTCATATAGTAACTAGTAAGTTGCATAAAACGCTCGAATCAACACCAGAGGACTGGGTTTAGTGTGCGGGGGTGGTGAGCTGAGGTAGACCAATTAAGGGGTTTAAACAAAAACATATTTGCTTTTCGTTTGTCAGTTCATGCACGTAGACAAAACATTTGCTTTATTATCAGGCGTTAATGCTAAAATGTTTTATCGTTTTAGACCGTGTGGAATGTTAGTAAAGACCATGCGGCGCTAGATAACAACAATAGACGCGCTATTTTAAATCCGGCCGACTTAGTGTCAAGAATGACCTCTTGCACTCTAAAGCTCAAAGATCTCGGAACTGATTATGCTTGAATCTTCTATGTGGGATTTCACAGTAGAGACGCCAATGCCCAAATAAGCACAGATGCTTCATAGGATATATACTAGAGAGCTATTCCTTGAATTGACAACGATGTTTCTAGACCTGCCGGAATTTAAACGTCGGTCAATTACTGCCATTTTTGATTATTTTTGTATAAAGTTGTGAAAAACGCGTTTCGTTTTACTGATCTTCAGAATATCCATAACGTTCTGTAACAAAGGTACGTTTGAAGCGTAGTAAAAAAACAAGTTCGTGATATGTCTCTAAATGATACAATTATTATGACCGGCGATTTACGACGGCTGTCAATAACCTAAAGTTAAAAAAGGTTTTCAAGACAAGGTTTCATAGAGCCGTATAGCTGTATGATTGATATTTGTAAGACAAATATTATGTTGTGTACAAAGCATAATATTCAGGCTCTATATATATATATATATATTTAGCCATTTTGTGATACTGTGTTACCTTCAGGGCCGTTATTTATCGAGACAATACATATATGTATATATATATATATATGCATACAAAACATAGCGACCACTGTAAGGAAAGAACGTCATCTGTGTCTTTGTTTTCGGTTAGATACAGCCAATGTCTTGTCTTTCAGTAGCCTAATTAGAGCCTGAAGCATGTTGTGTTCGTTGCATAAGCAAGTTTCTAAAATAAAGAAGACGTGAGCAATATATGTTAATATAAGTGACAGGGCCTCTTAGGGCCGATGCTTTAGTTTGGACGCCACCATACCCGAGACACAAACACGTAAGGTATATTCTTTTTTGCAAGGTTTCGGGAATGCTTGATGCGCATGCATCGCAAGCAACTAGCGTGACTGGTCTGCTCCACAAACCCACTAAGCCCGTATTTCTAAACCCCCCCCCCCCCAGGTTCGGTATTGCTTTGCCACTACTTCGAAACCACGGGAGAGCCGAATCCGCGCCGTTCGCCTTCATCGTCTTCTCTGCTTCCCCTATCCTCACGACCACCACCGCGTGGTTCTTTCAGACAGGCAAGAGCAATGCCAAGTTTAGCCAGCCGAGTGGATGCGTCGATACTTCTGACGCATCGCTGTTCACCCCCTCTCGTTCCCCTGCCGCTAGGGCAACTCGTCTCAACGGTACTATCGCTCGAATCTCCCCCCCCCCTAGCTTTTCCAGAGTCTCCTCGAGTGTCAAAATAGCGTTGAACCAGTTTGAACTATCTTCGACGCCGTTGTCGTCATCTCATGTAGTCAACGAGCTCCCTGATAGTAGAGAGAGTCCCTCTCACGGCGGTGCAGCTCGCGTTCCGCACAGCTCTGAAAGCCCCGCATCGCTCTGAAATCTCCCCGCATCTTGGTGACCTTGTCCGCCCTATTCCATGGACCTGGTTTCTTACAGTTTGCTAGTTCTACCTATTGGTCCTTCAAGCACGGAAGATGACATTGGCCTCGTGTTATTTAGCTTCTTGAAGCTATCTTCGATTGCCCGTGTAAAGCAAGGGTTGCAGAATCTCTTTAGACGCCTGATCATGAATAAGCAAACGTGAAAACGCTGCAAAGCTCGCAGGAACTACAGCAAAAGAGAGAAATACTCGCAAAGTTCCTATTTACAAACAAGAATATTACGCTAAAAACAATATATATATATATATATATATATATATATAAATATATATATATATATATATATATATATATATATATATATATATATATATATATATATATATATATATATATATATATATATATATATATATTTGTTTTCTTTTTATAAATGACGCGACAGCCAAAAATGAAAGCTATGCCCAGATTTCAAATGAATGCAAATTTTTGCATACGTCGGTAGGAATTTTTCTAGGGAACGTCGTTATTTAATGTATCCGCCGTTTGCTTGAATCGTCGACCCGGTCTAAACTGCTTATAGACATGTTACAAAACCTGTATATCAAGATTTGCGGACAATGCGGGTTTGTGCCGTTATGGCGAGTTTGGCAGGCTCTCGTTCAATATCACTAGTTGCAAATTATTTGAAACAGAATGTATCCACGCATTATTACAGTTTGCAGAACATGCAAATAAACTGTGTAAACAAAAGTGTCACTGTTTGGTCTTTTCTTTTAAAAAAATATGGTGACATTACGTCTCCTTTGCTAGCACTACACTCAAAGCGTGCACGTTAGCTGTTAATTTGTTCTGTCTTACAAATGGGGCATCTTCTTTATCGTGGACAAGTCAAGAGTTGTTTTGCCGTCTATTTTTTTTTGTTGTTTCCTGTTGGTTTGTGCTTGATGGAATCCAGGAACACTCAACATTGAGCTGTTCACTTTATCGGCCTCAGAGAGACTCAATCTTACGTGTAACTTTACTCCAGCTTATAATATATCTGACGTTCTCGTGGACAGTTCGACGATTCATTATGGCACATCGAAATTGAAGCTTAAAGCGCGCATTGAACTACGAAGATCGACTTAATTAGTTTAGGAGCCCTCGCACAGCGCACTAAATCTTTTACTCCGCTGTGTGGGAACACCGTTTAGATTTTTGCACAGTCGCCTATCTAGCCGCAGTCTTGTAAACTATCGTTTTCGGAAAACGAATAAACTATACTAGCTTACTCGGGGTCCGTCCGGTGCGAAGAGCGAGAGCAATAGTTGATTTTTGCTGAAATTCCTGCACCCTGTATATATATATATATATATATATATATATATATATATATATATATAGATACGTCGTCTAACAAATACATCAAGTAGACCTGGCCTTGTACCCCTTCAGTTCCGATTGAAATTAAGAGATCTCTTCTTCATCACCGAAGCGCGCTTCCTGTGTATGTGTGTGTGTGTGTTGGTGTGTACGCCGTATTCCACCCACGTTTATCAACACACACACACATATAAGTACGTTGTTTAGTCGTACAGAGTGTGAATGTGTGGCTGAGTGTGCACGATCGATGCGAACGAAGAGTGACCAAACACGCTGCTGGTCTTCGAGCTTCATCGATTCGGTAGCCGGCGGTGGTGGAGGAGGTTGCGCGACACGGATCGAGACGAAAACGGGACCAAAGCAAATGAAGAGCGGGTATAGCAGCGAAACATGGCGACGAAACACCATTGTGCTGGCAGTGTGAGGCAGTGACGACAGACGAGCAGTGCCGGCGGCGGCGGCGTCGGCGGCGACATGTCTTTAAGAAATTACAAAACACCGAACAAGTCCAGTTTCCGGTCCGAGTCGGTGGTGTCTATGGCCTGTAGATCCGGTCGTCGCCAGCCGCTGTCCGAGGCCAAATCTCCGCGATTCGGACACAGACAGACAAACAGACAGACAGACCGATAGGCACAAACCTACACACAATATCGAACTGTACCTCCGCCGGCCGGTGATCACTGCGGAGCCCCGGCGCGGAATCCACCGCTCGTTCGAACCCTCAACCCCATCGACATACAACAGCAGCTACAGTAGCAACAGCAACAGCGACAAAAGCAACAACAACAACAACAGCGACAACAACAACGGCAACAACAACAACAATAACAGCGACAACAACAACAACCACAACAATACGGCGCGCTGTGTCGTGTCCGATGTGACGCAAAAAAAGGGGTCGAGAGCGACCTAGCAAACAGTCTCCGACTCCGGACAGAACAGGAGGTGGAGCACTGCCCTGCAGCAACTGGGAACCGGCACAGGCACTGCGATATCCGGCCGGACGCTTCCGGAGCATCTCTCGGTCTCGATCCTGGCTGTTTGACCCAGTGGCGGTCAGTTTAAATGCATGCATGCATGCGCACAGCTACTAACTACAAGGTAGTGCCTACCGCCTACGACGGCTGGTACGGACAGAAAGGCTTAGACCGGCCCCGCACCGGATAATGGCCAGGTGTAGGTAGATCAACGTGATCAACGCGCACGAATCGCGCTCTCGACTAGACGAGCTCCAAGTAGTGAGTGACAGATGATCTAGTTTGTATGATGAGGACGACCGTACATGAATTCATCTGCCAGGTGAGTTCGGCATATTTGCACTAGATCGTACAGTGATGGATGGCCTTGGCATTAACATGGAGTTCGACGGCGAGCAGCGCCAACCTGTCCATATAACGGCATACCTGTGACAATCGCCGTAATGTTATGGACTCGTTTTTTTTTTACAGGGGCCAGGAACAAAAACGCATAACGCACACCCTTTGGTCTGGGTAGTGTGGGACTCTCAAACCCACTAAAAACCTGGCGACCCCTAACCTACATGACCGGGATACTTGTGGTATTACTTCAGTGTATGTTATGGGCTCGTACAGTATCGCCAAATGATCTTTTATTTTTTTTTAAATTAATGCATGCATCGGTCGGGGGTCGTTCTTCTTCTCTTTGCCTACGATGAAATCCGTTTGCACATATTGCACAAATATGCATTCTGTTAATCATCAAATCTGGCTCGTTTCTTTCGAAACCGCATTCCGTTTATCGTTCGCTGTATGAAGTCGTCCGCTTTCCTAGTAATAGACAGCCTCCGTTCTATTAAGAAATTACGGACACAGATGGATGATTTTTCTTGAGTTTGCTGGAGAAGACTGCTTGTTTTTATAGATATTTAGAGATCATTGTTGTTAAATGCGCTCCGTTATAGTGGCTTCTAGTGACAATATTCCAGTAGACTTCAGCAACTTTGGCACCTTTTTAACATTAGCTCAGCAAGATGCATCAAACTCGGCCCATGTCATCAAAAAAAGAACTCGCGTTTTTTTGCGAGACTTAGCACCTGGACCAAAGCAAACTAAATTACTAGTTCAGCAAATATTGCTCCTTCGAATAAGCAATCTGCTCTGCAATGCTTATCTACCGCGGCGAGCCTTACAGAGAGTAAAAACGCAACAGTCTTTCTATGAAGCTTATATATATATATATAAGATTGAATTTTACAAAACGTATATGTACATATATTGATCCCTGTTTACGTAACAACAGCAAACATCAAGTTTATACATTGTATAAACAAAAGACAAACTTTGCCTTTCTCAAAAAAAAAAAAAATATATATATATATATATATATAGTAAGTAAGGGCTATATTATATATATCAAAAAGTATATATTTATCTATATATATATACTTTTGGATGTATATAATATAGCCTTTTATTTAACCTAAAAACTTTTGGAGTTGTACCGAGACAATATATACATACTAATCAAATTATATTTACATAAGTTGTTATTCTTGATCTCTCTCTGTCTGTCTTTCTCTTTCTCTCTCTCTCTCTATATTTATATATCCACACACACACATCTATATATACATACATATAATTATTCGTATTTGTTCCAAAGCCTTGTTTTTCTTAAGTTCGTGATACATTCATGCAATGACACACCGTGATACACCGCATCTTTGCAAACGTCGCAATTGTCGATAGTAGTGTAAGCCGCGGTCCGCTCGGGCTATTCGGTGGCACTTCCGTTCATTGTCATCTGACTGACTGAACCAGTGCAACACTATCGGAGTGCGATACGTCGTAGATGTGAATGTGTGAGCTGTGAGCTGTGCTTGTGCTTGCGTCTGAATATCTGAATGTGTGTGTGTGTGCGTCTGTGTTGTTGTACGCTCGGCATCCGATTCATGCGTCGGGCGTCGGGACGCCCAACAAACCTGATGAAGGGCGTCGACGACGACGAAGACCATCGTGCGTCGGTGCTGCCGATAGGGGGCACTGATCTGTTGGGGTTGGGCTTGGGCCGGCTGCCCACATGTGCCTGTTGCGGCCTGGCGGCCGGAGGCGGCCGTGGCGGCGGACTTCCGAATTACTTCGACTTCATATGGTTGGTGTCCGTCTGGTCACCCCGGACTGGTGAAGGCATCATCACCCGTCCATCCCGCAGCCGACTCGCCCCGCTCGCTCCCCCCGCTCTGTCGGTCTGACGACTACGAACTACTTCTTCGGCTACGAATCGACGATCGCTGAGAGGAAAGATAGGGCTGGTGGTGGTGGCTGGCGGCCATCATGATGCTGCGAGTGAAGGCGGCGGCGGCGATGATAATGGTGATGATGATCAGTATGTCGATGACCGTAGACTGCTGCAATGTGCGGCTTCTGAATGAAGTTCACTGTGTTGCAACTTTCCGACGCGGTGGCCGCTGGCCTGTGCACACTGCCATAGCAGTATAACTAGTAGTAGATGCTGCTATTGTTGTTGTTGTTGTTGTTGATGATAATGTTGTTGATGTTGATGTTGTTGTCGTTGTTGATGTTGTCGTTGTTGTTGTTGCTGTTGATGTTGTTCTTGCTATTGTTGGTGTCGTCATGGTGGTTGTCGTTGTTGTTGTTGTTGCTACAGTAGTAAACGTACCAGACTTTCGCTTTCGCCGCAACAATGACAAGGCTCGTTGCCGCGTGGATGATGCCAGACTTTCTCTCTTTCGCACACTCTCCCCACCCCCCCCTCTTTCTCTATCTATCTCTCTCTCTCTCTCTCGCTTGTATACTCTGTAGCGTTCTGCATGTCGCTCAATCTTGCTGAATCCCTCAATGATCTCAAGAACGCCTTCATTCGAGATCTTTGAGATCTGCCACTTTCTTGATACTACTTCTGTTGCTGCTGATGCTGATGCTGTGGCTGTAGCTAGTTGACTCGTTTTTTCGCTTCGCCGAAGACGACGTAGATGAAAATGCAGACGAAGACGATGACGAGGGAACAAGAATGGCGGCTGCTCCAGGATCGCTATTTCTTCTACGATTACGAATACTCACTCATACGGTGCCAGTGGTCGCGGCCCTGTTCTACGCCTGTCTTTGATTCGTCGACTGCTGTTGCTGCTGCTGCTACATTTGCATCTGGACTGATCTACTTGAGACATACACATATATATATATATATATATATATATATATATATATATATATATTATATTATATATATATATATATATATATATATATAAATATATATATATATATATATATATATATATGTAAATCGGTGTCGTCTCAAGAGCAGGCGGACGAACTCTTTTCTGTCTGTCTGTCAGTCTGCCTCGGTGTGTATGAGGGTCTTCTGGGTGTGTTTGTGTGTTTCGCGTGCCTCTTGTACAGCGAATCTGTCGATTCTCTACTCCATTCTGATGAACTCTTTCGTCCACTCGTTGCTTGTTCGTCTCGGTTGTTGTTGTTGTTGTTTTCGTTATCATTTGTTTTTCTCTTCCCCCTCTCTTTCTCTCTCTCTCTTTCCGCGTGTGTCTCTTTCTTGCTGCTCTCGACGTTCTCGAACGACGTGCTGCGGCGGCGACCGCGGCAGCGATGCGTCGAGTACAGTAAAAACTTGTTAAGGGCCTCAAGCCACCTACGTTTTCTTCGCATTCTCGTTCTTTTTTCCCCCCAATATCTTCTCTTGCTTGCTATCCTGCTGCTGCTGCTGCAGGACCATCACCACCACCACCACCACCAGTAACGCAGGCACGAGGCGGCTGCCAACGGCAACAGAAGTTTCTATCTCTTCCTCGGCCGCCGTCACCAGCATCAGCCGCAGCCGCAGCAGCAGCAGCGGCAGCAACTACAGTAGGACAACCCGTTAGGCCCGTCGTCCTGTCCGTTCGTCCGTCCGCCCGTCCGTCTGTCGCAGGGCAGACGAACCACGACACGCCAGCTTGGTTGGAGTTCGATCGAGTAGGCGAGCGTCTCGCGCGACCGGACCGACCGCGACCCACAAGCGGCGGCGTCGGCGTCGGCGGCGGCATCGAGAGGTGGAGGCCGATGTTTCGTCAAGACTAACCAACCGGCGGCGGTGGAGATGCCGGTGCCGGTGCCGGCGGCCATGATGACGCCAGGACATCAGGACAGATAGATAGTTCGATAGGTGGATGGACAAACAGTGAGCCAGTGAGCCAGCCAGCCAAACAGACAGACAGGCTGCTGCTGCTGCTGCCGCTGCTTCTTCGTTTTGTTGGTCCTATTTTTCTTCCCTTTTTTTCTTGTTGCTGTCCTCTGGCGCTTCTGTGGCCTTCATGTACGATGCCTCCACCTACGCCAACTCCAGCAGCAGCAGCAACAGCAGCAGCAGCATCAGCAATAGCCGTAGCAATAGCGCCAGCAACAAAATCTGCTAGCGGAGACGCTCGCGGCGGCGTCTGTCGCCTATCCAACTGTGTCGGCTCACCGACTGACCAACTTGAGGAGATGATGATTATGACAATGATGTTCATGATGACCATGATGATGACAATGATGACAATGATGTTTATGATGATGATGATGATGACAATGGTGTTTATGATGATAATGATGATGATGATGATGATGATGATAATGAAAACGACAACCAAGCCACACGTTCTTCTTAGTGGTTCAGTAGGTGATGGTTGGTGATCGTGCGCTAGTCTTGCTCGTGCTGGCCGACGACCTGGCCTGAACGAGTTAGACCACCACCAGCATCACCATCATCACAATCACCGCCTGTAACGACAGTGACAGCAGTACGAAGACGATCACAACAACAACAGCAACAACAACAACAACAATGACGACAACGACGACGACCGTCATGTTGTCGTTGTTGCTGTTGTTGCTATTGTTGTTGTTGTATAAGTTCATGTCTGTTCATGTCTCCAGATGTCCACCACTTTCACCCAGCGGGAAACTAACTCCATTTGGCGGTGATGGCCGCGGTGGCTCTCTTGCCTGCGAATGCCTGCGTTTGCCTGCCTGTCTGCCTGGTTGGTTGGTTAGACCCATGAATCGATTGATCGCTCAAGGGATCGATCCATCCATCCGTCCATGGCTCGATTGTTGGGTCGGTGGTCCTCGACTAGTGTCCGCTACTTCAGCTACCGCCAACAGTAGCAACAGCAGCAGCAGCAGTAGCTCCAGCCTAGATCTTCCATTTCGTTTGTCGTACGATGTGGTGTATGCTATTCGCCAAAACGCCAAAACCAACATGATGAGCAACACCGTCGTCGTCGTCATCATCAGCACCATCGTCATCATCATCATAACCACCCTCTTCTTCTTCTTCACTACTGCTCGAACTATATTACTACTATTACTATTACAACGGTTACTTCGGCTTCTACTTCTGCTAACTACTACTACTACTACGACGACGACTGCATTAACCATTCTCTTTTCTCTATCAACTTTATACTCCTTTTAATTCGCCCCGTCCCTGCTTCCCCTGTCCCTGCCCAATTCCTCCACCCCCCCCCCCCCTTCCACCCCTACAGATTCCATCCATAGGTTTAATGATGACGCCTGAGGAGTTGGGCTGTTTGACGTTCAGTTTATCCTTTCGAGACAGACGGGTGGTGACCAGAACACCAGAAGGTCCTCGAGACTCGTGCGGTGAGCCCAGTAGCGGAAGGGTCAGGCGTGGAGATTCAGCGGCAGCAGCAGCAACAACAGCAGCACCAGCATGTACAATAAGCGCACTTTGAGACGCCAATCTTGTTGCTGTTTCTTGTTGTTGCTGCTGCTGCTGTTGCTGTTGTTTTTGTTAACACGGCGGCAGTTGTTACCGGCGCGAGGTTGTCACCACGACGATGCAGCACGGTTGGTTACGTGAGTTTGCTCATGTTCGCCCACTCAGTGGAGCGCTGCATTGGACAGCGGTGGGCTGGCTGGTCGACTGGCCCAGACGCCGCTGGGCCGCCAGCCTGATCTGTTTCTACAGATCGTGCAACGAACAACAATGGGGACAGCTGGATTTAGTAGCGAAATTCAGTAGTAGATGACAATGGCATCGCGAAGTGAGCTCACCGACCGACCGACATCGATCGGCAGACACCGAGTTGAGCTTCTGGTCGGGTCGCGCGTACATCGAAGACGTACGAAGACAGAGCAACGACGCCGACAGAGGCGAAGAGAGGCGATGTTATTATCGCGGCTGTCCAAAAAAACAACAAGTTGTCGTTCTAGAGAGAGATAAGAGCGCGTGAAAACCGTAGCGCGCGTTGATTGTCGTCACTGACAAGATTGTTGCCGATCGTCAAGAGTGTCGCGATTATAGTCTAGCTAGGTTTTGGTGTAATTGTAGGCAAAGTCAAAGTAGTAGCACATGTAATAAGCGCCATCAATGAAAGTCTACGCATACACCTCCGACTGTAAATGTAGCACAGACAGTAACAACAACATAAACAGCGACAGAATCAACGACAACAACATCAGCATCAGAAACAACAGCAACAACAACAACACTAACTACTACTACTACTACTACATGTATTGTACCCCTCGCTTCGGTATTCCTTCATGAACGCACCCCCGTCTGAACGCACGCGAGTCGCGCGAATGGCAGAGAGCCCCTTTCAAAGTTTCACGATCCAACCACTGAGCTTGGTTTAGAAGACAATGGACAATCTGTTGCTGTAGGCCGCGTCCGGAAGGGTTTACTTCTACGACTACTTCTACGACTACTACTACTACTACTGCTGCTACAACTTCTACCACCACCACCACTACGGAGAAGAAGTAGACGAAGAAGAAAAAGGTGAGAAGAAGGTTTTGAGCGAACGCGCACGTTCAATCGGTCTCGAGACGCTCGGCCACGCGTCTGATCGTTCCACGTCTGCCGTCGCAGGCCGCAGCAGGGAGAATCACCACACGCTGAGAGGGAAAACCTAGGCAAAAATGCGACAAACATAGCGAGAGACAAGAAAGAGAGGGAGAGAGAGAGAGACGGATTGATTGAGCAAAAAGACAGATAATGGAAGAAAGGAAAGAAGGGTTGGATGGAGGAAGGGAGAGCGGAAAGAGAAGAAAAATAAGTAGCAAGAATGACGATGAAGCACAGAAAGGTGAAGCGGGAACGGCGGGAAAAGACGGCAGGGCCTCTTCCAGTCGCGTGGAACATCTAGCCTCCACTTAAATCGCGCTGCTGATACGCTTGTTGCTCTGACGACAGCACCAACAACAACAGCAACGGTAACAGCAGCAACAACATTTCGTTTGCTGTTGATGCTGCTGCTGTTGTTGTTGTTGCTGCTGCTGTTGTTTTCGTTGTTGCTGAAGCTATGATGATTGTGATATTGGTAGTAGAAGTAGTTAGTAGTAGTAGTTGGTCAAGGCAGCAGACGCATCGTCATCTGATTGATACACAATCCGTGTCTTCGTCGCCCAGTGTCTCGTCTGTCCCTACCCCTAATGTAGAAGACGCCCGTAAAGATGAAGAGGGTGATGATGATGATGATGATATGGATGATGGTAATGACGGTCGTGATGATGGAATGATGGGGGTCATATTGGTCGGAAGAGACGGAATAGGCCCACGAGTGTTTTGGTTTGGTAGTAGTAGTAGTAGTAGTAGTAGAGGGTCGAGCCCGGTGGCGTGGTGGTGGATTAAGTCTCCGCCTCGCAACCGGAGAAGACACATAGATAGGTGCGCGGGTTCGAGCCCCACCGTTGCACCGATTTGTATTTATGGGGGTAGTTGGTCTATGAAGCAGCAATGTGAAAAACAGTTCCGTGGACTTCGTTAAGTCTTGGCTGAGGGACAACAGCCCGAAAACTTGACTTTAGTAGTAGTAGAGCGCGAGAGTATCGTCACTCGTTCGCTATCATACCCTGGGACTGCTGCTGCTGTCATTCGAACCGAAGCCACAGCCGCAGAAACACAGCAACGCCAGCGCCGGCAGAGGCGGCAGATACGTGAACGCTAGCAGAAGGTGCACCGATCGCGGTGCACCAACTTTACGTTCTACCGTCACGGTCTACGCAATTCTCATACTCACCACATCGTGATGACGATGATGTTGAGGATGAGGATGATGATAATGATGATTATGCTGCTGCTGAACATTATGGTGATTAGAGTCTCTGCCATCTTTCATATTTCGACGAAGCCGAGACGGCGAGAGACGGCGTGATTAACGTCGATGCTTGGAGGCGTTGTCGTCGTCGTCATCATCGTCAATGTTCTTGTTTTTGCTGCTGCTGCTGCTGCTGTTGCTACTGGTATTGTTGTTACCTTTTGTGCGTTGTATTTATTAACATTAAGCAGGCAACGTGTTGCAACCGTTTAGGCATCTGTGAGACCATTCCTGTTTTGTAAAAAACAAATATGCCGTTTTGTCCGTGTGTTTGCATATGCACTGGTGTAATTTTGCATATACACACACGCGTACATTTTCAAGACATCTGCACGGACGCGGACTTGTTCGCGTTCACGCTTGTACGCTTTTACCTTTGTAACTACGTAATATGCGCATTTATATCTATAAACAAATTGGTATATATATATATATATATATATATATATATATATATATATATATACCAATTTGTTTATAGATATAAAACATATTCTTAACGACCGGACAAACCGTTTCAGAACCCAGAATTCATTCTAAGTGGTCTTCACCCTGTGGAAAGTTCACTTGTCAGGGGGTCGCATTCAAAGAGCGTCCAGCGACAGCGACCGGGCAACCTCAGTGTTTGACACGTGCGTTGCCCTGTGCACACCTTGGGACTCGTGGGAGATTCGTGTACGTTGTGGGATAGGCCCACGTTTGGATGATATACCAATCCGTGCACATATTTGCAGGTGTAGAGAACGGGTTCTATCTGTTAGGCATCACGGTTTAGCAATTGTGCATAGCACAGGCATTTTGCCCCCCTAAATGACTCTCTCACACCAGCGCCCAGAGCCTCAGGGCTGTGCTGTTCCAACGACAATAGATTCCCGGGCAGTCTGACCCTCAAAACCTTCAAAAGAAGAAGTAAGACGCTGATCTGAAACTTATCACAGTCAGGCTGTGACAGTTTGTCGCAACCCAGCATTGAGCCAAGGAGTCTATCCACCTGCTCTTCGGTTTTGTCCCACCGAACACGGCATATTCCGGCGGAACGTGCGTTTCATAGCTTGATCTTCTAGACGTAGACTATATTCTGTCACTTTAGCCAAAGTTTTTTTTTCGCTATAGAGTTGTCTGCCTTACTTAAGCAAGCGTGTGCCGTCAGCCTAATTGGTATTAGATGTTTGAACGAAACATGATGTACGTTGTCTGCATTTGCCTGGACGAGACAATGGCACAAAATGGCTCGGAAAACATTCTTGCGGACAACGTGGAGGCATCCGTAAAGCAGTTTTGCATAGTAACCGTCATAGTTAGCCACTAAGTAAGGAAATTTTGTTTTTCCGAGTTAGCGACCTTGACGTCTCTCCCTTGCATGCCCACTACGTTGGCATGGTACCATGTTTGCTTAATGGTTCTTTATTGTGTGCAGCCAGGGTGTATTTTTTTTTTGACTCGATGCTGCCGACCAAAGCTTCCTTTAAGTCTTCAGTTTGTACTCACTATATTACCTACACGGTAACCGAATTAGGTACCCACTCAGCGGAAGCCTATGAACCGGCGGAAACCGTTCGTCAACTGCAGATTACCAGCATCACTAAATGAGCGATCATCTGGCGCACCGCCTAGTGAAGATTCAACAAATTGGCTGTGGGAAATTAAGTGTTTTCGCTTGATCTGTACTAAAAATCGCTCTTAACCGATCGCTGGTTGTGTTTACGTCATAGTCATAAATAATCTTCTCCCACTGAAGATAGCCATATATGTCCAGTATGAATATGATGTTTCACGGCAGCATGAACCACGCAATCTCAAATGACGTACTGCATTTGTCTACTGCTATATTACATTCCACTTGCATGCTCATGCGCGACTGGGAAGAAGTGTACAAAGTTACTTTTCGCGATGCCTCTAAGAGACGGTAGCGCGTCTGCTGTTTGCGTGTTAATTTTTTTAATTGAGGAACAGATTTGGAGATTGAGCTGTGCCCTCGTCTGATCGTCAAAGGGATTCATATGTTTGTTTCTGCAACGCCCACACTAAACGTTGTGGTTTGCAAGACCAGTTGAGCAGTGAGAAGCTTGATATGAGTGACATGCCCGGCCGGAAATTGAGCGGCACGCCTCAATTCAGGAAGATGACGCTGATTAGGATTTCACACGTGGCCTACTGGTATTGATTGGTAGGACCTCCCTGTTGAGACTTTCGGCTGGCTACGAAATGGCTCACTCCGAACGGCGCGTGACATTCACGTCCGAGTCCCTGATTGAGTTGTGTATTGCCGCAGTTGTGGACGCATCTGCGCCTATTTCTGTTCTTGATTATCTCATTGTTATTGTTGTTGCTGCAGCTGTTATTGCTGAGGTTGTTGTTGTTGCGGCTGCAGCTGTTATTGCTGAGGTTGTTGTTGCTACTGCTGAGGTTGTTGTTGCTACTGCCGTTGTTGTTAATACTACTGGATGTTGTTGTTGTTGTTGTTGTTGTTGTTGTTGCTGTTAGCTTCTGCCGCTACAGCACAGCTCTAGCTGGCGCCGTGGCGCTCAACTCGGCGGCGCCGTTGCTGGTGTGTTGCACTACTTTCCCTGAAGGGCTATAAGGGCGAGATGATGTTTGGGGTTACCAGTTAGTCAACCCTTCTTGTTGTTGACGCTCCCATCTCGCTTAACCCTCTCTCAGCGTCGTCAGACAGACAACCCCATTTCTGCTGCTGCTGCTGCCCAGCCGCTGGTCCAGCGGCGGCCGCCGTACAAGGCAGCGGCAGAGGCGGGAGTAGTAATCGTAGTAGCTGCAGCAGCAGCAGCAGCAGCCTCCCCCTCGCACTCGGACTCAACTCGACCATCGCGGACTGACCGGTGGTCGATCGCTTTCTTCTTGTAGTTCGCCTCCTTCTCGTCGTCGTAGTCGTCCTTCTTATTCGTTTCGTCAGTCGTCAGTGAGTCGGTCGGATATGGTGGACACTCGCAGTCCGTCTACTCTTCAGTACGACGAGGAAGGAGGACTGAAGCACCCTCACAACGCCACAACCTCGGCAACAACGGTAACAACCCGTTCGAACGAGTTCGTGTACGAGGGCTAACTACTTTTGCTCTTACCACTACCAACGACTGCAACAACAACAACAGCAGCAACAACAACAACAACGACAACGACAATAACACTATTTAGACTAGAACCTGGAGTAGATCGATCTAGGTTGTGGCGAAGTTCTTCGACGTCGTCTTTCATCCCTTTCCTTCTGTCGTTGCAGCTGCGTTAGAGGTGGGTCGGCGTTCATCGCCTGGCTGCTAGGGTCAGCCGTACTAACCAGAAGCAGCAGCGTTTACTGGTTAAGTGTCGACTACGCAAAGTTAACGTGTCGAGTTAGTTAAAAAAGAAGCAAGTGAGTGACAGCGTGGCAAGAAGAAGAAGACAGACAAACTTCGAGAGAGAGTGAGAGAGAATCAGATTTTTTCTGCGGATTCGAGCGGATGACGTGCCGAACCTGTGTGCTCGAGCGTGGTTTCCGTTTGCTGTTGTGTACGAAGTTCACGATCACCACGCGGTAGCTCTCCTCCACGCGGACTGGTCTGCTGTGAGACGTGGGTGCGCGAGACTGTGCACGTAGCTATCGCACGACGGATGTCGAAGTGCCCCTCGCCTTACACGTAGCCTTCTTCATTGTTGCTGCTGTAGCGACCGTTGTTGTTGCTTTATTGCTGCTGTTGTAACTGTTGTTGTTGTTGTTGTGGTGCTTGACTTGTGACTGATGATGACCTTGAGTTGCGATTGTTGACCTTGTGACTGATGATGACGACCTTGATTTGCGATTGTTGACCTTGTGACTTGTGATTGTACCGTCTCCGACTGTGACTAGGCAGGTCTACCTAGCAGGGGCATAATACGTGGCTGGTCGCCGAAGTCGCAGTACTGTTCAGTGTATACAGTAGGTGCGCATTGAACACGAATGTGCTCCAGTCCGTCTGACGTTCTTGTGTTGTTGTTGTTGCTGTTGACGTGCCTGTCGTGCCCATAGCTGTGTCTGTGGTCGTGGTGATGGTGCGCTTTTCACCACCACAGCTGTCACGCGCGTTGCGGCCAGGTCGTCGTCGTTGGCGGCGGAGCAGCGCTAGCGGAGCTGTCGGCGAACGCGGCATCTTGTGGTCTTGCATGCGGCGACGCCGGGATCAGCGGCATTGTTCGACAACGACGCACGTCGGACTACGTGAAACAACGTTGTCGGCCTGCACGACACGGCCTGCATCTTGTCGCCGGAACCTTGCTGTATGTAGCAATTGACATCATCAACAACAACAACAACGCCAGCCGAGATCAAGAATACATCGTCGTCGTCGTCGTCATCGTTGTTGTCGAACGTCGAATCCACGTCCGCGAAGACAACATTGCGTCTTTCTTGCACAAGCGCCAACCACAAACGCCGAGCGACGTGTCGACGCAACGTAACACACTTGTTTTTCCCTCATCATCGCTTTGCCTTCTGCGGCTAGAGGTGGACATCAATCCGAACAATAGTAGAACATCGTCGTGTTTGACCGGTTTATCATCGTCATCATATCGCTGCTATCAACGATCAGCCTTCGTGGTGTTTTGTGCCCCGTCCGTGATCGTTTCATCGTGATCGTGTCATCGTCGACCATTCGCCCACACATGTTGAGGTAGGCTGACGAGAAGTAGTGAATCGACATATCGGGGATGTACGAGAATGTGACGATGCGGCGTCGTGGGTATTTGCGAGACTGGAACCGAACGGACCGGGCGAAGCGAGCGGGCGGGCGGGCGTGCGGGAGGTGCGGGAGCTGGGGGTGTAGAGAGGATATCGACGATGACAGCCAGGGACGACGACAACGACAACAACAACAACGCCAACGACCACGACAAAAACAACTATGACGATGATGGATGAACATGTGTTGATTGTTTCTGTTACTGTACTACCTTAGGTAGGTAGGTATCTTACCCCCTTCTCAAACGAAGTGGTGCTACTACTACTACTACGAAGAGGGGTGCGATGATGTGGAGGTCGTGCGGCGGCCGGCTCGTGTTTTAGCTTGTACTGCTTGAGCTGCTACTGTTGTTGTTATTGTTGTTGTTGGTGCTGCTGCTTCCGATGATCATCATTCGAGGCGATGCCCATGATGGTCGAACGGTAACGGTGACTATTGTTTCACCGATCGCCGACACCGGTGACAATAAATTACCGACGGGAATCATTGTTATCCATCCGCCCAGTAGCCGACTGCCCGGGTGCGGAGGGCCGCGATTTACCGGCCCGCCACACCCCGGCGAAATCGCTGTTGTCGTTGTTGTTGTCGTTGTTGTCGTTGTTGTTGTTGTTGTTGTTGTTGTTGTTGTTGTTGTTGTCCTTGTTTTTTCATGGTGCTTGGGCACCAAAACCATTTTAAGTGAGTCGTATCGTTATTGTTGTTGTTGTTGTTGTCGTCGTCCCCATGGTCGTTGTCCTCAGAATCATAGATCAATATCGATAAGCTATGGGTGCGCGGTGCTCCTGCTAGCTTCGGCTTCTAGTACTGCTTGCTGTTGATGTGTCTCGCTGATTGAAGTTTTTATGTTGAAGTGTGTTCGCTCACTCGGTGACATGGCGCGTGATCTTCATTACCCCACGATGAGATACCCTCCCTCACGATGTGGGGATGACGACGAGATCACTGATGTCGAAAACAGGAAGCATGTACAGGTGGCCGACGAAGATGATTGTCGTGTTGTCATTTAGACACTCCTCTCACTTCGGATCGCTTGCTAACACGCATACACATACACGACACGGGCGCACCACAACAAAGGCATGCATGCATACAACGTGCACCTGCTATATATATACCATAGCGATCTATTGTCACTATCAGAGTGGACAAAAAGTGCGTCTAACTGAACTTAAGGCCGTGCCCTGCTCAGTGGGTTAACAGCGGGATGGGATGAAAACAGGGGCACCCGCTGCAACACGTCGAATGACACCGACAAGGTCGTCGATTAGATACTTCCAACCCGGAGATAAGCGAAGGGTTAGCATAAAATGACCAGTCAAATTGTCAATTGACAATGCGAAAAATCCGAGTGTGAATGTTAGCAGTGTCTTTAAATCTAACGGCTAGGTCGCTGCTACAAATCAACGCATCTGCAGCAATAGCAGCAGAGGCAATACTAGCTACTAGCGTCCTTGACCTGACACAATACGCCCGCCGCAACAAGAAAAACACTAAATCTGCCTCTTTTTATTCTGCCCATACGCAAGCTTCGCATTTCTTCGCGATAGCATGGAATGCCGCCGAAGTGAGGCGCTCTCATACGGCTGGGTCCGAGAGTGACTATTTGCGTTTCCTCGACTGGCAGAGTAGCTCCTGAAGCGGGTGAAGAAGGCCCAGATAATGATGGCGCGCCGATGATGAATACGACGAGGCTAACAATTGGAGCATTTCCCCTCGAGCATCTTTGATGAAGCAGTGCCGCTTCGGTCAGCGGCGGTGGTCGTGAACATATTTAAATGACCCGCCTCACTGTCTACCGCAAACGGGTTTGAATTTTCACCCCAAGCCGTATCCAAATGCCACCCTAATGCTTCTAATGATCTGTCTTCGCGGAACGACAGACAAACCACAATCCCGCTCTACTCTTTTAACTCTTTTCTCTGGCGAAGCCTCATCGAAAGGTTTTTGACGAATGAAGATGCCATTGATAGCCGTATTTGGCTGAACTAGCACGATTAACACAAATAATGCGTCCAGCGTCAAACGAGCGCCTCGTGATGCACGCCTATTTCACACCAGCAAACATATATATATATGTCCTGGCTATACAAACTTCTGTCGCTTCCACTGTCTTCTTATTCGTTTCCATTATAAATTGTGTAAGTCATACCCAGAGTACCTAATTCACAGCGTCGTATGTTCTGATTGGACAGATGCCTATCTTTTCTTCACAAGATCAAATCGACAGCCTAAATTGTGACTAAATAAAATGTATTCAACAGTCACGTATATGTACATACAGCATTTCAAAAACTAGAGCCAACAGTATTCCGCTCCAACAGTCTCCATCTTTAGTTTAGTTTGACTTGGCAAATTAAGAACAACGGCAATTTATCTCGGTCATATTTGTTAAAACGCTCTAGAGTTGCAACTACCATGAATTGTCATATCTTAATTATTAGACTAGAGCACGATATTACGCTTATAGGAAAAGTAAAAGTACATTATAATTACGCGCATCTTAAAGTGCAAGCAGTGTGGCTTGTTCTCAGAAATGAAAACCGAGTTCTGGAAGCACTCGCATGTATAGCGCACAGTCGGCTAAGCAAGGAACAGTGAAGCAGTACTGCGTATATTCCAGCACCTCAGGTCCATCTGTTTTTAGACTGTAGCTTAGATGCGTGGGTCCAGTTGCTGCAAAAGCACATAACTGTACTATTTGGCAAAAAACATAGTCATCAACAATCGTGAGTGCAATAAAGGTTGTGCTCTCAAAAAGAAAACCCCACAGCCTAAGCTTGTTCAATATTGGTGGCCGCGAGAGCTCTATTAAACCACTCCGAATCAAGGCACAACCGAAGAAAGCATTCGGAGAAATATCGAACAATTCCATTAAACGAAAACCACTCATCTAGCACGATGGGCTAGCAGTTAGCTTTGTTCGAACGGAAGCTGGCGAAGCCTAGAAGCATCTCAATTAGAATCGAAGCGAGTTGAGCTGGTAGATGTTATCAGTACGCATGCTGGACGGCTATATGGTGGTATCGCAACCTGTATCATTATAGTAATGTGTCATTTGTCTTTGTTGTGTCGTGTTGCAGCGTTGAGAAACAGTCAGACGGTGCGATGCTGAGCGACGCCCTGTCTCGGAGTCTGTTTCCGTTTCTGCCACAGCTTCCGAGCCTTCATAATCTGCCTGGCATCCAGCCCATAACGGCGCTGCCCTTGGCCAGCCCTCCGTTGACGGGTCAGGTCAGCTCCGGCGCCGGCCCGAAACATCGATGCAACTTGTGCGGCTTCGAGTGCGACAACGCGGGCGAATACGAGCAGCACCTAAACACGCACTTCGACCACCGTTGTCCGTACTGCGACTACACGTCGAAGACGGAGGGCAGGCTAAAGCGGCATGTCAAGGACTTTCATGAGGCACCATCGTCGTCCGATGGACCGCCGATGGCTTCCGTCACCTCGTCGACGGGGCCCGGCAGCCAGCACTCGGAAAGTGACGACAGCTCCTCGCAGCAGAACTCGACGAGCGGAGGCGGCGGAAGTGGAGGAACTCAGGGCGCGTGCGGCGGACCCAATCCCGGCCTGCAGAAGCCGCGCATCTCGAAGTGCAAGCAGTGTGGCTTTGTGGCCGAAACGAAAACCGAGTTCTGGGAGCACTCGAAGACCCACATTAAGCAGGGCAAGATGCTTGAGTGTCCTCAGTGCCCCTTCGTGACCGAGTACAAACACCACCTCGAATACCACTTGCGTAACCACTTCGGCTCGAAACCGTTTAAGTGCGTCAAGTGCAACTACAGTTGTGTCAACAAGTCGATGCTCAACTCGCACATGAAGTCGCACTCGAATGTGTACCAGTATCGCTGCGAGAACTGCAACTACGCCACGAAGTACTGTCACAGCCTTAAGCTACACCTGCGCAAGTACGGCCATAAGCCGGCGGTCGTGCTCAACCCGGACGGTACGCCCAACCCTTACCCGATCATTGATGTCTACGGCACGAGGAGAGGCCCACGGCCAAAGAAGGGTGCGCCAGGTGGTAGTCCTGGCCACGGCACCATGTCCTCCAGCAGTCTGCCCGACGCTGTTCCTGGCCAACCTCTCCCGTTCCTGCAGACACCACTGGCCGACGTGGCAAGTCTCTTGCGAACCACGCAAGACTGGGCCAATTTCCCGTTCAACTGGCTACCTTCGGCCGCGGAAGGCGGTGAAAGGTCGCCGATGGCCGGTAGCGCACTTCCCGAACTCAACTTGCTGACGGCAGCACAGGTTCCCGGCCAGACGCATCTGATATTTCCCTCCTCCGAAGGGGACCTCGCTTCACCGCCGGCACTGACCCAACTGTGCGAGTCAAATATGCTCGCGGAGTTGGCTTCGTCGATGGCCGAACTCTCATCCGACGGCAAACCTGTGACGGAGCACGAGGGCACGCCCCTCGACCTACAGAGAAGTCCTACGCCAACTGCGATGCCTACCCCAGATCAATCGGAAGCTGACGAAGTTACCGAGCACAGTGGCCCAGTAAAGTCTGAGCCTATTGATTGGACTCTAGAAGAGGCCCCGCTAGATTTAAGTCGCAGTGCGCCTCATTCCCCGGTGCTACCAGCGGCAGCGGCGGCGACGCTGAGCACCGTTCCGGGTTCCTGTGCCCCCGAGCATCCTACTCAACGACCTCCGACGCCCCCGGGCCCGCCCACGCCCGTGGCTGAAGCGCCGCCCCAGTCGCCAACGACGCACGAGCACCAGGCCTCGCCCATTTCACCGAGGAAACCGGCAACGTCCGCCGCTGTATCCTCTTCATCGTCGTCATTATCGTCATCCTCTTCAAGACGCAAGGGTCGCGCCTTCAAGCTCGAGACTTTTCAGTGTGACTTCTGCGATATGCTGTTCAAAGACGTCGACATGTTTTCGATGCATATGAACTATCACGGCTTTGAGGACCCGTTCAAGTGTCATGCATGCGGACTTCAAACCGCTAATCGGTTGGACTTTTTCGTACACCTCGCACGGGATCCGCACAATTGACACGCATTTGATGGCATTCACATGGAACTCAAACACAACTGTATGAAACGGCCAGCGATACGGAGTTCGAACCATAAAGAGCAAGCAGAACAACAAACAAATGGAGCTACAAGCTGAATATAGTGTGTTCACCCACAACACGATCGTTTGTCGAATCGCAGTGCTACTATTGAGGTCGAAGCAGATTTTACGATCAAAAAGTCTCCTCTGGCCGTAACTGCGACAGGCCTACCAATGAAGTCACAGAGCAAAGGAGTATCGCGTCGTTTTTGACTGTCTGGAGTGCACTCACTCTGGGCGTCTGGCCGAGATTGCTTGACGCAAATCGACCCCCTTCGAGTTCACTTCTTGAAGACCGAACGACTTAGTTTTCGTCGTCCGATAGCTATTGTATAAGCTAAGTTCCCCAGGGACTCTGGTCGACGCTGACCTTCCACTAGTCAACATGAAAGCGCGTATTGTGTAAATTATTAACTCATGATGTCATCATAATTGTATTAATAATGACGTATCAAGTCGTGATGGTAACTTAGGCACTTAGAACACCAAATAGACACCGCACGGGCTAACCAAACAGCCAGCCAAACATGACATTATTTTGAAAATAAGTTAATCTGATACCTACAAAATTACGAAGTTGATCTCAGTGCTGCGAACAGACATATAAGGTACCCACTGTATGCATTTCGAATACGGCGAATGTTTATGGGCGATTACGGCATTCATGTCGCTGCCACAGCTCTTATCGTTGTTAGCACGTATTTATAGATCTGAAAACTCGACACCTGCATACAATCAAATTGAGTGATGACTGAATCAGTATTAAGTGTTGTCATAACAAAGGAGAACACGTATAGGATAGCCGAGCAAAGATCAAAATATTGCATCACATAGATTTGAGTGAGTCTAAATAAGAAACTGTAATAATTCGTATACATTAGTTATAAACACACATATATATATATATATATATATATATATATATATATATATATATATATATATATATATATAAAAGCCTTAGGAGCACCATATCAAAAATACTAACTTAAGACTGCTATATGTCCTCGTTGGTCGATAGAGATTGTGAAATGCATCTGGGCGTGAACGTCCTGGACAAACACACCAGACTGCAAACCAAGTTATGAATAAAGTAGAAGCAGAGAGTATCCGAACTGAATGGACTTGTGTGTTAATTAAGCAGAAAAAAGTTGAGGAAACGCTTGAGCAAGTGGTGACAGTATACGGAATACAGTTAAAGCGACAAACGTTTTATTTTCAACCCGTTAATATTTTGGCGCATGTCATCATCGTTTAGTAAGGAGTAATTACGTGCGTTCATTGGCGCCTGCTTATGCGAAGCTTCTCGGCTACAAATAAATTTAGCAAAACTAGAGGTGGCGATTCCTCAGAGTGCAACACCATGGCCGTTGTTAGAATCTTAGTGGCAACCTCATCCTGGAAAACATTTGAACTCATTCGCATAAAGACGTTCCCGCTTTTTTTTTAACGAAGGGTATATTTTTTTGTGTCAGTGGCTAGCATGCATAAGCCTAGAGCTGAAACGACAGACGTAATAAATAAACATTAGAGTTCTAGATTAATAGGGCAATTCAAGGAGGTTGCCGTCGAATAAACGTGCTCAAAAATGTCTAACCCTAGAGACAGTATCGTAATAGCAACTATTGAGTATTCGGAAATGCCTTGAATTGTCTGCAAGTATATGGAGTCTATGGTTGTGATGTTGCTCTGAATGAAGTCAGCATGTTCGCGTCAAAAAGCAGCTTGTTTTATTTCTCTACGGATGTTTGCCCAATTACACTACTCGACGTACAGTATCGAACAAGTATTGCAGACGTACATAAAAGTATACACATATGCACCCATAATCTGAAGAAACCTGGAGGATCAAGTAGAAGTACAGTGGAACGAGTCGACCGCGTTTTGCGTAAAAAGCGGTGCGCAAAAAATTCTGTTTTGTTTATTTATGTGCTAAATTTTATTTCGGTTTTATTTGCTTATCCCAAAAGCTAACTAATCGTTGTCGATCGAGAGTAATACACCCGTAACTGCACAACATCTCAGTTTGACCTCTCCAATTTTTCTGCGCACGTTGGACTAAATTCGGTTATTCAACTCAGCATAGGTTTTGCTCTAAGGCCAGCAGGGTTTAGGTCATTCTAGGCAGATGGCAGCTGCTACTACTCTGGCTAGATTCGTTTCTACTACTAAAATCTCGAACACTGTTGATGTCGAACAATGACAGAGTGCTCGCAAAACGTGTGGTGGCTATCCAATTCAAGCAGAGGCAACTTGTATTTCGTTAGGCAGGGAAGCCCAAATAAAAGGTTTAACATGGTCATCGCTGTCCAGCAGCTCTTCGCCTGTCTGATTCCCGTCTGGCGGGCTCGTGGCGAGCGCACACTGACAAAGACTATAATAATAATAATAACATCATCAACAACAACAGCAACAACTACTACAACAACAATCGTAACAGCAGCAGCAGCAGCAGCAGCGAAACAACAACACCAACAACAACAACAATAATAGTAACAGCAGCAGCAACAACAACATAGCAACTCAATGAGCAGCATTACATGCACGCGCCAAGATCTCTGCTTATGCGCGGAGCCGCCTTTTTACAACCCTCAACTAGGAGGGCCTCCAACTGGGACATTTGTCCTTCTCTCTCTCTCTCTCTCTCTATGCGCTTCTTTCCCTGTCTCACTAGCACAGATCTAGGAAGGGTTGGGAAGAAGCCTTCTACTGCTGTTGATGCCGCTGCTGCTGTTGTTGGAAGATAGGAACGCCTGAGCAATGCCTGCTGCAGCAACAGCACTAAGAAGAAGCACGCGAGCTAACCGGCAAGGGAGTGACAGTGAAAAAGAAGCGGGAGCAAAGAAGAGAAAGCTAGAGAAAGAACTAGAAGCTCTCTACCTAGCGACTCGACCGTCCATCGCTGTCCGCTGGTCTGGCCTGCCACGCCACGGCCTGACTGGCCGCCGTTTCAATGTGGATGCGTGAGGGTGGCGGCTCTGGGTAGGTGGGGGAGCGTGTCTGTCTATAAGCTCGCCTATAGCCTGTCTGGGGTAGTTGGAGGAACCCTTTGAAGCCAAAAAAGAAAGGCGCCGATCTGTATATATATATATATATATATATATACACGCGTGCGTGTACGTGCGTATATATATATATAGTATATATAGCAGTAGAGAATCTCTCCGGACAGCAGGACAGCGCCAGGAAAACCAGACCAAAGAACGAACCACCAACCATCGACAAGGAATAGCGGCGCGTGCGCGGCGAAAAACACAGAAAGCACAACGATAGAAAGAAAGGGAGAGAGAGAGCGATAGAAAAAGAGAAGCGCGCGTGCCCTGCGAAGGACGACTGGAGGAAAGTCGTCGAGAAGAGGAAAAGGAAAATCGTAGGAAAACCAAGGAAATAGATCGAAACGGGTTAGGCAGGAATCGGGCAGAGGAGCCACTGGGGGATGAACGGCTAGGCAGTTGGATGGGTCTATTTCTTCCTATGTCTGTCTGCCTGTATGCCTCATGATCTCTCTTTCTCTCTCGCTTCCGATTCCTCTCTTGATGGGTGTTTGTTGCCGACTGTATTCACCGTTGAATGAAGCCGGCCGGCGACAACGACGACGACAACAACAACTGCTGTGAGTAAGTACGAACAAGATGAAAACGAGCATAGAGACCGTGTACTACTACTACTACTATCCTCTACCTCCATAGACGTTGACTGCTGCGCCAGCCTGGCCCAGTTGGGAAATAGATCGATTCATCCACCCTTCCACCCACCCATCTAAGTGATGTTTCCAGGCCGCGCTGAGACCGGCCAGTCGCGGAACTGGAACCCGCCGGCCGGTCGACCGTACCAAACCGTTGAACAGTGATTGTAGAACACCGCTGTGGTGCGTCAGAATCGCGTTAGGAACCTAGCGAAACGAACCGAGAGGGTTGGCCACGCGACACAGAGGACAGCAGAGCCAGCAGCATCGGAACAAACGCTAGCTCGGCCAAAGCCAGGCGTCGTCGGAGCCGGAGAGAAAAAATAAGACCACGCCATCCACGATCCACGAACCAGTGTCCAGGACAGGGTCGTGACCTGTCCTGGATCGTGGTTAACGTTCGTGACCGACGCTCACAGCGTGTGGCTGCGCTCGATGCGAGCTGCTGCGATCGACGTGGAGATGGTGTTCGTCGAGAGCCTACGACGAAACGGAGAAGGCCGAGGAGCATGACGCGAATCGAATATGTGCTCGATCGAATAAATGCTCGCCTGGGATCGAATAAATGCGTTGCCCCGCCTGGGATCGAATAAATGCTCGCCTGGGACCGAATAAATGCTCTCCGCTGATGGCCGAGCTTGTTGCGAAACAAACATTGTTGCGAAATAAACACACTGTTACGGCGGTTGTGTTGGCCGAAGGCCCGATCTCTCGATCCCGAGTCTGTCCATAAAATAGCTTCTGACGAAGCTAGTCTGAAAGTTTCGCCCTAGGTGGTAGCTGAACTCGATTTGCGGTTCAATCGCAATCGTGTAATCCTCTCCCTCCAATCCCACCACCCTCTACGCCCACCTTTCTTCACAATCATGTCACTCGGCTCTGCCGCTTAACGAAGTAACTTCCGTCAATCCTGATCGTATCTTTTATTCGTCAGTACTCATCTATTAATAACGTTAGTAACGTTATGCTACTTGCATTCAAGCTGGATTTTGTTTCCTGTTTGTAATAATTTATCCCAAATGTATCAAACGTCACACCAATATCTGCGTTCTTTTGTGATCAAACAACCCTCTTTGGATGTAAAACTATACAAACAATATGTTCTCTCGATATTGGTATATGCCACACCTGTGTGGAATCTGGGTTATTCTTGTGATGAAAGGATACTGGCCGGTATTCCTAGGAAATATTAGATAGAATTGACACACGAACGTTTACTCGCACATGTTAACGGCCCGAGCAAGCAGTGAGATTTTTTTAGATAAATACTACAAACACTCGCTTGAGAATCAATATCCGGGCCAAAATGATTGCCAGGGAAGCGATCGTTAACAAAATGTTTGCATGGCGCTTAGCACGTAAGTTTAACCATGTACAACCCAAAATCTATGCCGTCTGAAGGCCGCCTTGCAACAATCTTCTTCTCTGTGGGTTAGAGAACCCGTAATCACACGTTGACACACGGAGACAATTGTCCACTCCAAAGTGCTAACATAGCAAAGCTATATAAACAAATCTTCTTCTGGGATCTCAATAAAGCCCCCCTTCTAAAGGGTGTGTGAATATATATATATATATATATATATATGTATATATATAACAAGCGACAAACCATCAGTACTATCTACGCAATTTGACATGGATCTAATGTTTGTTTTGCGTTACTCATAATTTGTGTTTGCTCGTTCTTGTCGAATGAACGTACGTACGTGCTATTTATTGATCTTCTCGCTGAACAGAATGGTTTTGAGTTGCCTACATGATTATTTCGCCCGTGTTTTAGCTCACAGCGCAGTAATGTTGTAGTGCTATGCCGTATGGACACCAATGTGGCCCGCCTTTCTCTCTCCTTATGCCAGAAAACAGCTGCCGAACGTCATTGCGTTAGGTGCAGGTCTCAAATTATATCTAGACCTAACTATAGTTAAATCTCATTAATAATAGTAGTTCTTCAAATTCTATACTAAATATTCCACGTGTATGTGTTTCAACCTAATTTTCAGGTCATGGGAAACTTCACTTTTTTGAACTGCGCTTTTTGTCAGTCATCTTAGTAGTAGTTTGGTTACGGCCGGAGGAGCAGCAACGACCTGAATTGTCAATTTTGATTCAGATTATTTGACCCTAAAACACGCAAAATGTTCGTAAAAGGAATATGAGACAAATTATTGCTTAATTTGCGTTGCCCGTGTTGTCTTAACAGAAGGAGCATATATTTCATAGCTCAAGGAGCTGCATCGATCGTGTGAGCCATACGGGAGTACGGGACTGTATGATGTATGAACATCTATCCCTACAATCATATCGCAAAATGCTGTCTGTCAATAGGAACACAAACAATTAAATAATAATATCTGCTTTCAAGTAGCTGTTATAGTTACTACAATACTACCATAACCTGCATATAGCTGCTACACTTGTCAATCAGGCAGCACTTGCTTTTAACGGCAGCTGATTGATTGACTAATTGTTTGTAATATTATATATCAGCATATCGAAGTAGAAATGTCCATAACTACTATTCAGTCCTACACCAGGATGATGCTCTCTCGCTCTCTCTCTCTCTCTCTTTAGAGCTGCTGGTGCGAGCTCATTTTGGCTCATTCGGGCTAACCTTCGGCGCCCTGCGAGAAGCTCAGGATGGTAGCGGACATAGATAGCCCCCCCCCCCCCCACCCCCCACTCGAACTCATCGTCGGAGATTCAGCGGTGGCGGATTGCGGTTCAGCAAATTTGTCGCCCGGACGCGGATCGGAGAAAAACTCACACACGAGGGAGGCGATCTCGTTGGCCAACCGCTGAGGTTATCGCGCTCTTCGGCGAGCCCGCAGACTTCGTGAAATTCTGCCTGTCCCCGCTAACGATGCAAAGATGCAACGAAGAGTGCCCGGCGACCGTCATTAGCTGTGTTTTGCTGAATTGCTTCGTCGTCTGCCGGTAGCCTCAAATTGCATACGAGTATGTATGTATGTATGCGTATATTTATCTGCAATATGTGTAGGTACGGTGTGGTGTGGTTGAGCTGCTTCACTCGCGTGCTAGCTTTATCCTCCACCCCTTATGGAGTTTACTGTTGTTCTTCTTCTTCTTCTTCGGCTTTTCTCGTTGTTGTTTTTTGGAAAAGCATTGACTCATTTCTCAAAGCGGAGCAGTAATTGCCCTGATATGACTGCGACTAGAGATCGCGCCACTTCTAGTATCATCGCTCGAATCGCACGAACCAGATCGTGCGTCCTCGTTGAAATGATTGACCTCTTTGAAAGCCCTTTGGTCGTTTGTCCGCTTATTTAGAAATAGTTAACGTTGTCAAGCCGATTATGCATACCAAGATGTCGTCTACGTATTTGGCTTTTTCTAGGCGCGGTCTAATCCTAATTGATCTAAACGTTAGAATCTTTTCTACTAGTGCTCTAATCTAATAAAAGTACAATTTAGTACCATAAATCAAGTCAACATAAATTGTATGTACTTTTAGTACGTACTTAATGCTGCACGTGCGTTATATAACGGGTGGCTCGTGTAATATGTGCGCGTTAGAAACATGTAAAAATCATAATACAAAAATCGATTTTATAAAATATAAAATCAAATCGGACGTGGAATCTGCACCGCCGCTGTCAGCATTTAAATCTCGTAGATTACTGTTCATGTGTCAATCATTGATTAGCGCAGATGTCTATGGTTAGGGGCGATGACATTACCCTGCCGTATCTCAACACTAAGCTGCTAAGTCTCGCGGCCTAGACGGTTATCGTTTTGCTATGTTCTTAAACAAAGGCATGGCTTTTCCCCTTGCACTGAACCCAGACTCTCTAGAACGACTGGTTACGGGCGGTGTAGAACCTTCCAAAAGCGGCGTATTTATTATCGATTTTCTTCGATTCGGCATCTGCTGAAGCCCTGTTGAGACGTGCCGTCTACATAGGTTGCGAACAGCGAGCAAGAAACAGTTGCGCGTAATGTCCTGGCAACAGTCCTGCTGACATGGTGCCAAGATGGCGCTTTTTGGCAATAGATACTGCCTAAGATTAAATCTTTTCACCTTCCACGCTGGACGCTATAGGGCGTAAGCCGTCTACATCAAAATCATATTATAACGGTTCAGTTGAAAAGGCGTTTGTAATATAGTTATGCACCGACACATTTCGTATGTCAGAATATGGGGGCGGCGTGGTCTATGGAGCTAGCGCGCTATTCATGATTGTCATCTGCCGGGGTGTCGTCGGTTCGACCTCTGCTGTTCGAATCGTATTTTCTTTGAGCGATGCTCATTGAGAATAAATGAAAGTCAGCAACCGTGCTGCCGCAATGACTGTTGGGAAAACCCTAGACATCTCAGCAGGTCTGCGTAGGCTGCCGCTCTAAGCCCCCCTGATATAAACGGGTGGCGCTGATGTGTGCTTATGTATACGCGTCCAGAGAAAGATAAATACATTATTACATAGAAGCAAGCAGTAAGATTGGTTGCCTACCTACACTGGAAGAAGACACTTTAACTGGGCAAAATAATGTTTGCAATTGTATGCTCAAAATGTGCAATACGGCAGAATACGGCAAATTAATCACAGCATGTCTATTCAAGTGCATGACAACCATTGCGGATGATTCATTCTGTAATACGAAATGTGACTGCTCTAAGATTTCATAAAGCATCTAGAACCATTTTATTTTTAACGAAGTCCTCGCAGCCTGCGATGTTTCCTTAAGCCTGCGCAAAAAAACCGGCAAACTTACTTTAATGAAACGAAGAAGATAACCTGTCTATATATATGCAGCGCAAGCGTTCCTAAATTCAAAACTAATAGTACAATTGTCACACTCAGTTTTCTGACAGAATCTTGTCTACCTTGGAACGAGAATATATATATATATATATAAATTTGCGCCATCCTGTACACCCATAGCATAACATAGGTTTGACGTGGGCGCAGCCATCAATTGGTTTGCTTCGGCCATGCTCGCAGTCACCGCCGCGGCAAGCCTCCAGGATCACCAACCGCATTTCCAACATCGTCCCCGGAACATCGTGCTAGATTGTGCGGTACTTCTTTGGCGTTGTGGTCATCGATCCATTTGGTCGATCGATTGGTCTGTCCATCCATCCATCAATTGATGCGCATAAACCGATTGCTTGTATGATGTGTGACAGAACGGACGCCGAACCGACTTCATTAATCACCCAGCACCGCACCGCATCCCATCGTCAGGTGTGACGCCTCCATGCTATTGCTACTATGGAGACCGCCACTGCCGCCGCAAGCATGGCCGCCACCCAAGGAGGACCCAAGGGGCAACATGGGGGGAAGGCGGAGTTGCGAGCGAGTCAGGCGGCTCGCTGTTCCGTAGTGGGTGAGTAGTCGGTGGGTGACTCCCACCGACTCGGAAAACGATCTCTTATCTACACGCTTGGTTCTTCCGTAAATGCCATATGTATGGCAAACTGACGTAGGAACTGACCTCACGAAGGTTGTGACGGCCGACGGGACCGACTTGTCAGGAATACGTTCTTAGGGTTCACGCAAAGCTTCAAGGGACTTTAAACGCGTCCTTGTTGTGGCGGCCGTAGCACATATTGGGTCTACAAAAAAGTTTTTTTTGTTTTTTTTTAATGATTCTCTACGGACAAAACCGAACAAACTTTTGTGTAGCCCTATACTTTGCGGCTCAAGGTTTACGGAGAGGAGCACTGCGCTTGAGGGCACATTGCAGGCCGTACTCCATATTGAGTGCACACTCGACGCACTCGCACTCACATACTCTACAGGTCGAGGACTCATTGAACTTAGTGATCGCGAGCATGCGTAGACGGTATATGACGAGAGATAAAAATCCTCAAACGAATAAAACAGCGCAAAATGGAAGGGGCTCAATATTCAGGGGGTCTTATGTAATACAGAAGTAGTGCTGAGCACGTTGAGAGAATACGGGGGAACTCTAGGTTTTTTGTGGGTAGGCTATTTAGAAAATGGTGAGTCACACACTATCCATTAGATAAGTAGATGTGCGTAAATTAACTTCCTCTTTTCCTTAAGAAAAGAAAAAACACTGAGTTGGTGCCTTCTGGTGGCATTGCAGAGTCGACATATCACCATGACGTTAGAACGACTAGGCATGTCCATGTGTCTATGTTAAAGTGCCGCTATTGCAACGAACTGAACGAAGGCAATTGTTTAGCAATAGCTAATGGCAATAGCCCCAATAGGCATAGATACCTCGCGAGGCTTGCGAAGAGGGAGACACCCATTGGGTGAGCCACACTCATGCATATCTTTGTTGTGAATGTTGTTGTGTTAATGTCGTAGGTGTCGCTGCCACTGTCCTGACTGTGACTAGCCATTCGTAGTGCACCGGTCAACGAAAGTGAACGACAAAACCTTCCTCATTGAACTTCCCGAAGGTGGTCCGGCACAGTGGCTCGACCCCGCCGTTCAAAAAGAACAATTTCTACATCGCTATCGCGGAGAAGCCCTCCGGACAGCTTCTCCACCTCTCTGGACTGGCTGGAAGGTGCAACTGTTTGTGTTTGTCTTTCCCCGTTTTTCTCTATTTCTCTTTCTTTCCCCTCTGCTTAATTCCTCGTTCTGTCTCGTTGTGAGTTCGCGCGCTGTTGCGCTGAAACCGAGTCAGAGGCTGCAATTAAACCTGACGGAGTGCTAACTTGTTGGCTCGGCCTCGATAACAAGCACAAGTAAGATGTAGACGTAGGTGCTTGTCATTGCAATGGACGCAACGAGCCGCGTTCCTCAAGCAAACACGACTTTTCTTCGACTTCGAGCCACGTTCTTTTGGTTCTGCGTGTTTGATCTGCGGGCGAGTGACGTGATTGAGCCAAACACCATCCGTAAGCGGTCGTGGCTGCTGTTGTTGTTGTTGCTCTTGTTGTTATCAAGTTTGTTGCTGTTGTAAAGTTATTGCTAACGATGTTGTTGTTGTTGTGGCCAGTGTTGTTGTTGTTGTTGTTGCGCTTCGTCGATCTGTTTGTCCATTCGTACGACCGAGCCAGAGTGATGAATTCGTGCATTCGTCCATATATCGATCAACATGCTGTTGCTATCCACGATCGATCTCGCCCGCCGCGTTTGCTTCTGCCACTGGGCACCAACCCACGCGTAGCCATGGTCATCAACAACAACAGCAGCAACAACAGCAGCAATAACAACAGCAGCAATAACAACAGCAGCAACAACAACAGCAGCAATAACAACAGCAGCAACAACAACAGCAACAACTACTACTACTACTACTACTACAAAAACGACAATGGACTGTCCGTCCGTAAGCTAAGGCAGTGACACAGAGAGAGAGAGAGAGAGAAAGAGACCCGAGAAAGGATCGAGTTCTGGTCTTCTTGTTGTGCCGCCTGCCCGTTCGTGGTTGAGCTTTTCTCGCTCTAGTGTTTTTTTAGAGAACAGCAGTTCGCCGAACCGAGTGACCATTGCGGCTACGGCCGCTGCTGCTGCCGTTGCAGCTTCTTCTGCTGTTACTACTACGATCGCCATCACCATTCTGTTGACGTTGTTGTTGTTGTTGTTGTTGCTGTTGTTGCTGTCGCTTTAGTCCACGAGTCCAGTTTTCTCAATACCTTTTCTCGTTGTTGTTTTCTTCTTCTTCTTCCTCCTCGTTTTCTTCTTCCACTGCTTCTGGCTCTCTTTTTCGTCTACTTTTCTGCTACTTTCTGCCTCTGTTCTCCCTGCTGCTGCTACTGCTGCTGTTGCTGTTGTTGCTGCTGTTGCTGTTGCTGCATTCTTTTGCGCCTATTTCGTCTCTTTTTTCTTCTTCACCTTTATTCGCCGCGTCTTTCAGCTTGAACATCTTCCCGCCGCGCTTTCTTCCTTCGTCACAGCAGCAGCAGCAGCAGCAACAGAAGCAGCAGCAAAGGCAGCAACACCAATGGAATGATGACGATGAGCCTGCGTCGCCTGCGTCGCCTGCGCGCCAACCCCGGCTTGTTCGCTCGTTCGTCGGACGCCGATGACCGCTGTCCAGCGAGTAAACGAGCTCGATCCGAGCTCCGGTCGGCAGCCGGCCGGCCATGCACATGATGAGCTCAAAACTCGATCGGTTAGGAGTTGTCTGCTGTCCGGCAGTCCGGCAGTTCGTACGTACATACAGATCGACAGAGCAACCTATGAAGGTCGGGCGCGGGTGCACGATCAAGTGGTCAATGGTCGAGCGGCGGCGGCGGCGGCGGTGGTGGTGGTGGTGGACCTTGTTGTTCGATCTGTCGGCTACCTACGGTAGCTACTAGTAACTCTTTTAGCTCAACATACAGCCTAGCTGGCAGCTTGCAGTAGCAGCAGCAGCAGCACCGCTCAACAGCAACAGCAGCAATAGTAGCGCTCTACCGTTGATGATGGCAGCCGTCGGTGAAAAACCACAATCGCTACGGGCAGTCTCCCAGCAGGAGCTGGTTCACTTACTTCTGCAGCAGCAGCAGCAGCGGCGGCGGCGGCAGCAACAACAGCGACAGCAACAACAACAACAGCGGTAGCGACGACAACAACAACAAAAAATCAACAACAACATCAACAACAGCAGCAGCAGCATCGTTGGCAGCAGCCCTACTAACAGGCAAACTGGACCAATAATAGATCCACCTACGGTTTCACTCTGTTTCTCGCTGACGTCGTTGTTTCTCGACCTCGACACTCAGTCTCCTCAACTCGTCCGATAGTTGTATCATCCTCGTGAGTACTGCGACGATGCGGGGGCTGGCTGTATGGATAAATGGAGGGATGGAGGAATGGATGGATGGGCGCTAGAGGGTGGTTGGTTAGTTGGTTCGCCATACGACACCCCAAGCCCACGATGACCAGGACCAGGACCCAGATCGACTAGGACTAGGGCCGGTATGACGACCGAACGCCTAACGAAAACTCGGGAAGGGTAGACGAAGACGAAGACGACGACGTCCGTGACATTACGCCAGGCTCTGCCTGAAAGTGCACGGCGAGAGATACGGGACGCGGGGGCGAGAAACTGAACGGGAAAAGGCATGGAGAGCGCGGGAGAGAAGAAGAGAGAGAGAAAAAAGATGGTTGGTTAGAAAAAAGAACTTACAAATAGCGAGCATTTGTAGTTCGTTCTAACCGAATTGCAGGCAACAAGATTAACGCAGGTAGGTAGTTAGGTAGGTAAACAGGCAACCATCCAGCGTGTTTGCGCGCTCGTTTGCAGCAAGACCCTGCAGTCGATTCCCGATCTGCAGAAGACCCAGAATGACACTGAAAGGTACTGAAAGAGAGGGAGGGAGAGATAGAGAGAGAGAAGGGAGGAAGAGCAGAAGAGAACAATAAAGAAAGTCTTCGTCGAAGATGCGTTCTGTACGAGAGCATGGTCAATCAGTGCTTGTGGGAGTGGATGGACATTGGCGCCGTTGTTGTTATTGTTGCCGTTGTTGTTGTCGTCATCGTTATTGTTGTGCTCGTTTTCAGCTTCATCTCAGTCTGATCTAAGAAACAGAACCCAGCTTTGCACCATCAGCAACAACAACAAGAGAAGCAACAACAACAGGGCCAGCAACAATCAAAACAATACCAACAGTAAAACGATGCGACGTCCACCGACAAAACCACCATTAACTTGTGATCGTCGTCGAATAGCCTAGTAGTAGTAGTAACAAGGTGCAATGGCGGCGCCGGTGGTGACGGCCGCCAACCAACCTATGGAGATTGAACAACGCGATCTGTAACAAATTAATAGGCCATCCATGCGTACCTATACATCAACCCTGCAAGCTGCATCCAGCCATAGGATTCGCTAGAACCGAAGAGGTGCGTTGAGCCCGTCTCTCCTCTATCGTCATCATCACCAACACCACCAGCACCGCCAACACCAACAACAACAATGACAATAGCAACAACAACAACGAGAACGACACCGGCAATTCACTCACGTTAGAGTTGCGGTCGTGTCGATACAAAAACCCCCCTAAAAAAGGGTTCGCTTGCTGTAACCGCTATGCGAGGTTCGCTCACCTCAAACCGACATTACGACTTAATTTGTAGAGAGATTGTAAAAAGAGGGCGACCGAACGAACCCGATGCAATCTGAGAACCCGCGATGGATCGATCTCCTCTGATCAGCAGCCGCACATCATCGCTAAAGATGCGGGATCCCGGCCGAACTAGTAAATAACTAAAAATAGACCCGCAGCCGCATATTTGCCTGAGCGCATCAAGTAGAGATAGAGAAAAGTGAAATAGACAGCGGGAGAAAGAACCACACCCGCCCAACATCTTGAATGCTGAACACCAACATCAAATAGCACATAGGCTTCGGTCTCGCGTCGTCGTCACCTAACTAACCACAGTGGGCTCTTTCTCCCTCAACTTAGGTGCGGATACTCTGCTCCGACGCCTTTTCTATGCCTGCGCGCAGTGCTGATTACACGCGTAGATATATATATATATATATATATATATATATATATATATATATATATATCTATATACATATTATGTAATATATATATATATATATATATATACACATATATATGCCGGCTAGTTTGCTGTTGTTAGCACTGCTTTTTAGACGATTTTGGCGTGAACATTATGTTTCTATAGTGGCTTTGAATTTTGACTGTAACGACTCTCATTCATATTGCTTTCGGATGGATGCAAAGGGGTCATCTTTTCGTATTTGGAGGCTGTACTTTCAATCTACAGACATTTTATTTGTAATTTGTCGCTGACATATTAGGTATGTGGTCGTATGTGGATCGGTCTATTGCATTCTTCACATTGAATCAGTCGATGGGCCGTTAAAGCTGCGCAGAGTCCTCACTATATAATGGACTTGACTCCTCTGCCAAGCACGAAAAGTGGCAAAAAAACCCGTCGTCATGATCCGCCTGCATAACAGCGCAGCACTATAGAAGTTTCCAATGATGAACGCACATTCATTTGACCAGTGTTTTATATTATTTTTCTATTAAAGAACGTACACTTTTTGGTAGTGTCTCCCACCCAGTCTTTCTTCGGGCACTAGTGATACCTTTACGGACATTTGATGTCAACAACACAGATTCAACTTGCGAGTGGTCCACGTCTAAGCCTTTAATTTTCTAATTCAAATTATTCTCCTATCCAAGAGTTAGGGTTTTACAGAGGAAGATCAAGGGAATAGCTGCGACTTGAAATGAGATGTTAGTGTGTAGACTCGTTTTTATTTTTTTGATAAGAGGGAAAACTACTTTTACGCACACCCGATGCGGGTAGTGTGGAACTCAATGCCCATGCTGTTGACCAAATACCCACTAAAAACCTCGGTCCTAAACAGTCTTAGGAAGAGGCGAGGAGCTGAAACCGTTTTTAATGCTACATCAACCCCTACGTTTCCCTTACGGTTACGTGGACAGAGCGCACCTTGAGATCTGTGACACAAATACGGTCCGTTTAATGATGATCGCGGCTAAATTTTTCATGATATTCCAGCTGTGGATGTCGCGCAAAAGTGCCTGCGCCGTTTGTTTACATGTTACAGGGAGTTTCCAGTCTAAGAGCTGCGCCCTCCTTATCCTGTTTTTTTTCGGAAATGTATTTAATGCATTAAGGTACTTCTTAAGATGTCGTGGCCCATAAGATATTGAGCCAGTGGGTAGGACAGTGAGTGATTCCTCTCGCCTTATGAACCACTCCCTCACATCAGGGATAATGAAGCAAGTCCAAAGAGACCCGGCTGACCTGCCTAGGTCTCCTTTCATGCTTTGTTCCAAGCGTCTAGTATCTGACGTCGTGTGTTCTCCTGAGAGATAGAGGAGCATAGAGGAGTCGGCTCGATAGTCTGGATTTCCAAAACGTTGTAGATCCCATGGGATATGCCGGGATAATACTAGGACTGCAGCGGTGGACGTAGTTTTGTTGACTCTTGCAATCTTGAGTGCCAAGCACCTCTGCGTTTATTCCAGGAGCCGCCGGCTCATAACTACACCAGTTTAGCCTTGCGCTACCATAGCGGGACTGTGCATAGTATAATGCTCCTTCGATCGTTGGAGGCATTACCTGTGCGCGGCAGCAATTTTAGAGATCTATGATAGCTTTAGTGGCTCTAGCACATGTGTGGTGTCTGTTAGGCCGGTACCTAGAAGTAACCCCAAGTATTTTGCTTTCCTGGAGATGGGCATACCCCTCTCACCCCGGTTCAGGTTGAGTTGGGGGGGGGGGGGACTTGTGCCCGTTTAGAAATATTGCCACAAATTTGTGTGGGTAAAGCCCATGCGGAATGGCTTGCCTTGAAAGGCGACTGTCTGTTGTGACACTTAAGATGCTAAAATCCTTCTAAGATAGGGCTATATATAAAGACGTGCTATCGCGTTATTTACGGAGTTCCATAAGATTGAGTTAAAAGCGTTTTTGATCTCAAGTAGGATTGCCAGGCAGCGCGATCTCGTTATTAAGCGCGTAGCGCCCTGAGTTTCGGTTATGGTAAAATAATTTTGGGGGATGCGGTGTTTGCGAATCAGGAGCGAGGTCGGCCTCTTTTCATCGGAGTCGGATAATGCCTGATTGAAGGATGGCTTTCATTATTCTCACAAAAAATGTAAGATGAGTCTGTTTAATCATTTTCTTTTCGGCTTCTTCGGAGATACCGTCCGTGCCCGTTGTCTTTCGCGGTCAGACGTTTTTTGAAGACCCCTCTCACTTTATTCATTGTGATTGATAGGTTTATTCGCTTGATAAGTGTGTGTACACATGTTACGCTCTTATATCAGGGGCGCATAACGCTGCAGCTATAGGGGGAGTATATGATAGGGAAAAGTCTTATTCCTGGGCGAAACAACCCGTTAATAACTTTTTGAGCTAGGTCGGAAGGCAATACTGATTGTGAGTGTTTCAGTTTGTTTGGGCAGTAAGGTCTCAGAACAAAAGTTCAGACCCAAGGTTGATTCCTGGTCCCCTTCTCTAAACGTGGTGTCTTGGACATTGACCAGGTGCAGATCGTTTACCGATGCCCAGCCCGCCAGCACTGATAAAACAAAGATCACCTAAATTTCTACTTGGCGGTGATTTTGAAGTCTTCTAAGAACTTGTTAAAGAGGCCAGTTGAAACATTAGGAGATATGTATGATATGAAACATTATGCACTCTATCTAAGACGGTAGAAGATAACTTGCACACCTTGATAAGCTTCGATAAGTTGGAAAGCCGAGGCGGTCCTATATACAGCTGAGGAACCGTTTGCCTGAGGAAGCGTGCACGGCCGCTGTGTGTAGCCGACTTTTTGGGGGTTTCGAGGCAAGAATAAAATCGATTCCTTCAGAAGCAGTAAAAAGTAGTGCCAAGTCTAACGCCGGGGTGAACCTATTTAGGTCTAATTGTAAAAACATAAGATCCATGGTTCCGTGTTGTTTTCTGGAACGTCTCTACAGGTTGCTTGTAGGCCGGATATACATAGAGATTGCGTAGTGTCCCTCTTGCTGGCACCCGCAAAAATATAGTTTTCTTCCTATATATCGGAAGGCTTTTTATTTCGTTACTTGACTGAATTCATTGTCAATAATTGTATTGCATATTCCAGTGACCAATACCAGTCCCTTAAGATACGCTAGGTGCTCATGTCTTTTCTGTTTAGCTGTAGACAGATTTATTGTTAAGGTAGTAACTTGCCGTACTGTGCCAAAGCAATCTCTGCTAAATCTTATGCCATTACAATACACATTGCACTTGTTCGTATTACCGTCAAATCAAAATATACATATCCCATGGACACGGTATATATTTATAATAATTAACTCGCTACCATAAAATATAATTTTTGTTTTAAAAAATATGAATCCTCCGTGGAATTACAGCCGTCTCTTTGATCAGCTGTAGCGCAGTTGGCTGAAAAACTGCTGCCGCTGTCACATGGTGCTGCAGGGACAGTTGCCAACAAGGATGAACTTGAATCCATACAAACAACTATTTACAAACACCCTTCGTCAGCGTTGCCATTGCCGCGAAATTGGAAACACGCCACAAAACAATAAACGACAAGAATTACTTGAGGGTTTGTTTGCCAAATTGTTTTATTGCAATGTTTGCAAGTATATAGACGTACAAGTAGGTTCTTTCTGATGGGCGAGAAATAAATTGGAACATTTAGAGACATTTTATATAAATTATTTGTTAGCTAACAATAGTTGTTGCTACTGAATTACGCTGAATACTCCAGCACAAGCTAGCAGACAACGCCTAGGTTTACCTACCTATACTACCTTTTATAGGTATGACACTAACTACTAGCTTTTTTTTTAATAATTCGCAGGAAGCCTGGCAATAGCTTGACAAGAACCCTCTACCAGCTAGCTAAGGCTAAATAAATCACGCCTCGATTCATTCGTGCAATCAGTGCGTCAGATAGTCAAGTCAACATTGGCCAGATGTTCAGGGAGTCTGTCCGTCTGTCCGTTCATGAGGCGTCGCCGTTGGTTAGTTTGTAAAATTTTGCTCTCGAAAAGCGTCTCCGCAGCCGCCACCGGAGTGTGCGGACGCCTATAGTAAAACGAAGCTCGCTTCGTTCGAGAGACAACATACATTATATATATATATATATATATATATATATATACATATATATGCGCACAGATCAAGGCTCTCTCTTCCACCCCCCCCCCACACGCACTCACACTTTAGAGAGAGTGTGAGAGAGAGAGAGAGGGAGAGATTTGTAGAGGGGTAGCAGCATTGCGCCCCCAGTTACACCCTTGTGTATCTGTGTGTGTGTGCGATCATCTCATCGGTTCTTCTGGTCACTTTCTCTCGGTTCAAGTCGAGGTCATTGTTGCGCTTGCGGGCCGGCCTGCCGATCTGCCTGTCTATCTGCCTATCTGCTTGCCTGGCGACCTACCGTCAGCGGTGGCGCAAAGGCTCGAGAGTCGGTCGCGCGACACCGAACAGCACTCGTCCGGCCGCGCGTTCACCCGTTCGCCAAGCTGCGTACAGCACAACAACAGCAGCACCAGCCGCCGCAGCCGCAGCAACGGCGGAGACTGCGACAACGACAGCACAACGATGACGACGACGAGAAACGACAAGACAAGACGGTCGAAGATCGAGAAAGGCGTACGAAGACGAAGACAGAGTTAACGACTAGGTCAGAGAGCTCGAGACAGGGAGAGAGAGAGGGGGAGAGAGAGCGATATATCGAGAGACAGAACGCGCGCGCGTGCGAGATCGAGAGAAAGACGGCTCCCCAATTCTCTGCTCTTCTACCCCAGCCTACCCCACTCCAAACGCCCCCGCCCCCCCCCCCCTCCTCCTCGCTTTCCCCCAACCATAAGCCCTATTCCTCTAAAACTTGACCGTTCTGGACTTCTTGCGTCTGCGGAGGTGGCAGCGACGGCGGCCGCGGCTTCGTCGTGGTCCACCATCTCTGCCAGCAGCAGCATCATCATCATCATCACCTCTTCCCTCGTGCCACTCGCGAACACGCAGGCCAGGCAGACAGTCGCAGGCCGCACTCACGGCCAGTGAGTGTGTCTGTAAACCGGTGCGTTCTTTTGTCGTTCTAGTTTTTCGCCTTTTCGTGCGCTCGTTCGTATCATAACGACGGCGGCGGCGGCAGCGGCGACGACGAGGACGACGACGACGACAACCCCCACGACAGCAGCAGCAACAACAACAACAATCACTACGACAACAGCAACAACAACAACAACCGTCACGACAACAGCAACAACATTCACGACAACCGCCACGACAACAACAACAACATTCACGACGACAATGCTGATAGTGGGATGATGATGATGGTGCTGATGCTGATGACGACAACGATGATGATGATGATGTTAGAGATGATGATTCCACCCCATTGAGTCCGACCCCCCCCCCCCCCCGGCCAACCCCCTCCACACCACCGGGGGCCCCGACCTGATTTACATGCGACCACTGTTGAAGTGTTGTTATTCAAGACAAACAACAACAGCAGTAGCAGCCGCCGCAGCCGCAGCAGCAGCAGCAGCAATTCCACCAGTTTTGTAGAAGCCGTAGCCGGAGTATCTGCGGCTGGTTGGCAGGCAGGCTGACTGGCTGGCTGGCTAGTGAAGATCCATTGGCGCCTCCACCTCCTCCTTGATGATCTCGAGATTGGTTGGCGGACGCCGTCACAGCGTCCGTCGCCGCCGCCGCCGCCGCTGCTTGTGCGCAGAAGCTCACAGCTGCTCTCGGCTGTGACAGCTTGCAGCCGAACGAACAGCGACCGAGCGACCGACCGATTGATACAGCGGAACAAGCAGCGGACAGCAGTGTACGTTGCAGTGTGTCGTGGTCGTGGTCGTCGTATTCGTGGTCGTCGTATTCGTGGTCGTCGTCGTCCCTGCATGAGTTGTCCTTTATCGCCGGTCGTTCATCGCGCAGCGGTGCAGCGGTTTGTCGACATCGCTCGTCTATGTATTATTATTATCATCATCCATACATATCATCATGGTATACTAGGCCAACTGTAGTATACTAGAATAACTCTTTGACCCAACCCGAGGCGGCGGTGGCTACTGCTTCTGCTGCTGCAAAATATCGGCTCCTCCTCGTCCCTCCTGTCCGAGACGCGCGTCTTGTTCAAATACCCAGCGCAATCAACAACATCACCGGTAGCAAGCAGCACACTGTGTGAGCATGTGTGTGTGTGTGTGTGCAATCACCGCTGAAGTCATTCGCATTCATGTTGGCTGAGAAAGCCTCGGCCCGAAAAAGCTTAGGGGATGCCGGACGCCGTCCTGGCGGCTTACCCTTCGAGATTGGCAGGGAGGGCCCGGGCATCGGCTCGACAGCTCCATCTAGGGTCGATCGCGAGAGTAAATCCCAGCCTGACTACGAGGAATGGTTACGTAGGCCGAACGGAACAAGCCACGGAAATACTTCAAGCTAACCAGGATTTTGGCAATTGCATGCCGCTAACCTCTGAGACGCTGCATGGTCCGGGCCCAGTCAGCACGCAACTTCTCAACGAATTTGCCTCTACACAATTTTAGTTCTTATTCGTTCAAGCTTGCTTCGCAAGTCTCTATGGATACAGGCGCGACACTTTGATATTCGTGGAGTCTGGGTGTTGGAGGCTTAATGACAAACGTCTTAAGCAAAGGCTTAACGGCCCTGCCCTACTCGGCGCTGGTCGTACCTCAAACGTTACGTTAAACAGATGCTCGTTCTTAACCAGACGGCCCAGCTGTCTTATGTCAGCTTTGTTAAACATCTCGGTCACAGAGTTAAACTCGAAGGTGTGCCTTTCAATCCGACACCGCTTCTCAATCTTTCCTAGAAAGCGCTCGAAGGAAAGAAAATCACTCAGTCTGGGAGCGTTGCAAACCTAGTATTAATAATGGCACAACATGCAATTTTTTTTGCGATTTAGTTTTTCCTAGGCAGAGGCAGTTCTTACAGCAAACGCAGGGAGTATCCAGTTGCACAATAGCGAGCATTTTGCGGCAGCATATGTAAACTTCTCAGTAAATACCAATGATATCGAGAACTCATGCACCAATGTTTTTTTGCAAACTCTGTCTTTGTCAGAGCTAGGCCGTCTAACATATAGTTATGCTTGGTCTCTCTAATACCGAGGTGCAGTACTCCTCACTTGTGAGAGGATACTTATAAATCGATCTTCGACGGCCACACAATAAAATCGTCAAGTACACATTGCAGCACATTCGCGTCATTGTCGTGAAAAGCTTGATATCATCGCCGTATATTACAAATTTAACCAATTTGGGTATGATGTGTTTGACCTGATTAAAAAAAACTTAAACCAGAGGCTGCGGAGGTACGCCGCGGACAACCAGTAAGAACACTACTCTCTCTCTCTCTCAATAATGTCACCCCGATTTTCGCTCACTGAAAATCCAATTCCTAAAAAATCAGAAATTTACAGGGTGATTTGGGGGAAACTCCTTAAGATGGCAGTACGGAGATGAGTAGTAGATCCTGGGGGCATAGTTTTGAAAGCACTTTTGAAGTCACAATAGATGACGTCTACGGGGAGTCTCTCATTAATCCATCGGCCTTCGTCGCTGAAGAACATGAGCAGGCAACCGGTGGTCACCGCCAACGGAAAGGTGCCCCATTTCTTCTTCTTCCTCAAAGCTTTCGAAGCTATGAGCTCAATTCTGGCGCGACCGCCTAATGGGTCATCGCTACCGTGCTTCTTCCGACGCTGTACGGACGGAAAGCTTCGGCGGATTTTCACTCTGTCGACATTTGCTGGCCAGTGGATGAAAGGCTTAATTTTTCTGTCACACAACCAGTCACGTGCCGCCAGTCCAAAGCCGACATCTACAGTTCGAAAACTAGATAGCAGCTGTCTGGAAGAGCAGGATCAGAGAACAAAGAGGCACGGTGATTGCAACAACAAAGGCAACAATACATGGGGAGACATGGCCAAATGTTTAAAGTTGTACGACAGAAATAAAGGATAACGTTTTTGAATTTTTCCGCCTATTGGAAAGTGAGATAGAAACCTCACTGGCGGACAGCGTCCTCATGGTTGACGTGTGGGTAAAACATTCGGGTCGATTCTTCTACAGACAACGTCACGAGAAAATGGCTCGCACAAGTATACCAGTGCCACAACAGCTATACTCAAACATCAGACTGTGTACTGTTTTTTTCTGTTGTCTAACTTTCCGGCGAGGACTAAGTGCACAAAGGTGTTTAGAAAGCTTTGAGCGACCATTTGCTTGTCGACTTCCAATGTTCCGTACAGTCTAATGTATAACAATGCGAGGCCTTTAAGGTGCATCCTAAACATTAATGTTTATTTATGAACCATAGCAAGCCTTATAATGATGTCAATCATATCAAACTCAAATTGAGATAGGCTATATCCTAGAACATTCTAGAATAGTGAGAATAGTGAGCCAGAGTTTGAAAAGCTGATGCATCTACAAAAAATATTTAAACTAGGTTCTCGACACACAGAGTGTGGCTAAGTGAGCGCGTGGCAAGTTTTAATGCAATGCAGTCTGCATAAAGATTTTCAAAAAGGAACGACCAATTGCACATAGAGGGGGGGGGGGAGTCGAAAACTGGCGGCGAGAAGACTTGCTTTGTGCTGTTTAGATTCCGACATTGGTAGACGATCTACACCCAACATTTTTAAGGAGGTTGTTTTGTTTAAGGCTTGTTTAGGTTGTGTTTTACTACCCCTGCTGCTCTGGTCAAAGTGTCACCGCGATCGATTTGTTTTCTAAATTGAACTATACGAAACTAGCGATAAGCTTCATGAGATCAAGATGAGACCAGAGACGCCTAGCCTGCTTAGTTACACCATTTGAATGATCCTGCAGAGCGCATAGAGCGTGCACCAGTCGGTGCCGGAGACCATAAAATGTCATATTCATATGTGGCGAGTGATACTAACCGCCTGGAATGCTGCGTACTTTGTACCGCACGGGACTATGCCTTTATGCAGTTATATAATAGTAAACAATAAAAACAATAGTGTTTTTATTATACCATTTGATCATTGGCTATGTACCTAAAGTGTGATTTTAATAAATAAATAAATAGATATAACAGTTAACTTACTACCACCACCAACAGCATCAACAACAACAACAATAGCAAAAACAACAACGACGACCACTAGTACCATTAACACGGTTTTAAATCGACCACGAAGACAAAACACTCAATTTCTATCGCCTGGTAGCACTACGCTGAGCGGCAAGCTTTGGGGAGCTTAAATGTATTTTCACGGCCATCCTCTAAACAGCCTCACTTTTTCCCGCACAAGTTGTTTTGCGGTGCCAGTTCTGCCACTACACTAAAAAGTAAAGCTTTCGGGCTGACTCTCAGCCAAGATTTAACGTCCACGGAACTGTTTTTCACATTGCTTCATAGACGGAACTACTACTACTACTTTACGTCGAGCCCGGTGGCAGCGTGGTGGGTGGATTAAGTCTGCGCCTCGCAACCGGAGGAGACGGTTCATAGGTGCGCGGGTTCGAGCAGCCCCACCGTTGCACCGATTTGTATCGCATATTATTATTATTATTATTATTATTGTATTCGCATAGGTCCGTCTATGAAGCAGTAATGTGAAAAACAGTTCCGTGGACTCCGTTAAATCTTGGCTGAGGGACAACAGCCCGAAAACTTTACTAGTACTTTACGTTACGGTCAACATCCCTGTTGCCGCCCACATCATCATCATCATCACCATCGCCGCCATATCACCATAATGACCAACATAATCATCATCACCATCATCGTCGCCCATCTGCTATCAGCTGACCGCAGTTGACTAGCTGCGTGCTGGTTAGGCAGATAGAGACGCGTGTCGCCACAGCTGTTAGTCGCCATTCAAGAAACTGCTACTCACTCGATCGTAATGGTACTACTAATCTTGACCGGCCGTTTCGGTCTACCGCAGACAGACAGTCCAAGAAACACCGAGAGAAGAGAGAGCGAGAGAAACAGGCACGCTGGCAGAAGAACGACGTCTGTCCTTCCAATCATCGCATATCGGCAAGTACATACGCCAGTAGTAGTAGTAGTATCATCCCCTTCTTTGCGTCACATTGAAATGCTAGTACCATTACTGCTGCTGCTGCTATGCTGTTGCTGCTGCTAGAACTAGGTACCTCAAGCACCTAGTAAACGTCGATAGATGCTCGCGCGAGTGGCTAACGAACCAAACATCATGTAGAGAGCGGCGAGGGGAGAAACAGAGAGAGAGAGGGAGAGGGAAATGGAGATGGGTATGAAAGAGCAAACGAGGGGAGAGACGTTCAAGAGAGAGAGAGAGAGAGCATGTTAGCAGGAGCGGGTTAAGCAGGACATCTGGAAAGCTTTTTCGGCTTCCCCATCCCCGCGGCTCCCCCCAACGGCCCCAGAGGAACAAGGAACAACGCAGAGCGGGACGGACGGACGGATGACTGCCTGCGAACAGCCAGTCTGCGAAGAGCTGCTTGAGAGCCAGCCTATCGTCGATAACCGAAGACCGTGACGAAGGAGCGGTCAGTTCGTCTGTTGCAGCGCTGTTTAGGCTGGCTGCTGCTCATGGTGATGATCTTCATCATCATCATCATCGCCATCCTGCGGGCCTGTACTTATTATCCATTACTGGCGTCCAGTACGCGCTGTCCAAGCAAATGACGACTGAGTGACTGACTAGCTAGTCTTCTAGACCCCTCGGTCACTTTTTTTTTGAGGGGGGTGGAAAATGCATTTACGCACACCCGCCGATGTTTTGGCGGGTAGTGTGAGACTAAACGCAGGAGAGAGAGGGTACATGACTCAATCTAATTCCAGCGCACTACCCACTAAAAACCACCTCTCAGAACCCCCTCCTGGTTCGGAATTGTGAACCATTACTTCGAGAGACCCCTCGGTCACTTGCCTGTACGACGACGAGGCTAATAACGCTCCCGTACTACGGTCACCCCCATGACGCGCAACTTCAATGGAACAACGACGACTAGAACACATCAGCTACCTTTAGTATGACAGTATAGAGACAACCACCACCACCGTCAACAGCAGCAGCAGCAACAACAACAATAACACTACCTACTACCTACCCGTCCCAGTACAAGTACTGTTATTATGATCGTATTAGGTATAATGCTTTTGTTGAAACATAAGACGAACACATCTGAGCCTTCTGATGATCTGCATGCCCGTTTGCGCTGTATACATATCTATATATGCGGCGCAGCACGTGTCTAGCTATTCGGCTGACTAATAGTTATTTGACTGGATTGTTGGTCAAAAACAGTTCACTGGGGAGGGGATACAGGGAAGAGTAGGACAACAGGTACACGGGGGAATCAAGACAACGGGAGCTACTTCTCGATAGAGGGGTAACACGTAGGAGCAGTGGAGATCAAGGGGGCCTTGGAGATCATCAGACGGTTGGCCATCAGTGGCATCGAGAGGAGAATATAAAGGTTGACGTAAGATCCAAAAGAGGAAGCAGGGCAAAAGGAAAGCGTAGGAGCAATGTTCCTTTCAAACGGGTTGCCATGATAAACATGAGAGGAGGGAGGCGAAGAGGAAAGTGGGAAAAACTATATAAGTTACTAAAAATAAGGTCTGTCGATATCATGATAGTAACGGAAACGCATTTGTGTGGAATGGAAGTGCCGCAGGGTTTAAAGGAATACAATTGGTATGGTACCAATCGGAATACGGGCAATGGGAAAAACAGGTTGAGAGTTGGGATAATAACCAGAGATGCTATTTCGTACAAGGAAGTTGAGAATGCTAAAATTAAGGATCTGGTGGCTATAGATATACACCTGGAAGGGGCAATATGGGCAGTCATGGGGATATACAGAGCGCCAAGCAACACTGAAGGACGAAGAAGATGAGCAGCTATTTAAAAAAAGTACATAAAGTAATTGAGGAGTATCAGGGTAAAGAAGGGGTAATATGTCTGGGAGATTGAAATGCGCATATCGAACAGCTGGATGGAAGAGAAGACAGAGCGAGCAGAAGTCTGATACAACTGGCAGAGTCGAGTGAGGTCCAAATTTTAAATTTGGACCCGCGGGTAGAAAGGGAGATATACATACACACAGGGGAATAAAAAGTCATGGCTATATTTTGTGCTGGGTAAAATAGCTAAATAAATAGAGGAAATCAGGATAGATGATAAGAAGACATATAATGTTGGAAGTGATCATAATTCGGTAGAAGTGAGCGGAAGGAAGAAGAAGCCCTGGCGCGTAGTTGTACAAAAGAAATCTCTGGATAAACACAAATGGGCGCAGAAAGTAGAATACATAAAACAGCTCTTAGTGGCAAATGGGAAAATGCTAGTAGACGAGATGCATAAGAATATTAAAGACACATATGACAATTGCTGTAACATAGGGAAGGGAATTCAAAGGGGAGGAGAACGAGGGTGATGGAATGATCAAATAAATAAGGCAATCATGGAGCGGAAAAGGTGGAGTAAGGAGCATAGAAAAGTAATGGGAAGGAACGCAGACAAGACAGAAGAGTATTGGGAAATTACAAGGAAGCCAAGAACAAAGCTCAATTGTTAATACAAGATGCAATTAAAAACACAGATGAGAGAGAATTTAACAGGATTTTGGGAGCCCCCAAGGGCCAGCGAGCAAAGCAGTTTTGGGACTATGTCAGACAGGAAAAAGCAAGAATGACAAATAACGTCCAGAATAGAACATACACAATAGATGAAATGGACATCCGCGTTACAAGCACTATTTTTCACGACTAGCGTGAACAGTGTAGAAATGACAAGAACTAGCACGGAGATTACAACTACAGCAGATGAAATCGAAGGCGTGGTAAAGATAATGAATCCAAAAACGAACGGCGTGTGGTCTTGACTGGACTTCCTTAGGAATTATTCAGCGCGTTGGGAAAGGAAGTGCGTGTATTATCTAGCAAAGCAATTTAATTATATATTTAGAGGGGGCAGAATCCCGGATGTTGGCGCAAGGGAAGAGTTTCTCTTCTTCCCAAGGAGGGGGTAGATAATGACACTTTAAAAAATAGGCGACCAATCACAATTACACCTATAACGTATCGAATATGTATGCAGGTGTTTAAGAGTAGAGTGCAGAGTAATCTGGAGACAAATGAGAAAATAGTAGAATGGCAGTGCGGATTTAGGAAAGGGTATAGGCTGGATGATTATCTTTTTTTATTAAGTCAGGTTGTGGAAACATCGAGATTGCAGGGGCAAGGGTGCTTGGCAGGATTTGTAGATCTTAAAAAAGCATATGATATGGTGGACAGAACAAAGTTGTATCAAATTATGTTAGAGGAGGGTTTGGAGAGAAGCTGGGTGGAGTTACTAGATGAAATTTACAGGAATAATACGGTAAGAATAATAATAGCAGCCGAACAATCTAGAGAGTTTATAGTCGCTGAGAAGGGTCAGGCAAGGCGTTATTAATGTTGATTTTTTATGTATAAAGAGAGAATCGCGCGAGGGATTAATAGAACGGGCAGATAGGGGAAAAGGGTGTATATATCAAGACACCCGTGCTGCTGTTTTGCTGACGATATGGTAGTGTTAGGGCGGGGGTAGGTATTAGCGAAGTTCAAAAAAATGTTGAATGCATGTGGCGAAGCAGCGGAGGAACTGAGCATGGCGTTTAATGAAAAAAAAACGCAGTTTTAGTATGATTTAGGACTAGGGGCAGGGAAGCTTGTAGTACAGGGAAAATAATTGTATTATAAAAGTCAGTACAAGTATCTTATGGTGACAATGACTACAGCGGATGATTATTTAGAGGAAAAAGAGATAATACGGAGGAAGAAGGCTGAAAGAGGAAGAAATGCAGTAAGATGTAAGGGCCTCTGGGGGCTTAGTAAATATATAGTAGCAAGGAATATATAGAAGGCCATGTATGTGCCAGGATTGACCCTTGATAATGCATCTCTGGTCCACAGCGCGGGGTTAAAAAGAAGTTAGAAACAATACAAAGAGAGGTGATAAGATTTGCGTTGGGCTGCAGTTTTAATTGCGCCAGGGAATTTCTTGAGGGGGAGGAGAAATGTCAAAATTTATACAAAGGGAAGTACAAAGTAAGCTAAGATTTAGTAATAGGATTGAAAATGTCACAAATAAAAGATGGGTTGAACAGATGCAGCTGGTAAAGACGGCACCTGAATTAAAACGAAGTGGGATCGCAGAGTAGAGTTCGCAGCTAGGGTGATTGGGTACAATAGTTAGCAATGAACAAGAGCGAGGGTATCAGATAAAATGGTGAAATTGAAGGTAAACAAGTCATATACAAACAACTAGAAATTGGCGATGGGTACCAGATCATGTTTGGCAACTATATATGGAAAGGAAAAGCAAGAAAGGGGCGGAGTAGAATGGGTATACGATAATTCAAGAGCGAGTGAGCTATTGGCAGATGCCAGGGCAGGGCAGGGATGTTGGATACATAGAGCTAAATATAAGGAGGGGCAGAGTACACAATGTCGAGCATGTGGGCTAGAGAATGAGTCAATCGAGCATATTATTAAAGAATGTATAGCCTTAGAAGGGAGCAGAAATATAGAGCTGTCGGAGGCCCTAGCTCTAGGACCAAATGTTAGAAAGGACCTGGTCGATATGACAATACGATAATACAAACAAGAGGTTGTCCCAGTGGAAAGCAAATACTCAGTAGGTATTAAAGTAGACAATAATTATATTGGATGCGTAGGTAATATATATGCTGCCGCTCTAAGCGCCCCTGATATAAAAGGGTGGCATATGTATTTAGGCATACATGCCAAGCGAACAATAAATCAATCAGTTATATATATATATATATATATATGCCTGAACAAAAAAATTGTACTGACATCACTGATATCAGTGCGCAGTGCACATAATTAATTTTGGGTTTTTTGAAGTTATATGATAAGTCCTCATAGCCTGTTCCTGTCCGCATATGCAAGCGGACAGTTAGAAGTAATAACCAAACGGTCTACTAAGGTAGATCTCGTAAATTTGTATGTATTTATTACATCAAGAAACTCGAAAATTGACCCATCGTCTAGTTATTGCGTTACTTGTGCTTCTTGCATGGCTTTCCTTGACGGTGGCTAATGTGAGCCTCATTCAACATTTAGCAATCTGTAAAAGCTTATCGTCTAGCTGCAATTAATACACTACCGCACAGGCGCATGCAGAGTGTGTATTTATTTTTAGAACTTACAAGCTACAAATTGTTTTATTTCTTCAATATGCATCGCTTCTAAGCGCATGGAACGTTTTTGCGTGGTTACAAAGGCTCTTTATAGGCTGGGACAATGCATTTTTAATGCAAGCGTTAAATCCTGTTGAATGTCTAGAAGCGAGTCGAAAACATGATCTTTCAAATGTTTGGGTTGTCCAAACCATTCAGTCACACTTTTCGATAAAAACTGTTTAATCGCTGTTTCTTGCGCATCGTTCGAACTCATGGCGAGGCCAGTTGACGTAACTCTGTTCTATCGCACACGACCCAGACACTACTAGCTCTTGAAAGGAAAACAAGGTCTGCACTGCGTCGAGGCTAGTAACGATTCTAGTATAAATTGTTCGTCATAAATTTCCTGCCTGCCAGCCGAACCGAAATGTAAGTCGTAATATTTAGTAGACGCACTCTATAGAGTATATAAACAGTGAACGTTTTCTAAAGCAGACCCCGCTAACATGAAGCGGGCTTTAAATTGAAATCTGCACATTAAGCCTTTTAACAGTTGTGCAACTCAATCGCCACTTAAGAAACTTAAGAAACATGATATATATATATATATATATATATATATATATATATATATATATATATATATGATTTGTTTAATGATGCTCACCAAAACTCTAAATACAATATTTTTATGGCAGATACTATCAAACCCATTGTTGTAGGTTTGCCGCAACCTATTGCAGAGTGTGGCTATCTAGATAGTAACGAAAATACATGGAGAAAGAGGAAGTCCTCAATCTAACGGATCTGAAAATTGTACAAGAACTGACAATTAGCAAATGATCCTACTAATAAAATAATTAATAAATTATGATAATCAAGTTCCACCTCTCGCCATTAGTTTTATCCATGAGACGGTTGGTCAATAAGTTCGAGGGACATTTATTTGGGCGTCCTTTTCACATCACCTG
>QVRM01000540.1:197500-398016 GCA_003439945.1 Dermanyssus gallinae
GATCATGGCTCTTGTGTTCGTCAAAATAGAATCAAAGAATTTGTTCGCTCGATCTGGGAATTTACAAATAGAGACGAACGTAGCCTTATCAATATCATCTAGAACAACACCAATATCATCACATTTTATATCGCAAGCCCTTACATTACAACGAAAAGCAACACGTTTTAAAAACTTCTTCTGCAGTTTCATTATCGAATTTCTATCGCGTTTCAATCCTAGATTCCATACTGGAAAGGCATCTATACAATCACAGGTAGGACATATTGCTTATAAAGTTTGACATACAGAGTAGGGTCTTTCAAGACAAAGGATCGCCATTGTTGTCGCAGAAATACATGTAAACGTAGATGCAACATCTTTTTTTTATTCAACTCAAATGCACCTTTGTTTTGTCAAAGGGGGGCTTTATTGTCAGTGTATACATTTCATAAACCATTGCCTAGATTGATACAACAGTCAGCTTACATGTATGCCGACATTTCCACCATAAGCGTTCCGAGTTCGCAGTGCCCTAGCCATCCGCCACGAAAACATGTTATTTACGTGGTCTGGCAATTTGTTTTGACGATATGGTGTTACCGCTTCTAAGCTTATTTAAGCGAATGTTAAAATAGTTCGATATATTTAATGAGACTTAAAATACGATTGTAAATGCGATAATCCGCTCTGCGCTACAGTTTCCAAGTAAGGCTTATCACAATCAAATTACGGCCAATGTTGCGACAATATTTCCTCTGTACTTTTTCAATTGTTTCAATGTGTTTGTCTAAATAAGGTTGCCATATGAGTAAGTAATAAGATACTTTTATTCTCGATTATAGATTGATGAGTGCTGAAATCCAGTTTCGGTGTCATCGTAACCCCGAGGTCCTTAATGCTATTTGATTTAGCCTCCCCTTGTAGCATGTTTTTATGAGCCACTTTTAAACACAATACTGCACATTTCGGCACTGATATCATTTCGTCGTCTGCGCACTATTTAGAAACATTTTCAATGGTTCTCTGTAGTATTTGTTTTTCGCCAGCGTTGTTTAAAGGTCCTTATAGTTTCGGCCCTCAGCATAAAGGTAATAAGTTGTCAATTCGAGGATAACGTTTCTATGATCTAAAATAAATATGCAAAATAAAAGTGGGCCGAGGTTTAATACCTGAGGGACGCCAAGGGAGCACGCACCTGACTCGCTAAGGCTATTGTTTACGTGAACGCAGAACTCTAAACACGTAAGATAACTAGCATTCCATGATATAAAGCGACTATCAACATTCAACGTTTTTTACAAGTTTTACATGATTTACTCTATTAAATGTCTTTAAGAAATTAAAATATATTTTTTTTCTTATATTCTGGCTTTCACTCTCAATATGTTTTTGAATACATATTATAAATATATATAAATATATATAAGTCAAAATATATATAACCAAAGACCAGACAATTGTCTATCATAATAGGCCAATATTGAGTCATTTCGACTAGTTGAGTAGACGTGAATTTGCCTTTAGTAAAACCGCGTTGGTTCTCATCCAACAAGCCTCCTGATTGCTAATTAAAATTATTAAGAAATTAAGATTATGCATGCAATTAATGATTGAGCTGCATAGCTATCTTTATTTGACTTTCTTAGGTTTAGGTATAAATTATTTAATTAGTGAATGTATCTGTAATACAAAGCTATTGTACATTAACTCAAAAGTCTCACATTGTAGAAACAAGTTTCTTCAGTCTATACAAGCAAATCTACAGCTGTTCATTTTTGGTCCCTCTTCCAGAAATTATAACCTCTCTCGTCTACCGTATAAAAGCGGAATATTCAATAAAATAGAAAACAAAATGTCATTGTTGTCGGATGGGATTGGCGACTAAATACTCGTATATCTTCAATGATTAATGGGTCTGAGGTTAAAGCTAAATCAATAATAAAACCCATATTGTCGTCGCTATCGCCCGATATTCAATAGAATGCATTACAAATTATTTAAAGTTTGTAAAGAGCAAGAGAAACGAATGGCTCGTAATCGAGTTCTTCGCCAAACAACTGAATGGTTAGCAACCGCCACAATGGCAGTCTCAGACAACTGAATGAAACCGTGAATCCGTAGGCTGTTTGATTTTACGTGATAGTACGTATGAACCAGACCCTTGTATATAAAAATATCTAAAAACACGGTTTACAACGCGACGCTGATACTCCGCGACACTTTGACGTACGACTCTATCACGCGTCACGTTGCACCTTCTTGAGGAAACTTCTTAAAAACCTGTCCTAAACACGACATCTTAAAACTTCTTAGCATTCTCCACAGCTACGTAGTCCCCACAGAGAAGGGAGGCTATCCCTGTCTAAAGTGTTAGCCGCTTGGGATCCAGCTTCTCTTCCTCTGAACGACGTAAACGGGATAATGCGCGGTCTAGTTAACGGGCCGGCCGTAAGCGCGATTGTTCAGGCAGTCCAGACAAACCACGGCTCAGGCGAGCAGAGCAGAATCGAGCGATGTGTTCGTCGATGGAGAATGGGGGTCGGGTACAGTGCTGCGGCGGGAAACGAATAAGAAGGTCCAAAGAGATGTTTACGAAGGTTTCGCGTTGATCGTTGGCGGAAGAGCACAAATACAAAATTTGGCGCCTGTCGATAGGGATACATGGGATTCGCACAGATTGCGTTGTAATTGGCCTTCAGCTAGTTAATCGTCCTTGGTTGCAGGGGTATGGACGGCTTGCCTGAGACCAGTTCAAAATAGCTAGCCATGTGAGACCTAACAGGTGAGAGGCGGGCATCGGTGTTAGTAATATGTCCTTGTGGTCAGTCAGCATGAGATCCAACACATTGCAACCATTGCTCCTTGCTATCGGATAGTCCAGTATGAGCCAGCGAATTCCAGATAACACACAAGAGGTTCATACTCCCCAGCAGATGAACAAGGTAATCGATCTGGACAACTTCTTCCAGAACTTCACAGAGTAACGCCATGCGCTGCCTAAGATCAAATGTCGACCCAATTGAGGAAAAATGAGGCACAAATCACCCGGTGACGCAACGTTGAGTCGCACATAACGTCAACAGCAGTCACCTCGAACTTACCTAAGATTATTTAATACCTAGGATTATTTTATTCGTGACAATGCTTACTAATGGAAGGACTAGTAGTCAATTGGCTAACACTACTAAGTTACTATTGTTATGACTAGTTGCATGACCGTCATTATTATAGCTTTACCTGTCTTATTGGTTTGACTGAGTATTTGAGTAAATGTATAATATATGATTTTGTAACTTGATAGACTAGCAAAACAATTTCTATAGAATAACCTACAATGCCGCTAATGAGTTATATATTTTGTCGCTGGAACTGACCTGTGTGACCTTAGTACAATGGCATTACAATCGAGAGTAAAGTGATCTCGTCTATCTGGTGGTGTATGCCGTTGGTGATGCAGGCGTTAACAAAGGTAAACTCCATGGTTTGTGAATCTGATAGCGTAACATTATGATGATGACCCAGTGTTTTTTTGAAAATTCAGTCCCCAGAAATGAAAATTCAACTAGTTGTATCACCAGTGAAGTCAAGTGATTCACACATACTTATGTCTTTCTTGCGTTCAGCAAGCGGTTTTATACGCCCAAAGCCACAGCTTTAGTGCCACTCCACTCTCTTGTTTTAGTTCTCAAAAATGTATCATATCTTCAATTAATACAGAACTCCCCTTCCTTCCCGGAAGCCACATTCACAATGGAATACTAAAAAAAATACTTTTCGGGCTGACTCACAGCCAAGATTTAACGTCTACGGGACCGCCATAAATACAAATGTACAACGGTGGGGCTCGAACCCGCGCGCCTATGTGTCTCCTTCGGCCGCGAGGCGCAGGCGAATGCACCACCCCACTGGGCCTGCACACACCGGAATACTGAACATCAATCATCACACGACAGTTCTCTATCAGTTACATGTTTACCATATACGCCGAACCTGGTTTCGGTTGTAAACACTATATCGATATCATTAAAGGTGGTAGATAAGCTAAGTAATTGTGTACGATCATCTTTACTTATCGAGCGTGCATTAAAATATAAACATTTTACCGCGAAGGCGGGATATGTTGGAGTCACCGGCCAGAAGAACGGACTTGACGTTGGGGTGGTGAGGAGAGAGAGAGAGACGACTCTTGGGTTGGCTGAGAATCGACTGCAATACCATGATGTCTGCCTGCACGAAGGTGTTTGTTTGTGTGGCAAGCGGTGGCACTGCGTACAGCAGTTGGCATTCCGTTGTTTGTGGATGATACTGCTGTGGTTCACTGTGTCAATCAGCGCGGGGGAAGCGGCAACCGGCAACCCCGTGGTTTGGGCGTCTGATGTTGAAGCCCCCGCTGCTGCCACGCTGTTCAGCGCCACTGCAGCAGCCAGTGAATTGATCTTTGGTGCGCTTAATGACATTGTTGGTGTGGTTGTTGTTGTTGCTGCTGCTGCTGCAGTATCAAGAGCCACTGTGGTTCTCTGTGCAATAGGCTGCAAGTCGTTGGTCTGGTCGCCTCTTGGTATTATTGCGGTTGCACTGGCCACAGTTGCCGTCGTATTTAGTGCCGTCCAGGCTCGAAGGGAGGATCGGTGGCGTTCGAATCACTGTGGACTGAGATAATATCCAAATTTGGTAAAATTTGGCTCTGAATGTTTGGTCATAATCGTTTTCCGTTTTTCGAAAATCACTTTCTTTAAGTCTTCAATGACAAATTTAAAACACACTATGTTTTACCGGCGTTGACAAAGCAGTATCTTAAGCGGCCTATTCATCCACAAGCTCAAATATATTCACTTTTATTCACTTTTTTTATTTCTGCTTTTACAATGAATACACACAGATTCATTCACGTTCGGGTCTGAGCTCCTGAACAAGCCACCGCAGTATATAGCGGCCTATTTACCCACAAGCTCAAATATATTCGTTGTCTTCACTTTTTTTAATTCTGCTTTCACAGTGAACAGATTCATTTATGTTCAGGTCCGAGCTCCTGAACAAGCCACCGCAGTATATATGATTGACACACTATTATGTTATAAAAACACAATTTCACAATTAGTCACGCAATTATAAACAGTAAAATGCTATTTAAAAAATGTTAAACATTAGTGGACTCTATTCAAATGTGACCACTTCCGGCGACGGCGAGCAGACGACTACACGACAAAACGTACATTGATGTACAAAAAAACAGGGCACAGAACTTCATGTAGACAAAAACAGGGCAGAGAACTTAATATAGAACTTGATGTCACGTATGATAAAAGCTTGCCGTACAAGTGCATAAGGCCGACGCAGATTGTGCTGTTTCAGTTATATGTGTTCGAAATTGCATGGTTTTGCGAAACAAATGGCTTCCTTATTGCGATAATATTCCGAGCCGTCGTGTTTATTCTTAAGACATTTAGCGACAATGATCGTTATTGTTTTATTTATAGTGTATAATCCTGATAATTTTAGATATAAACGCTGCCGTTATGTTTGTGAATCCTCGTATATATTTTAGATAACTAATACAAATTGTATGGGCAGCGCGCAAAGTACAAACCTTAAAATATCGATGTTCGATTCAAATATTGTGTATAAAACTGCATGTCGGTTAAAGCCTTGTGGTATTACGAACGGTGAACTACTTTTCAGATCAAAATATCCCAACCCTTACAACAAACGTTTGCTCGCCTTGGTACTTGAAGCATAAAATTAAAAAATGAGGGTTAATCCCGAAACCTCCCCTCTTTGCTAGAAAAATACTACGATTAGCCGGATCGAATGCGTAAGAGTAGGAAATCGAAGTAAATGAAGTGAACAGGCACGCTTCTATACCATGCCTAGGTTCTAAGCAAGTTAAGCATCTGTATCGCAATCGAACGTGTTTGCTCATCTTCGTCATCATAACATTTGCGTCATCTTCAGTGCTACGTATTGTCAACACGGCTGCTCATGGTTCTGCCGTAACGTTTGTCAGTTTCGTAAAAGGATCGAGTATCAATGAGGTGCCAGGTGTGGTTCTACTTGCGTTTAACCTTACTTGTACTTCTGTAGACTATATTATGGTACTAATATACAAACATGATGACGTTTAATATGTCTCGATTCTGGGCAACGACTAGTGTCCGAAAACTTTACCACTCTGATCAAGATAGACCCGTTTTCGTACTGTTAGAACTCTCACATAAATGATTTGTAAAGTACCTAGTACGATTTAGTATAAATATGTATATTTATTTAGTTGTATTATCTTACAGGGTTGACAATTGCACAGATGTCAAGTAACCCACCGTCCTGCAAACTATTTAGCTCATATATATTATATATAGATATATATATATAACCCTTCAAGTTTAGGGCGTATTATGGGCGTATATACATGTACTACTATACGGTCAAATACCTTACCCACGAACTTATATAGGCAGACTCTAATATATATATATATAGATATATATATATATATATATTAGAGTATGCATATATAAGTCGCGCTTAAGGTACTTGACTTATAGTAGTACATGTATATACGCCCATAATACGCCTTAAACTTGAAGCCGGACGATCGTATAATTTACGCTTATCTACCATACGCAACGGTCATCCACCAACCACCCCTTTCCCCGGCCGAACCTCACACCTACATCTCGCCCGAAGGGAGCCGTCGCTTTCAACAGCAACACCTTGTCGATTGGCAGTAGGGTGTGAAGCGTTGAGCACCCTCCAGTAGCAGCAGCAGCAGCGGCGGCAGCAGCAGCGTTCGTCGTATGCTCGACGTGTACATACTAGGGCGGCCTGTCATGGTTCCTGTTCTGGTCTTAGCGGAGGTGGTAGCGATGTGGCTTTCGACCAGGAAGCAAGACCATTTGACCATATGACTGCGCGCAAACAGGACCAATGTACAGAAGGATAGAGAGTAGAGATAGGTAGAAGAAGGTCGTGTCGTCGGAGAACTAATCCGTTAAGCCAGCTCGAACTCGATGATAAGCCGGCGATACATTGATGACAATGATGATGATAGTGATGATGGTGGTTCGCGCGCCCGATCGCCGATCGAGTTCCAAGCCACTCGTGGCACTCGCCAAAAAACAGTACCGATCTTGTTGGTGTTCCTCGTTCGCGCACCCATGCCGTCGTAGCGGTATATAGCACGAGCTCCCGGTGAACTCTGAGAGCAGGGGTTTAACCAGCCACCTAACCCTCTGACTCCCCAACGCGGACTATCCCCACCAGACCGTCGACGAGAGCACTCAGCTATCCGAACCGTATCTTTACACCCCCCCCCCCCCCCCGCTCATTCTTCACACTCGTTGACCTCAGAGCCCCCGGCAGCCTCCCTCGACTCGCCAAAGAAGCTAGTGCAGTCGCCTTCTTATTTCTTTATATACCGCCACCGTCTGGCGTTGTATGGGTGAGTGTGTGCCCATCGACCACCGAGTGAGGACAAGATACTTCACTCCATGGCGACGTGTCAGCAACGGTTAGTAAACCCCACTGTCTCCCTCTGGTGGTCCCTCTTTCATCTCTCTCTATAGAGTTGCGTTCCCATTTACTCCTTACACGTCTGTGAACAACAAGGCCTACATGCATATGTGCATGTATATATGTAAATAACTCTATAGACACTATGTTGTCTAATTAGACAAAAAAGTATACCCAAAAATGTCCATTGACATACATTTTAGATTGAAATTTGTAGGCTTTAGCCTCACACATACACCAGGCAACAAGGTTACACATTCCAGCATATTTTGCAGTGACCCTCAGCTTGGATACTATCTTGGACACTACGGGTATCCACTGCGGGTGATTTTTAGAGCAGTGCTCTATAGATTGGTGTTATCTGCATAGGCAACCGGCTGTACGGAAGTTGTCCTAGATTATTTTAAGTATGAAATTCAGGACGATGAGGAACATAATAAGTTCAAGGACGGATTGCTGAGGTGTTCCGATATCGAACTGTCCCCAGGAATGATGCCACGTGCCAAACTTACTTGGCTTGCCTCCTACATAAGAGCAAGGACTAGAAAAGACGATCAGCTTTGACGGGTCTAAAACCGAAATGCTCAAGCACTTAAAGAATAAATAAGTACAATTGAAGGTTCGCATTTCCGCATTTTCCAGTTAGTCCTCTAAAAAAAGCTAAGTTGAAGGTGCCTGCTACACCAAGAAAAACACTAGCATAAATCCTTAGATAAAACAAGACAAAATCTTCCCCGAGAGTCTACAATTTTCTGCCACAGATTAACTGCAAGAACAAGTTCTGTAAAGCGAAGCCGACAGAACTGGAATTGAGCGGCGAAGGAATAGCTTATAGAGTCTAAGTAGACTTCTAGGCGTGTTAATGCAAGCTTCCCAGTAATCTATTATATGTCGTCCATCAGCGATATCGCTCATTACTTAGAGGTTTGTGACCGTTCTCTTTTCTTAAACACGTGATTTTTAGTGCATAGAAATTAATTACTGACTTAAACTATAGCTTGAGTTTTATGACAAGGTATTATTATATTTGCTTTTTAGCAAGGGACGACATGGAGAGCACGACTCGAAAATTGTGGCTTGAAGGTTTTTCCATCTTTGAAACATGCACTTATTTTAGTATAAAATACTGCCTATTGTTATTCCAAATAGACTCTAGTTCTCTTCGGATATCGTTATTGACGAGGCGTATTTAGGAATGGGGAGACTGGCGATTTAGTCCCCACGGTTGTAAAATGCATATTTATTTAATCTGCTAGAAAAGATGAATCTACGAACTTTAAGTCCGGTTTGATTATCAACAGCGGTGGTACTTCAGCGCTTTCTTTATGTCTGTCACACTTTTGGATCATAAACCTTTAAAACTAAGACGGGTTGGTGCGTAACTAGTTAGAACTCAAAGTATAAAATGAGTTTCTGATAGAACAAAGTGCACTAAAATATATTATATGGGTGCAAATATAAAGGGCCTGGACACTTTTCAGATCTTGTAGACTGTATACATGTGAAAGTTCTATTTATCGTTTTCATATTCCATGGTCTAATTACAGCCTTAAATGCGGAGTCAACGTGTGTAGTCCCAAGGCCCGTCGCTAGCGGGTCCTTCAAACACAATTAGCCCTTGCGCGATCGAGCTAATACAAAGGAACTCGAAGCAATGGTTGGAGAACATCGAGATGCGCCAGATGCGAGGTAAATGTTAGAAAACCTATGCCAGTTAGGTTCAGCGATATAAGTGGAAGTAGAAACCTCGAATATACCGTGCCAAAGTCAGAGCGTATTTTTTCATGGATAAGAACGGCTGAACTTTGACTGCCTCCAGTAAGCTAGCGTAATAATTTGCAAGTTGAACGTACACCGACTTCGCAGCCCCGTCGCTAGTTTTTCACATTCACGACTAAAGACGATAAATGTAGAGCACGGAAATGACATAAAACTGGAGAGTTTAGATCTATCCTTCGACAAGGTCTCGACAACCGCTGATCCCACAACAGAGGCATTGAGGAGCGAGCGTGAAGAAGGCGCTATCGAAGTCGGATGAGAGATCAGATGCTTCGTCGGCGGTGTTGAGACTGGTCGATCTCTTTAACAACGGTGGCATTCGGATACTCTGTACTGACTTGTTGAAGTGATCTGCGTTCCAGCTTATTTTATTCGGCTTTTTTTGTTATTCAATTTTACATGCGTCCACTAGCCATTGCGAGAAGCGTGTACCTATTATTTGACTGAAATTTTTATTGAGTGAACCGCTAGCATTTGTATGGGACCATTTATATATTCTGTACTTCCTTTATCTAGATTTGATTGGCTGGCCAAAACAGCAGCCGAACTGGGTAAAAAGCGAACACTGATTAAAGATCTGACGCTCAACCATCGGTCGTTTAGCCCCGAGTCACTTCTTCCAGTAACCATCGCATTTGGAGAAAATAGAAACTTCTACGTTTAGTTTCACAAATATAGGATAACTTGGACATTATCATAAACATGTATGTAATGTGATTCAGAAAACGTCCTTTGCGTTGTAAGCCGCGTTGCAAATGTACAATTGGATTTCAAATTTTGTTCGTTGTGTACTTATACGACGATTATTTATTCCTGCATTCTAGTTTGTCTAAGCTGTCTAACTTCGCCGCAATGAGGGCTAACACGAGACGCTTCCAGAAAATCGGTGTCTAGTATGGTTTAACCATGACGAGATAAAGCCGTTTACAGCCGGGACGTACGCTACTCACCTCAGTCGTAGGTGCTGAGGTAGTAATAGTAAGACTGTTCAGTCTCCGGAAGAAGAGACGATTTGGTTGCGTCGCTATCGATATATAGCGGAATATAGCGGTCTCACGCGCTGACTTGCCTGGAAAATCACTTCAGTAATAGAAGTTTCGATAACGCGTTTCATTTGCGCATTTGATAATTAGCGCTTTGGTACACTGGCAAGATTTCCAGGCTTCCCAGGGAAGGTGTCTCAGGAGACAGCGAGTAGCGTGCTATCTCTCTTATAGGTTCCCCTACATCTGAACCACCTGCCATGCTCGCCGACGCATGTAAATCTGTTAGCATGCAAAGAGCATGACAAAATGCATGCATCTTACTATATGTAATGTGACGATTTCAACGGTTCGTTCCTTATGGCATATGGTATATCGGCGAAGTTCACGTCAAATTGTGTAAAGTTCCCCGCGAACGTTTGCCCCCCATATAAGCCATAAATGACCTTTATTCTCGCATAAAAGAGGTGTGTACTATATTTAATATGCTCATATATTTGCATTGTTTCTAGTACGCGTACTCTCGGAGAAGGATGCATAAGCATAACGTAACTATTGGCCAAGTAGGCAGATACTAGATGAATTTGCATGCGCATATTTGACTACCCGCCAAGCAAACAACCCGTTTACAAACTCAAAACGGGCCACGAACTGATTCCTTAGGCTATTGGAGCGTACATTAAAACGTGTCCTAGCAATTCACAAATTTGTTAGTTGTCGTAAAGCAGATAGATATATTATCTTGCTCGACAAAAGAAACTTTGAAGGCATTTGAACCGCAGGCGCTTCAGGAATGTCGTTTGGACGCCTTCAACTAAATTTCTAAGTTTAGTCACATAGGGCCCAGGCGGGATAGCAATATGTGAGTTTGGGAAGAACAAAACGTTTATAGAGTGTAATGTAAATGTCTTTAGAACTAACAAGGCGCAATGATGCCTCTTGGTAATATGGAGGTTAAAATTAAGATCAGCCGTAATGTAATATATATTCATTTCAAAGTTCGAGGTCAAGTACTCTTGTTTCAGTACAAAGCATTTGGAAGGGTGAAAGGATCATGTCATTTTTTTAGAACACCATCGAGCAATGCCGTTGACAGCCGACAGCAGATCAGAATAGGGGTCACTTCAATAAACAGGATAATAAAGTTTTAAGTCATCTGCCCTTCAATGTATTTGACTAGTTGTTAGGTGGCAGGTACTTCCTTATGTCAAAACCTCGAATACAAAAAGGGAGGATAAACATCACCCTGTAGGCACACCAGACAATGCACGATACAGCCGATTTAGCTTTTTGTTCACCTTTACTTGAAAATTGCGATCGTTAAAAAATGCCCTCACCCATTTCAATGCAGGGTGTGGCTACTAGACGTACCAATTTACAGAAGCGGACAAGAGTGATCTACTCTCTCGAATGCGCTGTTTTGGTCAAAATAAACGCAGTGAAACATTTTTGGGCATTTATAACATAGCCCAGTGATGGGTCATTTCCAAAAGCCGAATTTAGGAAATTATTAAAGCGGTTAACTAAGGCTTTTTTAAAGAGCAGTACAGTATATGCAGCGCTGTGAAACAGCCCAGTGGCCAGTTATCAGCATTTGTCTTCAAGCACTTCTTGTAGACAGAGGGTGATAGGTCTGAGTTTAAGAGAAGTGGGTAGATTGTATATTCAGAGAAGATAACCAAGTCATTTTGATGTAATCGAACCGGACGTACAGAACGGGGCAGAAAAAATGTTCAGCGAGAAACTAAGGTTTTTGTCAGCGACACCGAGGATTTAATGTGATGGGTGAAGGAGGTTCAGTAATCTTTAGTCGATTATTAGTTTAGCCAAGGAACGAGCGAGAGATCCTTAATGTTCAAACTGGATTCAGGTAAAAATACGAAGTTTTTGGCATTTTCATTAACTCAAGTTTAAGGAGTTGAGATATAGTGTTTCATGATTTTAGTTGAAATTACCAATAGCCAACAAATTTGGCGTACATGAGTTTCAGATTCGGACAGTCCACAAAGAACTAGCCAAGTTACTACCATCTATGTTCAACACCACCGCAATGGGAGCGGCATTTATTATTTTATAATCGTGCCGAATACTCGACGGCATTATGTCACTAAAAACAAGTAACCTCATATCACAACTTGTGGCGTAATGATCAGATTTTATGCGAAGGGGAAGCAGTGGTCACATTTTCAATTTATTCCAAATCGGTGGTGAGTTATACAGGGAGGATATGAGGATACAAGACAAAATATGTCTTGTTTGAAAGCTAACTCAACAGAAATGTATTCACCCGGTAAGCTAAGGTTAGTGTTTACGACACCTAGCGAGTTTGTGACGAGGACACAGAAGCCCCCGCCACAGAAGTCTATATTTATGAAACACCCTATATTTATTCGTAAAACTTATTTCAGCATAACGTATGACTACCACTAAACCAAGTCTCGCATAATTAAACAACATCAATGCCATATAGCACATAATGCCATCTTAAAACATAAATTGCACTTGGTTTGGCAGCTGATTTAGAATTCAAGTGGAGGTACTTCTTTTTCGTTGTTATCTTCTTCGACGAGTCGATATCAGCTAACTAATATATACACCATCTGCTGCTAATTAATAAAAAGCAAACTAAGTAGAGTTCAATAAATTAGTAGACACGATTCAGAAAAGTTTCATTCAAATTAATATTATTACAGCCTATCCCTAAAACAAAGCAAATGTTATACAAAAAAACAAGATCTACTATGCAAATGTCTATCATTTATACTACCAACTAAGATCATATGTAAATATATCATATGATTGCGCTTCTCACTGATTCGGTTGTAATTCACCTGAACGAACTATAACAGGACAACTGCACAGGCCCCGCCTGCGGCCAGTCACCCTCTATTACATGAGTAAAGGTGCTTTCTATTTTATTCTATAACCAAAATAATTGGTTTCCACTACCTAAGAGTAACTTCAGTATCGTCCCATATACAGATTTCTGTATAGGCCGGTAGAAACCCAGCGTAATCGACATTCTCTTGTGGGCGGCCACTGCAGAATTAGAGCAGTTAGCAAGAAGACTGAACTCGAAAATCCTCCCTCGAAAACCCTCCTCAAGCATCGTAATAGAATTATGCCCTGCATTTTGGGAGACCACAGAATAAGAAGTGCCAGAGTAAAGAACATAGACAAAAATGCTAGCATCTGCGGCGTTTGTCCTAGTGAATTCAACCAGCCGTTTCGATTTTAGTTTGTTTATTTCAATTCTAGGTTCAAGATTTATTTCAATGGGACGGCAAATTATGATGATAAATCGCAGTCAACAATGACAGAAGCCAAGTTATACGTTCTAATGGCAGTGGAGCCTATGTTGCAGATAGCCAACACAGAGCGATCGATATCTGTTGCGCTTGCTCAGATGTTGAAGATGCAAAACGAATGGAAGGAATGCAACCTGACTTTATATTCCCTGCTACGCAAAACGCTTAACCGCTTACTTGGACAGATGGATCAGGTGCTTGAAATTAAACAAAACGATCTCATGCAAAGTTATGTGACATAAGTATCATCAGTTGGTCGGCGTAGAGGCATATTGCACAGAACACATCTGAAGTAAGCTTTATGTAAGATCGATCAACAACATGTTATTGCTCTAACTGCAACGGGTACATACGAGCCCACTCCGGGCACGCATTGACGTTGCCGATACTTGGAATGCGCTATAAGTTGTTAGGTTGAATAGTGTACACTTATTGTCTATCAATCTGCCAAAGCCTCGTAGAAAATGTTTCAGCTACAGGCGCTTGAGCAGTGCTGTTTTTTGTGGCTTAGACAAATAAATCACATCTACGGTCATTGAGTTGCCTCGCTTAAATATTCAGCCTCTGTAGGCCGTTGTTGTGAATTTAACTAAATATCGCGTCGTCTGAATAAAACAGTTAAGCAAAAACGGGTACCGCTACTTTTTTGGTGCAAAGACAATTACTGACGATAAAGGCGGGCTATTGATACAACACCAAAAGTAGTGAGTAAATCACGACCAGTGTCACGGGTAGTGTTGGCACGCTCGCCGCGAGAGACACGTTTGTTGCAGCAGCAGCAGCAGCTCACATTATGACGCCGAAAATCTCCGGTATTACTTAGGTAGAAGCTTGCAGTTCCCTTGCTGCGACCAATTGGACGCTGATCTAAGCCGGCTAACTGGTTGCGACTGCGGAGGCATTTTTTCCAGCGCCATTGATCGCGTCGATGACGCGCGCGTCAAACTGCAGTGTCACCGCACAACAGGTCACGACCGTCGAAAGGAAAGCCAGCAGCGTGGCCAGATTCACCCGAAAGCCCAGCCACATTTCAAGGCAGTCTCTCGACGGCGAATAGGCGAGCTCGCGACGCAGCCGCCGCAGTCCCTGGTACTCGCGGCGGCCGAGCAGAAGCCCGCCTTCGTAGAGACGCCGTTCCGTCTCGTGGCACAGCCGTTCGAGCGCCGTGCCCGAGCGGCAAATCGCGAAGATCTCGACGAGCTTCAGCAGAGCATCGGTCAGTATTCCGGACACCTCCTCGGACAGGTCCTTCGTCGGATAGGCGATCGTCAGGCCGACCTGAAGCGTCACGCTGCAGAAGATGCTGACGAACTTCACGAACACGAAGCGAGGAAACACACGGTTCGCGATGGCGATCATGTGCCGGGCGCGCTGCTTGCGCTGAACCAGCGACTCGAGCGCCCGGCCGCAGAGAACCGTCATCGCTCGACGCGACTGGACGACGGCGCCAATCAGCGTCAGCTCTCGGTGGATCCGCGCCAAGCACTGCAGGTAGACGAGAAGCGCCGGCACGAGAATGTACGACGCGACCTCGTTGCAGGCGCGCAGCAGAATCAGAGACAGCTTGCGAACCTTGTTGCTCTCCGATACGATGGACGTCGCCACCTGGGGCACGTTCAGCAGGCATCCGAGCACAAACGAACGAACGCTGAAGAACTCCCTGGCCCTGTCATCTCGTCCGCCACACGGCGCGCACTGACCGCAGCTGATCAGCCGCTGCAGACGCCGCGTCCACAGCACGATCAGCACGGCTGCCTCAAACTCCAGGATGCCCATTGTCAGGTAGTACATCAGCTCGACAACATCGAGTAGCGTCCCGCCATTGCTCCACACGGCAACGAGGTACACAATATTCTGATAGGCGACGTCGACGGAAAAGCACACAGAAACACCAATCGAAGCGTCCAGGCCAGGAGCACGAGCACGGAGCGTCTCTTTCCGCTGGCTCCCGTCTTTGGCGGTGCTCCGTACAACACCAGCGTCATTTCGTAGAAGGCCGGACACACGACGTATAGGCAGGCTAACAGCCGGCTGCGAAGACGGCCTAAGCAAACCTGCATAGGAGAGTACCACATTTTCCAGCGTTCTCGAAAGCGGTCAACGAGTGTCGGCGGACCGTACATCGTCACATCTCTCACACAGGTCGGATTGGCTAGCCTCGCCGCCTGGCCTTAACCACGACTTGCGACTTCCTATCCATGTGACCGAACTAAGCATATCCAGTCGATTGGTTGGTTGGTGGTAGACGAGACCAGCTTTCAGCTTCAAACCGTTACGACGGTCAGAGGCGCCACTACTATTACTGTGCGCACACATATTCTGTTTGCCGCTGTTACTTCGTTTATTGCGTTTGCGACACTGCGACACGACGATAATCATTCGTAGTGATATGAACACAAAAACTGTTTCTTATGATTACTAGGCATTTTGGGGAACCCAGCAGGAAGTTACCCAGCAGAAACTTCCGCTACAACCAATGCATTCCGTATTCAGTAGAATATATAGTCCGATATACGAAGCCAGCAGCACGTTGTATGACATACTACACAGCGAGCGCATCTGATTCAAAAGACATTCCACAAGCAATAGTAAATAAAACTCATGTATATAGTGAGTGGCCATGAGTCGGAACACAATGCGTTGAGCGGGGGGAGCTGTCTAGTCATCTCCTTTAGTCTCTTGTCGATGCTTCGCGTGGAGTACATCTAAGCAAAGATATATAGATATCGTAGTCGTATCGACGTAGCATTGACGAGAAACGTTGCATTCCGTTAAGTGTCGCGTGAAGTTACAAGGGCCAGAGACCCGCAAGTAGGGGGATACGGGTGCGAGTTATTACGACATCTTAGCCAAGTGCGCCATTCAATACGAGACCTGCTCTGACACGAAATGTCACCTCACCCGGTGCATTCGTACGTGAAGTAAGTACGTCTTACGACACTTACACCTTCTCTGCCACCGTTCACCCTCTCTTTAACAGTCACAATAGCGTTTTATTCGCTGCCGCAGGCTACGAACCGTGTGTCACCACGTCAAAGTATCGCCGATTACTGAAACCTTCTGTATTGCATCCTGTCGATGCAGTTAATGATAGTAAAAGCTATCCACACTTTGATTACTGTTCCTGTCGATATTTATCTGCCACGTGCGGTCTTAGTTATTATTATTATTATTGTTGTTGTTGTTGTTGCTGTTTTTGTTCTCATTGTGCTTACTGTTATAGCCTCGATGCTGTTATCGCAATTAATCTTGCTATTTCGTTGTTTTTTTCGTTGTCGTTGTTAAAGTCGGCATTGCTATTATCTCTGTATATCACTGTGTATCATTGTACGGTGTTATATTGCATAGCGTTAAGAAAAACCGATTTGTTTTTGTCGATGTTACTCAGTGTTCTTTCGCGTGCCACGTGCGCTCATTGAACACTTGATAGTCAGGTAATCCACTTCCATGTAACGGGCTGGCCGTTTGCAATGTAAGATTCCAGTAGTAAGGCAGCAAATCATACTAGTGAAATAACCTAAAAGTATCGTACAGTCATATATGCTGCCCCTTTGTTGAATGTCGTTTGTTGCTATTTGCATCTGGTTTTCTATACGCCTTGGCTCGAAGATAATGGGGTGGATAATCATCTGAAGGCTGAAAGGCTGAAGAAAATACATTAAAATTATATATATGTATATATATATATATATATATATATATATATATATATATTTAAACAAATATATATATATATATATATATATATATAATATATATATATATATATTATATACACCTCTGGAGCATGGTTCCGGAAGGTTATTAGGGCTTATCAGATGGATTTTTATGGAGAAAGCACAGTAATGATCAAGATTCAAGATGAGAAAGAATCGAGTGAATATGGTGTTGCTAAAGGGGTAACACAACTCCTCTTTCCGGTATCTGAGGCTTCGGCTCCATTACACTGAGACGACCTTCACTGCGCACATCGTTGAGACAGTGCGCACAGCCTTAGTCTTTCTTTATGGAGAGGTCGATGACGTCCGGCGACTGTCCGTCCCGACGGCAGTGACACTTTTCCACCTAAAGATGGCTCTAAGGCTGATGTATAAGACTTGACAGAGTGCGGGAACACCTCACTCAGACAAACTTTGGCTTACTTGAAAGGTGTTTCACAATATGCACGAAGCAAGTACTTTGCCTGTAAATGCGGGTAAGAAGCCACTTTGTGTACCTAAAGTGCAGCTTCATGTAACTAATCTCGTTTCTCAATATCAAATCTCGATGCCACATATTGGAACAAGCTTCCCCCAGATGTGCGCGCAACCTCTTCTTTGACAATATTCAAACAAAGTGCTAAGCAATACTATTTAGGTACCTTACTCTAGCATAAGCCGAACACGACCATAATCATATTGACAATAAGTAAATTATAAGAAATATGCAATACAGGTCGTTCCACAAGTTTTTAAAATGAAAACCCAGAATTTTCCAAATCTTGTTTTTAATTTTTTCTTATTTGATATCTCCTCGAGAAGCTCAATACACTTTTCCCACCCGAGATTTCAGAGCATTTATACCTCTTGAGTATAATTCTGCTTCTTTAGACTGAAAATAGGCATTGACAGCAGTTGTAACCTCTTCATTGCTGGAAAAACGCTTTCCACCGAGACGATTCTTCAAATGTCTGAGAGGAAATAATCAGAGGGGCCAGGTCTGGAGAATAGGAAGGTTGTTCAATAAGTTCGAACCTCAGTTGGGCCAGTTTTGCCGTTGCTTGCCGCGACTTGTGTGCGGGAGCATTGTCCTGGTGAAACAGGACAACCTTCTTCTGCAAAGCGGGCCGTTTTCACGATGAGTTCTTGCTTCAGGCAGTCCAACAGTCTTGCATAATATTCTCCCGTGATCGTTTTACCGCTCTCAAGGTAGTCGACCAGAATTATTCCACGTTGTCCCAAAAACCGTAGCCATCATCTTTCCGGCCGATGCCGTTGTCCGCACCCTCTTCGGAGGTCCTTCACCAGGTGCACACGATTGGCGAGATGCTTCTTGGGTCTCGGAAGTGTAGTGATGGACCCAGCTTTCATCGACGGTCACGAATCTGCGCCAAAAATCCGACGGATTTTTCTACATCTTGGCCAAATTTCGCTGTGAAGCGGAAAACCCGCGCGTTGTTTGGCCTTGGTTGAGCAAATGCGGCACCTCATTTTTGCTCTGAGCTTTTTCATCTTCAAGTTTTCGTGCAGGATGAAATGCACTCTACCTCACTAACACATCCCCAAGGCCTCCGCTATCTCCCTAATGTTCACTCGCTTATCTGCGGCAACGATTTTTCCGCACTTTTTCCACGTTTTCCTCATCAGTTGCCGTTTTTGGGCGTCCTGAAGTAGTGCATCCGCGGTGCTCCTGCGACCTCTTTTTAATCATTAATCCAGTTGGAAACAGTTGGCAAAATATGGCGCAGAGTCACCGTACACCTCGTCTAACTCAGTTTTCACTTGGGTCGCATTCCCAACTTTGAAATAAAAACGCTTGATAACCCCTCAAACTCTTTTTTTCTCAATTTTTCAAAATCACCGGCCCCGATACGTTTGCCACAAGAAAAGCGATCAAACAAAATCGCAAACGGCCAATCACCATAATATTTTGACTGCTAGCATCGAAAAGTTGCCGTTTCCAATAGCGGTACAAAGCGCGAAAAAAATCGAATTCTGAAAAGCTCATTTTAAGAACTTGTAGAACTACCTGTACAAACACTCCGTACTAGCCTTTGATGGCTTCGAGGAGCTGTGAACCTCTGTACAAACACTCATGAGAAGTAATACAACCTATCTATTTATCTAATTTCAAGCTGTGCACCTGTTGTTAGATAATTCGATTTGACGTGAAAGACGCTGCGAAATGAGAAAATATAGTTGAACAAGTCTGCCGAGAGGTTGGAGATTTGTATATTTTCAGTGCCTCTCACCTCTGGTCTGATCTTGCCATGTGAAAATCACCACGTCTATACCATATACATAGTTCATGGCAATCATTACCTGGTTTGTTCGAATACAAACATGAGAGAGGAGGAATCACGAGGAGTACACGGAGTGCGCTTGTCGATTGTGCTCTCAGGCGAGTACGAAGTGTCATGCGTTTACCTGCCTGATCCTTGCAAAAGAATCGCTGCACTGCCTCCCGCGAATAACATACTGAGAGCAGCTGACAGCAGTATTAATAGCGTTATTAATGAGAGTGTTTTGTACTAAAAGGAAAGCAACGGCCAACTTTTTTAGTTTCCTAACCTATGTACAACTAGAATAAACGTCTTACTTAAATACTTCAAACATATCTCAGTTGTCACTTTAAATTGAAGGATATTAAATAATAAGCACACGATATTGAACCGTTTACTTTTCATCTTCGCTTTATTGTAATTTTGGAGAACTGGTACACTAAATGTAGAGAACGTATATACAATATAGCTGGATACAAACACTTAGCTCAATGCCGAAAACAAAATACTCGATAAGGAAAGGTTATCTTATATATCAATTAAACTTGCCATATTGTATGAGGAGCGTTTCCCTATTCAGTTCTAACAAACGAAGTCAAAAACGCACGTATTTCTGACCAGTGCTTTGGTTTAGAACTCATACAAATGAGAGTAGGTAAGAACAGAATAGCAAATAAGGCCAAAAGGTATATTGTAATTATAATGAGCTAAAAAAAAACTTGAAAAATAATATAGGAAAAACCTGCGCTGGAAACAACAATAATTCTATGCAAACATTTTAACACTTCTACACCCCGAGAAAAACGGAATCTTGTGAACACGTTATACAGAATATATCGCTATACGATTTACCAGAGTTAGTTTGGTTAACCACAACAACACTTCCACAGCTAGAAGTTGCTACATAATAGCCAAAATACTCAACAAGTTTCGCAATAATGGGTTAAAACGGCTTGGCTTGTACTTATAACCGACTACAATTATAAATTATTTCTTTGAACGCGCATAACCAATATGGTCTCACTGAAAAATTACCTTTAAGGAAATTATATTAAGGAAACTAAGCGAGGATATAGCCAACGCCATAAATTAGCACAAACTTAAATTTAAAAAACATAGCAAACAGTAACGCAGGAAAGAGAATGATACGTTTCTGGCTATAACTAAATCAGCAGGATAAAATAGTTGGATGATAAGCAAATGTAAAGAGGAAAGAATACGCACCAACAGGAGATAATGAGGCACTGAGGGACTGTTATATTCGGTTCCTTTACGTATTGTGGTTGGCACATTGACAACTCCTTTATAGCACAATGTTCTAGAGTTTCAACTTACACCAGTGCCTCGGCAGACTCCGGCATCGTATTGAGATGCGCGTCACCGAGTATTGTGGATTTTATAACCGATTCTACCGACAAGAGAGTCTCCAAACAAGGTAACAAAGTGCGCTGAGTTTTCCTTTGGTGCCTGTAAAACCCACGTTCAATAGTGGTGTCCCGTTCAGCGCCACCCCTTATTTCCAGAAAACAGACTCTCACAGAGCAGATCGTCTGAGATTTTAAATTTGATTTTATTGCGTTCTCGTTGCAGTATAGTCACTCCTTGCAAATGAAGCCACTCCTCCTCCACGGACCGTCTCTGCATCTAAAATAAAGGTTGTATTAATTTAACTTCCGTAGGGGCCATTCCAAAGCGGGCATTGTAATGCCAAAGTAATACCGAGCCTCTGTCTGGCAGTCTAACTGTGCGGACGTGTCTAGCCGAGCTCTGTGGTACATACCGGAGAAACTCGCGTTACTCCGGGGTGCCCGGTGCCGGACCTGTAGCGTTGGTGCGTGGAGGCCTTGCAACAGAGTTTTGTTGTGTTCTGGTGGTTTTTTCGAGTTTTATTGCTCACTTTTCGAGAAAATTGGTTCACACTCAGTATCGGCGATCCCAACGACGACCGAAAAGAGAACCACCTGGTCGGTGAAACGGTACACTCTCGCCTCCAAAGGTACTGTACTTAGTAGCCCTCTCTTCCAGATACTAGTTGGGGGCCGCGTTTGTTGAGGACAGACGGACCAAGTAGGAATTTTTCATATTTCTACTTCTCGATCACTAGGCTGATACACGTGGGGGGCCCGCCAGTCTCGGTTTCTCCGGCCACTCTGGGGGCCGCATATGGTTTCTCGGTGAGGTTGGTCAGTAATAAGGAGTGGAAAGAGTAGGAGGCGAGGGGATGGAGAGGGACAGCGGCGAGGGGTGGAGAGAAATCGGCCGTACGAGGGAAGCAAGCCGGCCCCAAGAGGCGCGACGGGAAAGAGGTGATTATTTACTGCTCACCAACGGGTAAGAAGAATCACCAGCCAGGAAACAGCTGGGAGGGTATCAGTCCGGGAGACCCATATATATGTGTGTATGTGTATGACTATATATAATATGCGCATATTCGGCGTATGCATTTTATGGGTGTGTGTGTGTAATAGGATACCTTCATATATATTGTATGGTATGCTATAGTATAGTATATTATATGGTAAGATATTGTATATATGATCTATTACCGGTATGTTACTATGTATGATATATTATATAGAGATATACTAATTATTTAGATTAAACAGTAAGGGATGGACGAGGAGGACAAGAAACGGAGACGCAGGGCGTCGAAGGGAATAGGAAGAGGGTGGCTATTGAATCTCCAAAAAGGGGGAGGAAGCCGCAAAGTGTGCCAGGGATTGGGGAGAGCTGTGAAGAGAAAAGCAGCTCCAAGAGGTCCTTCAAGTGATGCGGCAACAAATCGGGCAAACGCCTAATCTGTGTAAGGCCAGTAACACGAAGATCGAGCTCAAGGAGCTGTCTCAAAAGCTCCCCAGGACCCTGGAACGTCTAGAAAAGGTCTTGGAGGACAGAGGGAAGGCCTACCGAGAAGTTAGGTCAGCTGATGAGGAAGAGATAGAACAGCTTAGAGGGGAAGTCGAAACTCTACGAACAAACGAGTGCAGACTGAGGGGTAGAGCTCGAGGGTCTAAGAGGAAAACGGGGTACAGGAGAATAGGGAAGACATCCAACGAGACAAGATAAGCGAGCGGGTAAAGGCCTCGAACTCCTATGCGCACGTTGTCACGGGGAGCTAGATAAAGATAGGGCCAAGGAGCTGGAACTAGAAACAGAGGGCCACGGAGATAGAAAATAGTATAGAAAGGGCAAGCACTCCGGAAGAGGCTGGTGAGAGCCGTCAAGGGACACTGGCCTGAGAGGGTGATTAAACACTTAAAGGTCACCACTGACGCCCTCACACTCAGAGGGAGGTTAGGGTAGCGGTTATCACTAAAGGGTCAGATTCGGATAAGGGTTTTAAATAGAGGGGCTGGCGGCACAGTTTCCCACGCTAGCAGCGGTGGCTGACATGAGCGCAGGGACGGCTGCTGTTCTTAAAAATAGCGACGCCGTCGAATTCTTAGAGGGTTAGGAACCAAGCGGCCTCTAACGGTACTGGTAGTGGGAGTGATAAACCCGGAAGAAGAACTTAGGGACCACGACCTGGGGTGCTCCAAGCTGTCGTGGGAAAAGCGCTGGGGCTGGATGGCGGGAGAACCCCCGTTGATGCACGTCACAAGGGAGCGCCGTACACAGACGCTTCTACAGGCTCTGGAAATCTGCTGCCGTAAGACCGGCGACGGCAGTGGCATCATAGAGGTTTGTTCGAGACAAACAAGGAAGACCGGAGCCAAACCGGAGACTACCACCCGGCGGAGCAGGGAGCAAGGAGCACCCTCCAGGGTTAAGGTCGAAGAGGGAAAAACCTTCGCCGACACTCTCCGGGGTGTTAGAGAACAAGTCATGCAGCAAGAAGGCGCCGGGATAACGGTTAGGGGGGTAGTTAAAAGCAAGGAGGGTGACCTATAATTAGAATAGAGGAGAGTGAAAAGGGCGCAGGAGAGAAAAAATGGCGGCGGCCATTCGGAATCTGCGAAGATGCAGGCCGACTGCCGAGAGCTTAACCAGGGGCAGACCATCGCCCTGTGGGGGATTGACCCACTCTTGGACGGGAGCAGGTCGAAAGCGAGCTGCAAAAGGCCTTGCAGCTTCCGGCCGGCGCCAAGATCACAGCTACCGAGCCAAGGCTCGGAAGAGCTGAAGTTTGGTACGCACTGGTCACGGCGTCCCCGGCGGCGGCAAGAGCCATATGCTCCCGCAAGACCCTTAAGCTGGGCTCGAGGTGGTGCAGGACCTGAGGAGGTGATTAGGCTCCCCAACTGCTACAAGTGTCATAGGCCGGGCCATAAGGCCCAAGACTGCAAAGCAGAGAGCCAGGTGCCCTCGGGTATGCCACAAATGTGGTGAACCTGACCACCTGGTAGCCAATTGCAAAGCAAACGACACCAAGTGTCTGGTCTGCGGAATAGAGGGGCACCGAGCGGATAGGATGTCTTGCCCGGCCTATAGGGAGCAAGTCGAGCAGCGGCGGGAGGCCCGAAGGGGCGTCGCCAAGGACAGGTAGATGGCAAGGAGACCCAAGTAGAAGCCCAAATAACCAAGAAGAGCAATAAAAAGGGGAATTAAAGACAAGGGGGCTAAAAATAAGAAGAAAACCGTTCTATCCCAGCAGAGGACGGAAAGGGTGATTGGAACTTAGTAGGTAGGGGGCCCTTTATCCGACCAATGTTAAAGATACTTCAGGTAAACCTTAACCGCTGCAGGGCGGCGCATGACATGCTCGATGAGATAGTACGCAGAGAATCTATAGGCCTCTGCCTGCTTTCCGAGCCAAACATAGCGATCACCAAGCGGAAGGCAGACTGGGTATCTGACGCAGAGGCGGATACCGCAATCTGGTGGACGGGTTCCGAGAGAAACCTCAGCGAATTAGGGGCGGGGGGTGTCGGGGAGGGGTTCTCCTGGCTGGAGATTGACCGGGTAGGGGTCATCTATAGCTGCTACTTCTCTCCCAACAGGGAGGAGGAGGAATTCGAGGAATTTCTCGAGGAACTTGCCCAGAGCGCGGGGGCACATGCAGGTAAGAGGGTAGTGATCACCGGGGATTTTAACGCAGCCAGCATAGCATGGGGTAGCCGAACCACAACTAGACGGGCCCAAACTCTACAGGAGTGGATGGCTGAAAAAAGTCTAAATGGTTCTTAATGACGGAAGGGTCCCCACCTTTTCCAGAGGGAGCCAGACGGCCTTCATTGACCTAACAATGGTCAATGAGGCGGCCTTTCCACTGGTGGTAGAGTGGAGGGTGAGGGAGACGGAGGAGACCATGAGTGACCACAGATACATCTGTTTTCACCATCAGTACCCCCGAGGTGGCCCTCGCCCAGCCCCCTAAGTAAGAGATGGCAGATGCGGAAACTTGACGCCAAGATTCTAGTGGCTGAAAATAGACGAGGGTTGCCAAAACAACTGGGAGACACGGTGGGGGGATGAATATCAAATAATTAGCATACTCTCTACAGCATGCGAGAAAGCTGCTCCCTCACAACACCATGGGAGCCGCCACCCTCCTAATTCTGGTGGAACAAAGGGATCAGCAGCTGCCCGCAGGCTTGCATTAGGCATAATAGGATTTTCACGGAACACGCAGCTGGTTAACGCAAAGAAAACGACGGGTGGGATTTTAAACGGGGAGCGAGAGACCGCAAGAGCTGAATCCCAATTGACGGAGTACAAGGCTGCTCGATTGAGACTTCGAGGACTCATCGCCAAAGTAAAGCCCGAGCGGAGAAAGAGCTGATAGACGCGGTGGAGAGCGACGTATGGGGCCTGCCGTACCGAATAGTTTATGGCCCAAACTCCGGAGACCCTCCCCCGAAACTCCCCCCGGATGTGCTGCGGGAGACTGTAACCGGTCTTTTTCCGGCACAGCCGCGGAGAGAAACGAGAGAGTTCTCGGTCACCCCGGAAAACATTCCGGAGGTGACGCTGGAGGAGGTCGAACAAGCCCGGAATACGGTTGGCAACCGGTAAAGCGCCCGGCCTAGACGGAATTCCCCCATAGGTGAGCGAGGCTACTGGTTCAAAAGGTGGCCTAAGGTCTTCCAAGACCTTGCAACAAGCTGTTGAGAGAGGGAGATTTCTCGAGGCCTGTGGAAAAGGGCAAGCAGGGTTCTAAAATCCCCAAACCCGGGAGGAAGACGGGGCCTTCGGCTTACCGGCCCAGATGCCTCATTGAACGGGGGCCATGGGTAAGCTCCTGGAGAAACGTTATAGTCAAGAGACTAAAGCGACGAGATTCATGGAAAAGAACGCCCTAATCAGGAATGCCCAGTAACGGCCCTTCCGGAAGGGCAGATCCGCATTAGGGGTTCTAAACGAAGGGTTCTGAAACGGGCGGGTGAGGAGACTATGAAGACCCCTAAAACAAGGGGATTCGTGCTCCTGATCCTCCTGGATGTCAAAAATGCCTTCAACACAATGAATTGGAAAGTAATTGTGGAGGCGATGAAGAGGAAGGGCTTTTCCCTCTACCTCCGTCGAATGATTTCATCCTACCTGGATGACAGAGGCTTGGTTGCAGGGGGGCAGGAGTACGAGGTTACTGCCGGAGTCCCACAGGGCTCGATTCTAGGACCCGTGCTCTGGAACATAGCTTACGACGGGGTGCTCGAGATCCCAGGTCTCCCGTATGGGGTGGAGACGTTGGCGTACGCCGATGACCTTGCACTCATGATAACGGCCAGGACCGAAAGAGCCCTGGAGAGCGCCGCCAATGAGGCCTTGTCAATGGTGTCCGAGTGGATGGAGTCCCATCACTTGAAACTGGCACCCGACAAGACGGAGGCGATGTACCTAACAGGCAGAAAGAGGACGACCGGCATTAACCTCGTGATGGCGGGCCACCCGATAGAAATCAGAAAGAAGGTAAAGTACCTTGGGGTCATGCTAGACACCGGACTGACCGGATCGGCACACGTTAAGTACGTGGCCGAAAAGGCCCAAAGGGTCTCCCTGAACCTGGCGCGGATCATGCCTAGGGTCGGTGGGGTGGCTGAGGTGAAAAGAAGGCTCCTGGCCTCGGTGGCCGAATCAACGGCGCTATACGCAGCCCCAGTCTGGGGGGACATGGCAATGCGGACGGCGAAAAATAGGGGGGCACTAAGGTCGACCCAACGAACGCTGGCAATCAGGGTAAGCCGGGCGTATCGAACAGTCTCGACCGAAGCTCTCCTGGTCCTAGCCAAAATGCTGCCATGGGACCTCCTAGTGGCTGAACGAAGTAAAATGTATCTAGACGAAGGTCTGGATCTCACCAGGGCCAGGAGTGCCACCATATCGGCCTGGCATGAGGAATGGGCGCAGGTAAGACCCGGTGTGACCACAGGGAGCTGGACCAAGAGTCTGATACCGGACCTCAGGGTATGGTATGACCGCCGACACGGGGAGCTTTCCTACTGGACGACTCAGGTTCTGACCGGACACGGCCAGTTCCAGAGCTACCTGTCAAGGATCAAGAAGGCCATCAGCGATATCTGCGTACTGTGCGACTCTGGAGAAACGGACAACGTAGAGCATACTGTTCTGCGGTGTGATGCTCTCAGGGAAGCACGGGACGCAGCACCAACCGCTGTGAGGGGCCGACCCATCAAGGAGGTGGTCTCCCATATGATGACTTCGGCGGAGGCATGGAGGGAGGCGACGAACTTGTTCGACGCTGTTTTGACACTCAAGACAGCCAAGGAAACGGCCAGGCGGGAGAGGTTTGAGCGGGTCTCTCGGGAGAGTGGTCGAGACGAGGAGCCGAGGGAGGGGGGAGGGGGTGGGGAGCAGCCAGGCCCTCATGGTCTCGACGCACCCTCACAGAAAAATAAACTAAGGCAAACCGAAAGAGACAGTATCCCGGATTCCCCAGAGGAACCCTTAGGCGGTTTTTTAGGCTTACATGTGCGGCATGACTTCTGGGTGAAAAGTTCAGCTATGGCTATGTACTAAGAAGCAAGGCCCTAGAAGGTGTAAGAAAGCAATATTTATACGCTGCACTTTGAAGATCACGTGATTTTAAATGATACGGGTACGCAGATGTTGGAACAAGCACTTAGGATCTTGGGGAAGCCCATGAGACCACGGCCAAATGTTCGAAATGGCATTCGCCGCTTCTTCTAATGGCCCATACTACTGTATATGGTGGTTCTATGAAGACAAGCAGGTAATCAGAGAGTGAAGCGTAAGGGGGTTAGGTTTTAGTGGGTATGTGTCTCAACGAAAAACCCATACACTGCGGTCGAGTGCCATACTGCACCCACAAATGGAAGTGGGACCCTTCTCATTTCTTACTCGCAGCGATATAACGTAAGAGTATTAAAATCTGCTCCATAAATATATGCTTCTTCAGTTGCGCAAATATATCTGAAAACCAACGATTAAATATGCGTTATTGCCACCACGATTAAACAGGTACCTGCTCCATATGTTTCGTCATTCAGGCTGCAAATATGTAGCAAGAGCGGGCGCTCTCTAACTAGTAGTAAAAACAGTTCCCAGAAACATGTTGTTTTTGATTCTAGCATATCTACGGCTAGAATTAAAACAACATGAAACCACGAGATAGGCGTATCTGCCATTTGCCTTGATTTAGCTATGTCTCCGCCTATCTCGTGTCCTATTGAGCTAAGTTTTCGCTTATCTATTTGAGATATTTAGGGTTTTCCCCAACAGTCCCGTTGAAGAAGAGCAGGCAGCGTGAATACACAGCCTGCTCTCTAAATGGCGACGTAACTATATTATCTATATATATATATATCAGAGAAAAAGACATGCTTTATTTGCTAGTGCCCGTTTGTGCCTGCCGATAACGAAACAGACGGCCAACGGATTTATTTATGGCAGGGATGACGTTTAGCGCATATCAGGTGGCTTTGCGCTTCCTCCACAATGACCTGTTTGTGCTGAGTCTTGCAATGGGCTATACACGCCGCCTCGTTTTTCGGGCACCCATGTGATCCTTTCGACTCCAGTGCAGACACATCTGAAATAGACAAAGCCAATGCCCAGATAAACAGCTTGCTCTACAGTTTTTATACTAATTGACAACCAATATATATATATATATTAAATAATCTATGATATATATATATATATATATATAATATATATATATATATATATATATTATATATCTATATATATATATTATATATATCTATTATGGTAGTGATCTTCTTAGTTTAGTACCGTAAACAAATATGTGACAAAATTCTTCTCGCCACTAACCATCAGCAGATAATTCAATTCAGTTATTACTTTCAAACACACGCTCCTTACTAAACATCCGTGTTTATACATCGTGTACTCGTCATTCCAAGTTATCTATAAAGTTATTAATACTTATATTCACTCAGGTTAAACTAAATTGTCAAATTCTACTAATAATTAATGACCTGCATGCCGTTGAAATGTCTTATTGATCGAGGCATTGTTCATTAGGTAATTTATGATGCCATCTTTCCTTGAATAATTTAAGTGATGTACATTCCCATAATTCATTATCGAGAGCGTTCCATATGTTGGCCATAGCCAAGTGTTATAACTATATTGATTGAAGCAATAATGCAATCTTTACAATCAATTTTTGACAACAACAACGGAGAGCTGAAGCTATTAGGGCAAGCTACCCCACACACTCCTCACCACACGTCAAGTGTTCCTAACCACGGCAGACGGTCGAATCGAGACAATCAATAGGTATCGTACCATCGGACTATAGCCGTCGTGAGACCCAGCTGTCACACCAATTGATAGATTCTCAGAAGGACCGCGTTTCCCTTTAGATTCACGTGGTTTACCGTTCTGCTTTCATACGATTTGTGTCACATGGCGGGTATGGATCTCTTGGACGACCATAAAGCTCCTTCTGTATCCGGTGGCCAGGATTCCAGCCCAAGCCACCGTTAACAGTGAGCTCTTGGGCATGCTCAATGCATGCTGTGGATACGTGCGTCTTTCTCGGCGCGGCTTACTGTGGTTTTGTACTACATGCTGCGAGGCTGTTTTGCCGCCGTAAGCACCTATGAATGTTTCAATAGTGGTCCTTCTCAGTTTCTTTTTTTTCTCAGTTAGGTGTCGCACAAGCACTTAGGCGTAGCTTGCCTAGAAATTCCTCCCGATTTTAAGGAGGGGAGAAATGCGTTACGCACTTTGACTGTGCGCCGAGCAGCATCGGACTCACCAAAAGACTACCGGCGATATCGACTAATTCGACGCCGGATTTACGATGGTCCGGCGAAAACCGCAGCCCTCTTTAAGATTCGCTCCAGGCCTCCCAGATCTTCGGTTATATCAGTACTATAGGAGAAATTCTTTATATGCTCGAATGTGATTCTCAGTTGTATAGTGATGTATGGACCTATAGTTTATACTGCTTTCCTTTTGAATTCCACCTCAGTTTTGTTCTATAACATACAATAAAGGCATCTTGTTTTTATAAATAGTATACTTTCTGGACTATATGCCTGTATCTAGTACAGCTTACAGTGCACAGTGGACATTACCAGGGACTAATTCCAGTTCCAGTATCATTTAGTTTTCTAATACTGCAGCACGTTGATACTAATACCCAACCATTGCCGTCTGCTCTGACTTATTGCACTTAAAGTTCCTTGCGACTAGCAGGGGCCTCCAGGCAAAGCTAGTTATGTATTTCGGGGCTACCTAGTCTAGCGGATAAGTGCAAAGTGCCAGACGTATAAAATATTTGACAAAGTATCGCAAAATGTTTGCTATGTAACTATCTGAAATATCTCTTCGCCTTGATATATTCATCACTATAGATTATTCAAAGCAAAGGAAGAGAAGCCCTTTTCCAACGGCAACAGTAATTCATTTGCACTGCTATCGTAATGCAGAGCAGCGTGACTATATCTGAAAATAGTTTAAGAGAGGACGTCGCGAAAGCTAACCACATCTACATACACACGAGCTATCTGCTCGGTAGATTAGTCACTGCGATCTTCGTATCGTAGTTCTCAGAGTCTCGCTGGAACAATTCCTTTCAGAAGAGAATAATCTGAGATTTACAAAATCATTGAATTTTAACACCCTAATATTGTAGTACCTATGACAGGATCATAACTTTCACCACTCTCTTAATCGATATGACGTACCTTGGAAGAAGAGTGCGAGGCACACAATAAACGCGAACAGAATCGATTTCATCATGTTTTGCGGAGCACGGTGAGACAGCAGTTCGATTCAGTGCCTTAGTACTGTCAAGTGGGGGCAAGGCAAAACTTTACGAACTTGAAGGTGCGGGTAGGATGTGGACGGGGGGGGGGGGGGTTGGGGGGGGGGGGGAAGAGTCGTGTCATCCGTGACCACACTCTCACGTAGCTGACCAGCTGTTCAGAGCAAAAATGCGCCAAAAATAACCTCACTATCGGCTGTTGTGCTAGACATATCGCCGACTGAGACGAGCACCTCGAGCTTAACTGGTGCTGTCTGCTACTCTATCTCTCACCGTGTCACGTTTTTCAAACGTGTCGATGCTTTTGTCAGATAGTCGAGAAGCCCTACTATTGATTGACACCGACGGCGACATGCCATGCCGCTGCTCGTTGAGCATCTATGTTCGTTCGTGACTCAATCTCTGCTTCTTAAAATGTTTCTGTTTTAACTTATCGCGTTATATTATTGCCTTAGTGACCGAATTTTATACAGATGAAGAAAATGAGCCGACTCTGAGCTGAGTTGTTGTTAATTGGTGAATAATAATTGCTTCATGTTGAGAAATCGTACAGTATTGCCATATATATATATATATATATATATATACATATATATATATCTTATATATAGGGGCGGCATTTAGAGTACATCAAGCCTAAAATGCTACCGCCATCATTTCACCCTCTTTCGCATGACGGCTTATCGGAGTTCCGTGGATGGCCTTCCCTTCCCTTGGTCTACAAAATCTTATTCCTCTCAGCCTCTCCATTTTATGGCATTCTTATCTGGCGGAGTGGGTTTGAAGTTGTTCTCCGTCGGGCTCAAAGATGCAAAACGGTGCTCTAAGAGTCATATCTGCGTGACAGCAACCGACGTTATTCGAGTGCCTCCTTCTCTTGCCGTTCCGTCGGCGTCCGTTGCAAGGGCATGACCAGCTGCTGTGCCGCGCCCCGCTTACAAACAAGCTATGTTGGGTAGTTACAATGATGATGAACGTGGTAACTGATGAAGACGGATAAACTGCAACGATGATAATGATGACTAGGATTGGTGTGCAGCAAAACCGTAATGCTATCAATGCAAAAGAAACTCAAGTGGTGGTCCTCGGTAACTACAATCTATACTCGGATTACTAGAACTTGATCGCCTTGGAAGAGCGAGAGAAACCAGAGCATATAACACGGTCACACTGAAGATCCGCCGGCATCGAAGCAGGCAAGGGCAGCCAAGTTTTTGGCGTACGAGCTGTCAGCAGAAGTTGGAGCACTCTTCCGGTTAGCTTGCGTTGGTTAAAATCCTAAACAAACTTCAAGGAGAAGTTAAAGTCACACCTATTACCCCGTCGATAATGGGTACACTAGTCTTCCTAAATTGACTCTCACATAGAGGTAAGCACACGTAATTTCATTCCGGCTGCAACCTTTTACCAATACAATGGTGACTGTAGTAGGTTTAAATTACTATAGACTCCTTGTAAATCTTTTCAATTGTATGAAACAACATACCGTTGTAAGTGTGTATGTAATAAATAACGGACCCTTGTTCCCAAAAAAATGTCGATGGGGACGACGACGACGACACTAATGACGATGATGGTGAAGATGAAGGTGACGACAAAGATGTGAAGGATGAAGGTGATGGTGATGCTGTAGTGAGTGCAAAGTAGTGGCGACAGGGTCGCCGGCAAGTGATTATATAGAATTGAGCAAGTGATGATGACAACAATAATTATTCAGGTATACACTGAACGTATAGTTAATGCGTACCAAAGTTAGCTGTAGAGTTTCACGCTAGTCGACTCCTCTAGTCTCAAGGGTTGCTAAGATCACGAATGTCTAAGGATTTCTACACTAAATTCTAAATTTAGAGATACTTTCCAAGAGAGCCACACAAGAACAGGTCCGCGCCGTTGAGATCATAAACAAAACTGAAGCTTTTCTCTTGTAGCTTCAATTATGAATTAACACATGCTTAATAAAATTATAGTAAGGGACACAACGCTCAATCGGCTTTAATCGATACTGCCACCGACAATCTTGTTGGAGTGGCAAACCAAATTCCTCACTCGTGTAGCACGAAGCTCCGAGGAATCGTGCTTTCCAGTGTGAGGGTAAAAAGTACCACCAGGGAGCGAGATACCATAGTGATGCGTGGAATCCAGTTATCATTTTGGTGTGATGTGTGTGAACCGACGGAAAAGCGAGAAGACAGGCCGCTGTGAAGTTCAAACGGGACTTCTTCAGCCGAGTGAAGCAGAAACGAAACCACTCACGAAATGGTCGGGAGGCTCCGGGCGGTTCGCTGCGTAGATTAAAAAGGCATGATCCCAATCAGAGTCCGGCCTGTGCCCTCAGTACACCGGCCCACCTTAACTCCCAATGGGCCCAAACAAGGTGGAGAAGAGCGAAGCTAAAGGAGAAATGCACGGACATAGACAACAATTTGGAGAATGTGGAGGGCATATCTCCCACAACGCCACGGATTCAAAGAAAAATATTAGTAGCACTGACGATTTTGAAAACGACCTTACCGGTTGAGCTGCAGCCAGCCAAAAGGCCAACGCGGCAAGGAAAACGTGAAGAGGACCTGCAGAATTGTGCGAGGACCTAGGTGACCTCCTGGAGGTGGCCAAGCAGCTCACCGTGCTTAAGTAAAACATGTCACTACCCAAATCACTTGCCTTGACAAATGCACGTGGCAGCACGTGGAAATAGCCACAAAGCTGACGAAGCAAAGTACGCAAGTTCTGTCAGGTTGAACTGAAGAAAGTTAACGCCAAACAAAAGGAAGAAGTGCACATTATGTCATCCAGGTCATCTCAGGATACCTGAAGGATCAAAGTGTTTTCGACGGTGAAGAGCAAACCAAACATCCCGCACGAGATCCGCAGGACTCGACTCTGGGTCCCCTGCTCTGCTTCGGAACCTAGCATACGATGACGCACTCCGCTAAGATCATCTTTCGCAAGGTATAAGAATGATGATCGCGTATGCGTAGAGTATTGCTGAGTCAGCCCTTTGGGTCCCCAGCCTAGCTCAAGGCCTCTTTGAAAACGAATACGGCAAAGGTATCCTTAGAAGACATCCTCAGAGAGTGGCGGCACTCAGAAACGCTGCTCTGGTGCTGGCAAGAAATTTGTCCTAGAACCCAAAGCTCGACGAAAGACGAAAACTCTGCGACAATAGCTCAAGGTGCAGAAGGGAAATCGAAAGAGACAGAGAAAGAGAGCAATGGAGGCATGGCAAGCCAAATGCTACTTTATTTATTCTGAAGCACCGGAACACACTCTACGATCACTCAACCTAAACATAAAAGTAATTCAGTGGCTTGGGGAAGAACTGAAGCTGAGTCATTTTACATCCACTAGCTTACGCATATCCTCAAGACACATGAAGACCTCAATTGCAAAACTCAGAAACTAATAAGGCAAACCGAAAGAGACAGTATCCCGGATCCCCTAGAGGAACCCTTAGGCAGTTTTTAGGCTACATGTGCGGCATGACTTCTGGGTGAAAAGTTCAGCTATGGCTATGTACTAAAGAAGCAAGGAGCCCTAGGAAGGTGTAAGAAAGCAATATTTATACCTGCTGCACTTTGAAGATCACGTGACTTTAAATGATACGGGTACGCAGATGTTGGAACAAAGCACTTAGGATCTTGGGGAAGCCCATGAGACCACGGCCAAATGTTCGAAATGGCATTCGCCGCTTCTTCTAATGGCCCATACTACCGCATGGTGGTTCTATGAAGACAAAGCAGGTAATCAGAGAGTGAAGCGTAAGGGGGAGTTACGTTTAGTGGGTATGGGTCTCAACGAAAAAGACACCCAGACACTGCGGTCGAGTGCCATACTGCACCCACAAATGGGAAGTGGGACCCTTCTCATTTCTTACTCGCAGCGATATAACGTAAGAGTAATTAAATCTCCTCCATAAAAATATGCTTCATTCAGTTGCGCAAATATATCTGAAAACCAACGATTAAATATGCTTATTGCCACCACGATTAAACAGGTACCTGCTCCATATATGTTCTCGTCATTCAGACTGCAAATATGTAGCAAGAGCGGGCGCTCTCTAACTAGTAGTAAAAACAGTTCCCAGAAACATGTTGTTTTTGATTCTAGCATATCTACGGGCTAGAATTAAAAACAACATGAAACCACGAGATATGCGTATCTGCCATTTGCCTTGATTTAGCTATGTCTCCGCCTATCTCGTTGTCCTATTGAGCTAAGTTTTCGCTTATCTATGTTGAGATATTTAGGGTTTCCCCAACAGTCCCGTTGAAGAAGAGCAGGCAGCATGAATACACAGCCTGCTCTCTAAATGGCGACGTAACTATATATATATATATATATATATCAGAGAAAATAGACATGCTTTATTTGCTAGTGCCCGTTTGTGCCTGCCGATAACGAAACAGACGGTCAACGGATTTATTTATGGCAGGGATGACGTTTAGTGCATATGCAGGTGGCTTTGCCCTTCCCTCCACAATGACCTGGTTTGTGCAGAGTCTTGCAATGGGCTATACACGCCGCCTCGTCTTTCGGGCACCCATATGATCCTTTCGACTCCACTGCAGACACATCTGAAATAGACAAAGCACAATGCCCAGATAAACAGCTTGCTCTAACAGTTTGTATACTAATATGACAACCAATATATATATATATATATATATATATATATATGGTAGTGATAGTTCTTAGTTTAGTACCGTAAACAAATATAGCCCAGATAAACAGCTTGCTCTAACAGTTTTTATACTAATATGACAACCAATATATATATATATATATATATATATATATATGGTAGTGATAGTTCTTAGTTTAGTACCGTAAACAAATATAGTGACAAAATTCTTCTCGCCACTAACCATCAGCATGATCATTCAATTCAGTTTATTACTTTCAAACACACGCTCCTTACTAAACATCCGTGTTTTATACATCGTTGTACTCGTCATTCCAAGTTATCTATAAAGTTATTAATACTTATATGCACTCAGGTTAAACTAAATTGTCAAATTCTACTAATAATAATAATGACCTGCATGCCGTTGAAATGTCTTATCGATCGAGGCATTGTTCATTAGGTAATTTATGATGCCATCTTTCCTTGAATAACTTAAGTGATGTACATTCCCATAATTCATTATCGAGAGCGTTCCATATGTTGGCCATAGCCAAGTGTTTATAACTATATTGATTGAAGCAATAATTATCAGGGTAGTAGAAGCAAATGCTATTAAACGAGAAAAATATCGGTTAAAGAGAACAATCGTCATACGTTAACATGAAGTAGCAGCACTTGATTAATATCGGCACTGTACAGGCGAGCTCAGTTGCACTGCCCTTGTGGACCGCCGACATCTTTGACAACAACAACGGAGAAGCTGAAGCTATTAGGGCTACCCTCACAACACGTCAAGTTTTCCTAACCACGGCAGACGGTCGAATCGAGACAATCAATAGGTATCGTACTATCGGACTATAGCCGTCGTGAGACCCAGCTGTCACACCAATTGATAGATTCTCAGAAGGACCGCGTTTCCCTTTAGATTCACGTGGTTTACCGTTCTGCTTTCATACGATTTGTGTCACATGGCGGGTATGGATCTCTTGGACGACCATAAAGCTCCTTCTGTATCCGGTGGCCAGGATTCCAGCCCAAGCCACCGTTAACAGTGAGCTCTTGGCATGCTCAATGCATGCTGTGGATACGTGCGTCTTTCTCGGCGCGGCTTACTGTGGTTGTTGTACTACATGCTGCGAGGCTGTTTTGCCGCCGTAAGCACCTATGAATGTTTCAATAGTGTCTCAGTTCTTCTTTTTCTCAGTTAGGTGTCGCACAAGCACTTAGGCGTAGCTTGCCTAGAAATTCCTCCCGATTTTAAGGAGGGGAGAAATGCGTTACGCACTTTGACTGTGCGCCGAGCAGCATCGGACTCACCACAAGACTACCGGCGATATCGACTAAATTCGACGCCGGATTTACGATGGTCCGGCGAAAAACCGCAGCCTCTCTTAAGATTCGCTCCAGGCCTCCCAGATCTTCGGTTATATCAGTACTATAGGAGAAATTTCTTTCTGCTCGAATGTGATTCTCAGTTGTATAATTATGTAGAGACCTATAGTTTACTACTGCTTTCCTTTTTCGAATTCCACCTCAGTTTTGTTCTATAACATACAATAAAGGCACCTTGCTTTTATAAATAGTATACTTTCTTGGACTATATGCCTGTATCTAGTACAGCTTACAGTGCACAGTGGACATCACCAGGGACTGGTTCCAGTCCAGTATCATCTAGTTTTCTAATACTGCAGCACGTTGATACTAATACCCAACCATTGCCGCCTGCTTTGACTGATATTGCACTTAAAGTTCCTTTGCGACTAGCAGGGGCCTCCAGGCAAAGCTAGTTATGTATTTCGGGGCTACCTAGTCTAGCGGATAAGTGCAAAGTGCCAGACGTATAAAATATTTGACAAAGTATCGCAAATGTTTGCTATGTAACTATCTGAAATATCTCTTCTCCTTGATATATTCATCAGCTATAGATTATTCAAAGCAACGGAAGAGAAGCCCTTTTCCAACGGCAACAGTAATTCATTTGCACTGCTATCGTAATGCAGCGTGACTATATCTGAAAATAATTTAAGAGAGGACGTCGCGAAAGCTAACCACATACTACATACACACGAGCTATCTGCTCGGTAGATTTAGTCACTGCGATCTTCGTATCGTAGTTCTCAGAGTAGTCTACGCTTGGAACAATTCCTTTCAGAAGAGAATAATCTGAGATTTACAAAATCATTGAAATTTAACACCCTAATATTGTAGTACCTATGACAGGATCATAACTTTCACCACTCTCTTAAGTCGATATGACGTACCTTGGAAGAAGAGTGCGAGGCACACAAATAATCGCGAACAGAATCGATTTCATCATGTTTGCGGAGCACGGTGAGACAGCAGTTCGATTCAGTGCCTTATGTACTGTCAAGTGGGGCAAGGCAAACTTTACGACATTGAAGGTGCGGGTAGGATGTGGACGGGGGGGGGGGGGGGTTGGGGGGGGGGGAGTCGTGTCGTCCGTGACCACACTCTCACGTAGCTGACCAGCTGTTCAGAGCAAAAATGCGCCAAAAATAACCTCACTATCGGCTGTTGTGCCTAGACATATCGCCGACTGAGACGAGCACCTCGAGCTAACTGGTGCTGTCTGCTACTCTATCTCTCACCGTGTCACGTTTTTCAACGTGTCGATGCTTTTGTCAGATAGTCGAGAAGCCCTACTATTGATTGACACGACGGCGACATGCCATGCCGCTGCTCGTTGAGCATCTATGTTCGTTCGTGACTCAATCTCTGCTTCTTAAAATGTTTCTGTTTTAACTTATTCGCGTTATATTATTGCCTTAGTGACCGAATTTATACAGATGAAGAAAAATGGCCGACTCTGACTGATTGTTGTTAATTGGTGAATAATAATGCTCATGTTGAGAAATCGTACAGTATTGCATATATATATATATATATATATATATGCTAGCGGGCGCATTTAGAGTACATCAAGCCTAAATGCTACGCCATCATTTCCACCCTCTTTCGCATGCGGCTTATCGGAGTTCCGTGGATGGCCTTCCCTTCCCTTGGTCTACAAAATCTTATTCCTCTCAGCTCTCCTTTATGGCATTCTTATCTGGCGGAGTGGGTTTGAAGTTGTTCTCCGTCGGGCTCAAAGAATGCAAAACGGTGCTCTAAGAGCCATATCTGCGTGCAGCAACCGACGTTATTCGAGTGCCTCCTTCTCTTGCCGTTCCGTCGGCGTCCGTTGCACGGGCATGACCAGCTGCTGTGCCGCGCCCGCTTACAAACAAGCTATGTTGGGTAGTTACAATGATGATGAGCGTGGTAACTGATGAAGACGGATAAACTTCAACGATGATAATGATGACTAGGATTGGTGTGCAGCAAACCGTAATGCTATCAATGCAAAGAAAACTCAAGTGGTGGTCCTCGTAACTACAATCTATACTCGGATACTAGAACTTGATCGCCTTGGAAGAGCGAGAGAAACCAGAGCATATAACACGGTCACACTGAAGATCCGCCGGCATCGAAGCAGCAAGGGCAGCCAAGTTTTTGGCGTACGAGCTGTCAGCAGAAGTTGGAGCACTCTTCCGGTTAGCTTGCGTTGGTTGAAATCCTTAAACAACTTTAAGGAGAAGTTAAAGTCACACCTATTACCCCGTCGATAATGGGTACACTAGTCTTCCTAAATTGACTCTCGCATAGAGGTAAGCACACGTAATTTCATTCCGGCTGCAACCTTTTACCAATACAATGGTGACTGTAGTAGGTTTAAATTACTATAGACTCCTTGCAAATCTTTTCAATTGTATGAAACAACCTACCGTTGTAAGTGTGTATGTAATAAATAACGGACCTTGTTCCCAAAAAAATGTCGATGGGGACGACGACGACACTAATGACGATGATGGTGAAGATGAAGGTGACGACAAAGATGTGAAGGATGAAGGTGATGGTGATGCTAACGGTGAAGTGCAAAGTAGTGGCGACAGGGACGCCGGCAAGTGATTATATAGAATTGAGCAGTGATGATGACAACAATAATTATTCAGGTATACACTGAACGTATAGTTAATGCGTACCAAAGTTAACTGTGGAGTTTCACGCTAGTCGACTCCTCTAGTCTCAAGGGTTGCTAAGATCACGAATGTCTAAGGATTTCTACACTAAATTCTAAATTTAGGGATACTTTCCAAGAGAGCCACACAAAACTCAAGCTTTTCTCTTGTAGCTTCAATTATGAATTAACACATGCTTAATAAAATTACAGTAAGGGACACAACGCTCAATCGGCTTTAATCGATACTGCCACCGACTATCTTGTTGGAGTGGCAAACCATATTCCTCACTCGTGTAGCACGAAGCTCCGAGGAATCGTGCTTTCCGTGTAAGTGTAAAAAAGTACCACCAGGGAGCGAGATACCATAGTGATGCGTGGAATCCAGTTATCATTTTGGTGTGATGTGTGTGAACCGACGGAAAAGCGAGAAGACAGGCCGCTGTGAAGTTCAAACGGGACTTCTTCAGCCGAGTGAAGCAGAAACGAAACCACTCACGAAATGGTCGGGAGGCTCCGGGCGGTTCGCTGCGTAGATTAAAAAGGCATGGATCCCACTCAGAGTGCGGCCTGTGCCCTCAGTACACCGGCCCACCTTAACTCCCAATGGGCCCAAACAAGGTGGAGAAGAGCGAAGCTAAAGGAGAAATGCACGGACATAGACAACAATTTGGAGAATGTGGAGGGCATATCTCCCACAACGCCACGGATTCAAAGAAAAATATTAGTAGCACTGACGATTTTGACAACGACCTTACCGGTTGAGCTGCAGCCAGCCAAAAGGCCAACGCGGCAAGGAAAACGTGAAGAGGACCTGCAGAATTGTGCGAGGACCTAGGTGACCTCCTGGAGGTGGCCAAACAGCTCACCGTGCTTAAGTAAAACATGTCACTACCCAAACAGAGAAGATTAAGGCTACAATCACTTGCCTTGACAAATGCACGTGGCAGCACGTGGAAATAGCCACAAAGCTAACGAAGCAGAGTACGCAAGTTCTGTCGGGTTTAACTGAAGAAAGTTAACGCCAAACAGAAGGAAGAAGTGCACATTATGTCATCCAGGTCATCTCAGGATACCTGAAGGATCAAAGTGTTTTCGACGGTGAAGAGCAAACCAAACATCCCGCACGAGATCCGCAGGACTCGACTCTGGGTCCCCTGCTCTGCTTCGGAACCTAGCATACGATGACGCATTCCGCTAAGATCATCTTTCGCAAGGTATAAGAATGATGATCGCGTATGCGTAGAGTATTGCTGAGTCAGCCCTTTGGGTCCCCAGCCTAGCTCAAGGCCTCTTTGAAAACGAATACGGCAAAGGTATCCTTAGAAGACATCCTCAGAGAGTGGCGGCACTCAGAAACGCTGCTCTGGTGCTGGCAAGAAATTTGTTCTAGAACCCAAAGCTCGACGAAAGACGAAACAGAGGTTTCCTCTGCGACAATAGCTCAAGGTGCAGAAGGGAAATCGAAAGAGACAGAGAAAGAGAGCAATGGAGCCATGGCAAGCCAAATGCTACTTTATTCATTCTGAAGCACCGGAACACACTCTACGATCACTCAACCTAAACATAAAAAGTAATTCAGTGGCTTGGGGAAGAACTGAAGCTGAGTCATTTTACATCCACTAGCTTTCGCATATCAGTCTCTGTCTGGCAGTCGAACTGTGCGGACGTGTCTAGCCGGAGAAACTCGCGTTACTCCGGGGTGCCCGGTGCCGGACCTGTAGCGTTTTTGCGTGGAGGCCTGCAACAGAGTTTTGTTGTGTTCTGGTGGTTTTTCGAGGTTTATTGCTCACTTTTCGAGAATAATTGGTTCACACTCAGTATCGGCGATCCCAACGACGACGAAAAGAGAACCACCTGGTCGGCGAAACAGTACATTCTCGCCTCCAAAGCTACTGTACTTAGTATCCCTCTCTTCCAGATACTAGTTGGGGCCGCGTTTGTTGAGGACAGACGGACCAAGTTGGAATTTTTTATATTTATACTTCTCGATCACTAGGCTGATACACGTGGGACCGCCAGTCTCGGTTTCCGGCCACTGGGGGCCGCCATATTGGTTTCTCGGTGAGAGTTGGTCAGTAAGGAGTGGAAAGAGTAGGAGGCGAGGGGATGGAGAGGGAAGCGGCGAGGGGTGGAGAGAAATCGGCGTAGAGGGAAGAAAGCCGGCCCAAGAGGCGCGACGGGGAAAGAGGTGATTATTTACAGCTCAACAACGGGTGAAGAAGAATCACCAGCCAGGAAACAGCTGGGAGGGTATCAGTCCGGGAGATACATATATATGTGTGTATGTGTATGTACATATATATATACATAGTGTGTTCAAAACGTATCGCGACTTTTGTGTTTTTTCAAAAATTATTCATTTATTCATGAATATCTATTTTGTCCCCTTCAAAGTAATCCCCATGAGATATTATACACTTGTGCCAACGGTTTTTCCAATCTTCGAAGCACTTCAAAAAACCATTTCTTTTTATCTTGTTCAGTTTCTCCTTCGATGCCGTCTTTATCTCGTCAAGCGTAGCGTAACGTCGTCCTTTCATGGGCCTCTTCAGTTTAGGGAACAAGAAAAAGTCACAGGGGGCTAGATCTGGGGAATACGGTGGCTGCGGCATCATTAGTGTGTTGTTTTTGGCCAAAAACTCGCGCACAAGCAACGATGTGTGAGCAGGGGCGTTATCGTGGTGCAAAAGCCAATTTTTGTTCTTCCACAAATCCGGGCGTTTCTGGCGGATTGCTTCGCGCAAATTGCGCATAACTTGCAGGTAATATTCCTTATTGACCGTTCTACCCTGTGGCAAGAACTCATGATGCACCACGCCCCTGCAATCGAAGAAAACTGTCAGCAAAACTTTCACATTCGACCGAACTTGGCGCGCTTTTTTCGGTCTTGGTTCGTGCGGCAGCTTCCATTGAGATGATTGAGCTTTGGTTTCCACGTCATAACCATAAACCCACGATTCGTCACCAGTTATGACCCTCTGGAGCAAATTTGGGTCGTCGCGGACAGAGTCCAACATCTCATTAGCAATGTTCATGCGATGCTGTTTTTGGTCGCAATTGAGCAATTTTGGTACGAATTTCGCAGCGACCCGTCTCATGCCCAAATCATTGATAAAAATCGAATGGCACGAGCCAATCGATATGTTTAGGTCCTCAGCAACTTCTCTAACGGTGATTCGACGATTGGCCAACACCATTTTCTCCACTTCATTAATTTTTTCGTCTGTTGTTGAAGTGCTCGGGCGTCTGGCACGCTCTTCGTCGTTCACATCTTCTCGGCCTTCTGAGAACATTTTGTACCACCGATAAACGTTGCTTCGGTCCAAGGTAGCTTCTCCGTATGCCACAGTCAACATTCGGAATGCATCCGCGCACTTAATTTCGTTTTTCACACAAAATTTGATACAGGTTCTTTGATCCATTTTTTTGAATAGGTAAAAATCGAAGACGATCCAAAACACGTGCAAGCAAAGCAGCTGTCAACAATTAAGTGAACATTCAAAATGGCCGAGCTTGTCGGCATAAGCGAGAGACATGAGTACCAACATAACGCCACAAAAAATCGAAATTCGAATATACGTAACCCGCGAAAATTCAAAAGTCGCGATAACGATTGAACACACCTCGTATATATATATGCGCATATCTGTGTATGCATTTATGGGTGTGTGTGTATTAGGATACATTAATATATATTGTATGGTATGCTATAGTATAGTATATTATATGGTAAGAATATTGTATATATGATATATTACGGTATGTTATATGTATGATATATTATATAGAGATATACTAATTATTTAGATTAAACAGTAAGGGGATGGACGAGGAGGACAGAACGGAGACGCAGGGCGTCGAAGGGAATAGGAAGAGGGTGGCTATTGAATCTCCAAAAAGGGGAGAAGCCGCCAAGTGTGCCAGGGATGGGGAGGCTGTGAGAGAAAAGCAGCTCCAAGAGGTCCTTCAAGTGATGCGGCAACAAATCGGGCAAACGCCTAATCTGTGTAAGGCCAGTAACACGAAGATCGAGCTCAAGGAGCTGTCTCAAAAGCTCCCCAGGACACTGGAACGTCTAGAAAAGGTCTTGGAGGACAGAGGGAAGGCCTACCGAGAAGTTAGGTCAGCTGATGAGGAAGAGATAGAACAGCTTAGAGGGGAAGTCGAAACTCTACGAACAAACAAGTGCAGACTGAGGGTAGAGCTCGAGGGTCTAAGAGAAAACGGGGTACAGGAGAATAGGGAAGACATCCAACGAGACAAGATAAGCGAGCGGGTAAAAGGCCTCGAACTCCTATGCGCACGCTGTCACGGGGAGCTAGATAAAGATAGGGCCAAGGAGCTGGAACTAGAAACAGAGGCCACGGAGATAGAAAATAGTATAGAAAGGGCAAGCACTCCGGAAGAGCTGGTGAGAGCCGTCAAGGGACACTGGCCTGAGAGGGTGATTAAACACTTAAAGGTCACCACTGACGCCCTCACCACTCAGAGGGAGGTTAGGGTAGCGGTTATCACTAAAGGGTCAGATTCGGATAAGGGTTTAATAGAGGGGCTGGCGGCACAGTTTCCCACGCTAGCAGCGGTGGCTGACATGAGCGCAGGAACGGCTGCTGTTCTTAAAAATAACGACGCCGTCGAATTCTTAGAGGGTTCAGGAAACCAAGCGGCCTCTCAACGGTACTTGGTAGTGGGAGTGATAAACCCGGAAGAAGAACTAGGGACCACGACCCTGGGGGTGCTCCAAGCTGTCGTGGGAAAAGCGCTGGGGCTGGCTGGCGGGGAGAAACCCCCGTTGATGCACGTCACAAGGGAGCGCCGTACACAGACGCTTCTACAGGCTCTGGAAATCTGCTGCCGTAGGACCGGCGACGGCAGTGGCCTCCTAGAGGTTTGTTCGAGACAAACAAGGAAGACCGGAGCCAAACCGGAGACTACCACCCGGGCGGAGCAGGGAGCAAGGAGCACCCTCAGGGTTAAGGTCGAAGAGGGAAAAACCTTCGCCGACACTCTCCGGAGTGTTAGAGAACAAGTCAGGCAGCAAGAAGGCGCCGGGATAACGGTTAGGGGGGTAGTTAAAGGTCAGGAGGGTGACCTTATAATTAGAATAGAGGAGATGAAAAGGGCGCAGGAGAGAAAATGGCGGCGGCCATTCGGGAATCTGCGAAGATGCAGGCCGACTGCCGAGAGCTTAACCAGGGGCAGACCATCGCCCTGTGGGGGATTGACCCACTCTTGGACGGGGAGCAGGTCAAAAGCGAACTGCAAAAGGCCTTGCAGCTTCCGGCCGGCGCCAAGATCATAGCTACCGAGCCAAGGCTCGGAAGAGCTGAAGTTTGGTACGCACTGGTTACGGCGTCCCCGGCGGCGGCAAGAGCCATATGCTCCCGCAAGACCCTTAAGCTGGGCTCGAGGTGGTGCAGACCTGAGGAGTGGATTAGGCTCCCCAACTGCTACAAGTGTCATAGGCCGGGCCATAAGGCCCAAGACTGCAAAGCAGAGAGCCAGGTGCCTCGGGTATGCCACAAATGTGGTGAACCTGACCACCTGGTAGCCAATTGCAAAGCAACGACAGCAAAGTGTCTGGTCTGCGGTCTACGGCTTCCGGAAGGGCAGATCCGCATTAGGGGTTCTAAAGAAGGTTCTGAAACGGGCGGGTGAGGAGACTATGAAGACCCCTAAAACAAGGGGATTCGTGCTCCTGATCCTCCTGGATGTCAAAAATGCCTTCAACACAATGAATTGGAAAGTAATTGTGGAGGCGATGAAGAGGAAGGGCTTTTCCCTCTACCTCCGTCGAATGATTTCATCCTACCTGGATGACGGAGGCTTGGTTGCAGGGGGGCAGGAGTACGAGGTTACTGCCGGAGTCCCACAGGGCTCGATTCTATAACCCGTGCTCTGGAACATAGCTTACGACGGGGTGCTCGAGATCTCAGGTCTCCCGTATGGGGTGGAGACGTCCTTGCACTCATGATAACGGCCAGGACCGAAAGAGCCCTGGAGAGCGCCGCCAATGAGGCCTTGTCAATGGTGTCCGAGTGGATGGAGTCCCATCACTTGAAACTGGCACCCGACAAGACGGAGGCGATGTACCTAACAGGCAGAAAGAGGACGACCGGCATTAACCTCGTGATGGCGGGCCACCCGATAGAAATCAGAAAGAAGGTAAAGTACCTTGGGGTCATGCTAGACACCGGACTGACCGGATCGGCACACGTTAAGTACGTGGCCGAAAAGGCCCAAAGGGTCTTCCTGAACCTGGCGCGGATCATGCCTAGGGTCGGTGGGGTGGCTGCGGTGAAAAGAAGGCTCCTGGCCTCGGTGGCCGAATCAACGGCGCTATACGCAGCCCCAGTCTGTGGGGGACATGGCAATGCGGACGGCGAAAAATAGGGGGGCACTAAGATCGACCCAACGAACGCTGGCAATCAGGGTAAGCCGGGCGTATCGAACAGTCTCGACCGAAGCTCTCCTGGTCCTAGCCAAAATGCTGCCATGGGACCTCCTAGTGGCTGAACGAAGTAAAATGTATCTAGACGAAGGTCTGGATCTCACCAGGGCCAGGAGTGCCACTATATCGGCCTGGCACGAGGAATGGGCGCAGGTAAGACCCGGTGTGACCACAGGGAGCTGGACCAAGAGTCTGATACCAGACCTCAGGGCATGGTATGACCGCCGACACGGGGAGCTTTCCTACTGGACGACTCAGGTTCTGACCGGACACGGCCAGTTCCAGAGCTACCTGTCAAGGATCAAGAAGGCCATCAGCGATATCTGCGTACTGTGCGACTCTGGAGAAACGGACAACGTAGAGCATACTGTTCTGCGGTGTGATGCTCTCAGGGAAGCACGGGACGCAGCACCAACCGCTGTGAGGGGCCGACCCATCAAGGAGGTGGTCTCCCATATGATGACTTCGGCGGAGGCATGGAGGGAGGCGACGAACTTGTTCGACGCTGTTTTGGCACTCAAGACAGCCAAGGAAACGGCCAGGCGGGAGAGGTTTGAGCGGGTCTCTCGGGAGAGTGGTCGAGACGAGGAGCCGAGGGAGGGGGGAGGGGGTGGGGAGCAGCCAGGCCCTCATGGTCTCGACGCACCCTCACAGGACGGATTGCAAAATGGCATCCCCCTATCCAACCGCAGGTAGACATGCGGGATGATAGTCAGGGATAGAGCTGATTGAAGGAGAACGGCAGAGACGCCTCTCCCACGGTTTCGATGTAATGCCAAAGTAATACCGAGCCTGGGGGGGTGGGGAGGAATCCGGGTTTAGTGGGTTTGCGAGTCTCACACTAGTCACGCAGGCTGCTAGTGGCGCATGTGCATCATGCATTACCGAAACCTCCCAGAACAAAAAAAAAAAAAAAAAGCTTTTGCATATCCTCAAGACACATGGAGACCTCAATTGCAAAACTCCGAAACTAATAAGGCAAACCGAAAGAGACAGTATCCCGGATTCCCCAGAGGAACCCTTAGGCAGTTTTTAGGCTACATGTGCGGCATGACTTCTGGGTGAAAAGTTCAGCTATGGCTATGTACTAAAGAAGCAAGGAGCCCTAGGAAGGTGTAAGAAAGCAATATTTATACCTGCTGCACTTTGAAGATCACGTGATTTTAAATGATACGGGTACGCAGATGTTGGAACAAAGCACTTAGGATCTTGGGGAAGCCCATGAGACCACGGCCAAATGTTCGAAATGGCATTCGCCGCTTCTTCTAATGGCCCATACTACCGTATGGTGGTTCTATGAAGACAAAGCAGGTAATCAGAGAGTGAAGCGTAAGGGGGAGTTAGGTTTAGTGGGTATGGGTCTCAACGAAAAAACACCCATACACTGCGGTCGAGTGCCATACTGCACCCACAAATGGGAAGTGGGACCCTTCTCATTTCTTACTCGCAGCGATATAACGTAAGAGTAATTAAATCTGCTCCATAAAAATATGCTTCATTCAGTTGCGCAAATATATCTGAAAACCAACGATTAAATATGCTTATTGCCACCACGATTAAACAGGTACCTGCTCCATATGTGTTCTCGTCATTCAGGCTGCAAATATGTAGCAAGAGCGGGCGCTCTCTAACTAGTAGTAAAAACAGTTCCCAGAAACATGTTGTTTTTGATTCTAGCATATCTACGGGCTAGAATTAAAAACAACATGAAACCACGAGATAGGCGTATCTGCCATTTGCCTTGATTTAGCTATGTCTCCGCCTATCTCGTTGTCCTATTGAGCTAAGTTTTCGCTTATCTATGTTGAGATATTTAGGGTTTCCCCAACAGTCCCGTTGAAGAAGAGCAGGCAGCATGAATACACAGCCTGCTCTCTAAATGGCGACGTAACTATATATATATATATATATATGTATATATATATATATATATATATATATATATATATATATATATATATATATATCAGATAAAATAGACATGCTTTATTTGCTAGTGCCCGTTTGTGCCTGCCGATAACGAAACAGACGGCCAACGGATTTATTTATGGCAGGGATGACGTTTAGTGCATATGCAGGTGGCTTTGCCCTTCCCTCCACAATGACCTGGTTTGTGCAGAGTCTTGCAATGGGCTATACACGCCGCCTCGTCTTTCGGGCACCCATATGATCCTTTCGACTCCAGTGCAGACACATCTGAAATAGACAAAGCACAATGCCCAGATAAACAGCTTGCTCTAACAGTTTTTATACTAATATGACAACCAATATATATATATATATATATATGGTAGTGATAGTTCTTAGTTTAGTACCGTAAACAAATATAGTGACAAAATTCTTCTCGCCACTAACCATCAGCATGATAATTCAATTCAGTTTATTACTTTCAAACACACGCTCCTTACTAAACATCCGTGTTTTATACATCGTTGTACTCGTCATTCCAAGTTATCTATAAAGTTATTAATACTTATATGCACTCAGGTTAAACTAAATTGTCAAATTCTACTAATAATAATAATGACCTGCATGCCGTTGAAATGTCTTATCGATCGAGGCATTGTTCATTAGGTAATTTATGATGCCATCTTTCCTTGAATAACTTAAGTGATGTACATTCCCATAATTCATTATCGAGAGCGTTCCATATGTTGGCCATAGCCAAGTGTTTATAACTATATTGATTGAAGCAATAATTATCAGGGTAGTAGAAGCAAATGCTATTAAACGAGAAAAATATCGGTTAAAGAGAACAATCGTCATACGTTAACATGAAGTTGCAGCACTTGATTAATATCGGCACTGTACAGGCGAGCTCAGTTGCACTGCCCTTGTGGACCGCCGACATCTTTGACAACAACAACGGAGAAGCTGAAGCTATTAGGGCTACCCTCACAACACGTCAAGTTTTCCTAACCACGGCAGACGGTCGAATCGAGACAATCAATAGGTATCGTACTATCGGACTATAGCCGTCGTGAGACCCAGCTGTCACACCAATTGATAGATTCTCAGAAGGACCGCGTTTCCCTTTAGATTCACGTGGTTTACCGTTCTGCTTTCATACGATTTGTGTCACATGGCGGGTATGGATCTCTTGGACGACCATAAAGCTCCTTCTGTATCCGGTGGCCAGGATTCCAGCCCAAGCCACCGTTAACAGTGAGCTCTTGGGCATGCTCAATGCATGCTGTGGATACGTGCGTCTTTCTCGGCGCGGCTTACTGTGGTTGTTGTACTACATGCTGCGAGGCTGTTTTGCCGCCGTAAGCACCTATGAATGTTTCAATAGTGTCTCAGTTCTTCTTTTCTCAGTTAGGTGTCGCACAAGCACTTAGGCGTAGCTTGCCTAGAAATTCCTCCCTATTTTAAGGAGGGGAGAAATGCGTTACGCACTTTGACTGTGCGCCGAGCAGCATCGGACTCACCACAAGACTACCGGCGATATCGACTAAATTCGACGCCGGATTTACGATGGTCCGGCAAAAACCGCAGCCTCTCTTAAGATTCGCTTCAGGCCTCCCAGATCTTCGGTTATATCAGTACTATAGGAGAAATTTCTTTATGCTCGAATGTGATTCTCAGTTGTATAGTGATGTATGGACCTATAGTTTATACTGCTTTCCTTTTTGAATTCCACCTCAGTTTTGTTCTATAACATACAATAAAGGCATCTTGTTTTTATAAATAGTATACTTTCTGGACTATATGCCTGTATCTAGTACAGCTTACAGTGCACAGTGGACATTACCAGGGACTGGTTCCAGTCCAGTATCATCTAGTTTTCTAATACTGCAGCACGTTGATACTAATACCCAACCATTGCCGCCTGCTTTGACTGATATTGCACTTAAAGTTCCTTTGCGACTAGCAGGGGCCTCCAGGCAAAGCTAGTTATGTATTTCGGGGCTACCTAGTCTAGCGGATAAGTGCAAAGTGCCAGACGTATAAAATATTTGACAAAGTATCGCAAAATGTTTGCTATGTAACTATCTGAAATATCTCTTCGCCTTGATATATTCATCAGCTATAGATTATTCAAAGCAAAGGAAGAGAAGCCCTTTTCCAACGGCAACAGTAATTCATTTGCACTGCTATCGTAATGCAGCGTGACTATATCTGAAAATAATTTAAGAGAGGACGTCGCGAAAGCTTTCAGAAGAGAATAATCTGAGATTTACAAAATCATTGAATTTTAACACCCTAATATTGTAGTACCTATGACAGGATCATAACTTTCACCACTCTCTTAAATCGATATGACGTACCTTGGAAGAAGAGTGCGAGGCACACAAATAACGCGAACAGAATCGATTTCATCATGTTTGCGGAGCACGGTGAGACAGCAGTTCGATTCAGTGCCTTATGTACTGTCAAGTGGGGCAAGGCAAACTTTACGACATTGAAGGTGCAGGTAGGATGTGGACGGGGGGGGGGGTTGGGGGGGGGAGAGTCGTGTCGTCCGTGACCACACTCTCACGTAGCTGACCAGCTGTTCAGAGCAAAAATGCGCCAAAAATAACCTCACTATCGGCTGTTGTGCCTAGACATATCGCCGACTGAGACGAGCACCTCGAGCTAACTGGTGCTGTCTGCTACTCTATCTCTCACCGTGTCACGTTTTTCAACGTGTCGATGCTTTTGTCAGATAGTCGAGAAGCCCTACTATTGATTGACACGACGGCGACATGCCATGCCGCTGCTCGTTGAGCATCTATGTTCGTTCGTGACTCAATCTCTGCTTCTTAAAATGTTTCTGTTTTAACTTATTCGCGTTATATTATTGCCTTAGTGACAGAATTTATACAGATAAAGAAAAATGGCCGACTCTGACTGATTGTTGTTAATTGGTGAATAATAATGCTCATGTTGAGAAATCGTACAGTATTGCATATATATATATATATGCTAGCGGGCGCATTTAGAGTACATCAAGCCTAAATGCTACGCCATCATTTCCACCCTCTTTCGCATGCGGCTTATCGGAGTTCCGTGGATGGCCTTCCCTTCCCTTGGTCTACAAAATCTTATTCCTCTCAGCTCTCCTTTATGGCATTCTTATCTGGCGGAGTGGGTTTGAAGTTGTTCTCCGTCGGGCTCAAAGAATGCAAAACGGTGCTCTAAGAGCCATATCTGCGTGCAGCAACCGACGTTATTCGAGTGCCTCCTTCTCTTGTCGTTCCGTCGGCGTCCGTTGCACGGGCATGACCAGCTGCTGTGCCGCGCCCGCTTACAAACAAGCTATGTTGGGTAGTTACAGGCGGACGCAGGCCGGAACGAAATTAGCGTTCGATAGTACAATATTGGTGACCGTAACGGGGGGTGGAGGCAGAGGTGACATTAATGACGAGTCGACGCGCGAATGACGGCGATGGTGATGAGGACTGTGGGTGATCGTTTACTGAAGTCATGAATGATGATGAAGATGATACTAAAGGTGTTCCAATGATGGTGATGCTGAGGGGTGTTCTTATGATGTCGATGACGATGATAATGATGATGATGATGCTGAACGTGGTAACTGATGAAGACGGATAAACTTCAACGATGATAATGATGACTAGGATTGGTGTGCAGCAAACCGTAATGCTATCAATGCAAAGAAAACTCAAGTGGTGGTCCTCGTAACTACAATCTATACTCGGATACTAGAACTTGATCGCCTTGGAAGAGCGAGAGAAACCAGAGCATATAACACGGTCACACTGAAGATCCGCCGGCATCGAAGCAGCAAGGGCAACCAAGTTTTTGGCGTACGAGCTGTCAGCAGAAGTTGGAGCACTCTTCCGGTTAGCTTGCGTTGGTTGAAATCCTTAAACAACTTTAAGGAGAAGTTAAAGTCACACCTATTACCCCGTCGATAATGGGTACACTAGTCTTCCTAAATTGACTCTCGCATAGAGGTAAGCACACGTAATTTCATTCCGGCTGCAACCTTTTACCAATACAATGGTGACTGTAGTAGGTTTAAATTACTATAGACTCCTTGTAAATATTTTCAATTGTATGAAACAACATACCGTTGTAAGTGTGTATGTAATAAATAACGGACCTTGTTCCCAAAAAAAATGTCGATGGGGACGACGACACTAATGACGATGATGGTGAAGATGAAGGTGACGACAAAGATGTGAAGGATGAAGGTGATGGTGATGCTGTAGTGGTGCAAAGTAGTGGCGACAGGGTCGCCGGCAAGTGATTATATAGAATTGAGCAGTGATGATGACAACAATAATTATTCAGGTATACACTGAACGTATAGTTATTGCGTACCAAAGTTAACTGTGGAGTTTCACGCTAGTCGACTCCTCTAGTCTCAAGGGTTGCTAAGATCACGAATGTCTAAGGATTTCTACACTAAATTCTAAATTTAGGGATACTTTCCAAGAGAGCCACACAAAACTCAAGCTTTTCTCTTGTAGATTCAATTATGAATTAACACATGCTTAATAAAATTACAGTAAGGGACACAACGCTCAATCGGCTTTAATCGATACTGCCACCGACAATCTTGTTGGAGTGGCAAACCATATTCCTCACTCGTGTAGCACGAAGCTCCGAGGAATCGTGCTTTCCGTGTAAGTGTAAAAAAGTACCACCAGGGAGCGAGATACCATAGTGATGCGTGGAATCCAGTTATCATTTTGGTGTGATGTGTGTGAACCGACGGAAAAGCGAGAAGACAGGCCGCTGTGCAGTTCAAACGGGACTTCTTCAGCCGAGTGAAGCAGAAACGAAACCACTCACGAAATGGTCGGGAGGCTCCGGGCGGTTCGCTGCGTAGATTAAAAAGAAATGGATCCCAATCAGAGTCCGGCCTGTGCCCTCAGTACACCGGCCCACCTTAACTCCCAATGGGCCCAAACAAGGTGGAGAAGAGCGAAGCTAAAGGAGAAATGCACGGACATAGACAACAATTTGGAGAATGTGGAGGGCATATCTCCCACAACGCCACAGATTCAAAGAAAAATATTAGTAGCACTGACGATTTTGAAAACGACCTTACCGGTTGAGCTGCAGCCAGCCAAAAGGCCAACGCGGCAAGGAAAACGTGAAGAGGACCTGCAGAATTGTGCGAGGACCTAGGTGACCTCCTGGAGGTGGCCAAGCAGCTCACCGTGCTTAAGTAAAACATGTCACTACCCAAACAGAGAAGATTAAGGCTACAATCACTTGCCTTGACAAATGCACGTGGCAGCACGTGGAAATAGCCACAAAGCTAACGAAGCAGAGTACGCAAGTTCTGTCGGGTTGAACTGAAGAAAGTTAACGCCAAACAGAAGGAAGAAGTGCACATTATGTCATTCAGGTCATCTCAGGATACCTGAAGGATCAAAGTGTTTTCGACGGTGAAGAGCAAACCAAACATCAATGCCCGCACGAGATCCGCAGGACTCGACTCTGGGTCCCCTGCTCTGCTTCGGAACCTAGCATATGATGACGCACTCCGCTCAGATCATCTTTCGCAAGGTATAAGAATGATGATCGCGTATGCGTAGAGTATTGCTGAGTCAGCCCTTTGGGTCCCCAGCCTAGCTCAAGGCCTCTTTGAAAACGAATACGGCAAAGGTATCCTTAAAAGACATTCTCAGAGAGTGGCGGCACTCAGAAACGCTGCTCTGGTGCTGGCAAGAAATTTGTCCTAGAACCCAAAGCTCGACGAAAGACGAAAACTCTGCGACAATAGCTCAAGGTGCAGAAGGGAAATCGAAAGAGGCAGAGAAAGAGAGCAATGGAGGCATGGCAAGCCAAATGCTACTTTATTCATTCTGAAGCACCGGAACACACTCTACGATCACTCAACCTAAACATAAAAAGTAATTCAGTGGCTTGGGGAAGAACTGAAGCTGAGTCATTTTACATCCACTAGCTTTCGCATATCAGTCTCTGTCTGGCAGTCGAACTGTGCGGACGTGTCTAGCCGAGCTCTGTGGTACATACCGGAGAAACTCGCGTTACTCCGGGGTGCCCGGTGCCGGACCTGTAGCGTTTTTGCGTGGAGGCCTGCAACAGAGTTTTGTTGTGTTCTGGTGGTTTTTCGAGGTTTATTGCTCACTTTTCGAGAATAATTGGTTCACACTCAGTATCGGCGATCCCAACGACGACGAAAAGAGAACCACCTGGTCGGCGAAACAGTACACTCTCGCCTCCAAAGCTACTGTACTTAGTAGCCCTCTCTTCCAGATATTAGTTGGGGCCGCGTTTGTTGAGGACAGACGGACCAAGTTGGAATTTTTTATATTTATACTTCTCGATCACTAGGCTGATACACGTGGGACCGCCAGTCTCGGTTTCCGGCCACTGGGGGCCGCCATATTGGTTTCTCGGTGAGAGTTGGTCAGTAAGAGTGGAAAGAGTAGGAGGCGAGGGGATGGAGAGGGAAGCGGCGAGGGGTGGAGAGAAATCGGCGTAGAGGGAAGAAAGCCGGCCCAAGAGGCGCGACGGGGAAAGAGGTGATTATTTACAGCTCAACAACGGGTGAAGAAGAATCACCAGCCAGGAAACAGCTGGGAGGGTATCAGTCCGGGAGATACATATATGTGTGTATGTGTATGTACATATATATATATGCGCATATCTGTGTATGCATTTATGGGTGTGTGTGTATTAGGATACATTAATATATATTGTATGGTATGCTATAGTATAGTATATTATATGGTAAGAATATTGTATATATGATATATTACGGTATGTTATATGTATGATATATTATATAGAGATATACTAATTATTTAGATTAAACAGTAAGGGGATGGACGAGGAGGACAGAACGGAGACGCAGGGCGTCGAAGGGAATAGGAAGAGGGTGGCTATTGAATCTCCAAAAAGGGGAGAAGCCGCCAAGTGCGCCAGGGATGGGGAGGCTGTGAGAGAAAAGCAGCTCCAAGAGGTCCTTCAAGTGATGCGGCAACAAATCGGGCAAACGCCTAATCTGTGTAAGGCCAGTAACACGAAGATCGAGCTCAAGGAGCTGTCTCAAAAGCTCCCCAGGACACTGGAACGTCTAGAAAAGGTCTTGGAGGACAGAGGGAAGGCCTACCGAGAAGTTAGGTCAGCTGATGAGGAAGAGATAGAACAGCTTAGAGGGGAAGTCGAAACTCTACGAACAAACGAGTGCAGACTGAGGGTAGAGCTCGAGGGTCTAAGAGAAAACGGGGTACAGGAGAATAGGGAAGACATCCAACGAGACAAGATAAGCGAGCGGGTAAAAGGCCTCGAACTCCTATGCGCACGCTGTCACGGGGAGCTAGATAAAGATAGGGCCAAGGAGCTGGAACTAGAAACAGAGGCCACGGAGATAGAAAATAGTATAGAAAGGGCAAGCACTCCGGAAGAGCTGGTGAGAGCCGTCAAGGGACACTGGCCTGAGAGGGTGGTTAAACACTTAAAGGTCACCACTGACGCCCTCACCACTCAGAGGGAGGTTAGGGTAGCGGTTATCACTAAAGGGTCAGATTCGGATAAGGGTTTAATAGAGGGGCTGGCGGCACAGTTTCCCACGCTAGCAGCGGTGGCTGACATGAGCGCAGGAACGGCTGCTGTTCTTAAAAATAACGACGCCGTCGAATTCTTAGAGGGTTCAGGAAACCAAGCGGCCTCTCAACGGTACTTGGTAGTGGGAGTGATAAACCCGGAAGAAGAACTAGGGACCACGACCCTGGGGGTGCTCCAAGCTGTCGTGGGAAAAGCGCTGGGGCTGGCTGGCGGGGAGAAACCCCCGTTGATGCACGTCACAAGGGAGCGCCGTACACAGACGCTTCTACAGGCTCTGGAAATCTGCTGCCGTAGGACCGGCGACGGCAGTGGCCTCCTAGAGGTTTGTTCGAGACAAACAAGGAAGACCGGAGCCAAACCGGAGACTACCACCAGGGCGGAGCAGGGAGCAAGGAGCACCCTCAGGGTTAAGGTCGAAGAGGGAAAAACCTTCGCCGACACTCTCCGGAGTGTTAGAGAACAAGTCAGGCAGCAAGAAGGCGCCGGGATAACGGTTAGGGGGGTAGTTAAAGGTCAGGAGGGTGACCTTATAATTAGAATAGAGGAGATGAAAAGGGCGCAGGAGAGAAAATGGCGGCGGCCATTCGGGAATCTGCGAAGATGCAGGCCGACTGCCGAGAGCTTAACCAGGGGCAGACCATCGCCCTGTGGGGGATTGACCCACTCTTGGACGGGGAGCAGGTCAAAAGCGAACTGCAAATGGCCTTGCAGCTTCCGGCCGGCGCCAAGATCACAGCTACCGAGCCAAGGCTCGGAAGAGCTGAAGTTTGGTACGCACTGGTTACGGCGTCCCCGGCGGCGGCAAGAGCCATATGCTCCCGCAAGACCCTTAAGCTGGGCTCGAGGTGGTGCAGACCTGAGGAGTGGATTAGGCTCCCCAACTGCTACAAGTGTCATAGGCCGGGCCATAAGGCCCAAGACTGCAAAGCAGAGAGCCAGGTGCCTCGGGTATGCCACAAATGTGGTGAACCTGACCACCTGGTAGCCAATTGCAAAGCAACGACACCAAAGTGTCTGGTCTGCGGTCTACGGCTTCCGGAAGGGCAGATCCGCATTAGGGGTTCTAAAGAAGGTTCTGAAACGGGCGGGTGAGGAGACTATGAAGACCCCTAAAACAAGGGGATTCGTGCTCCTGATCCTCCTGGATGTCAAAAATGCCTTCAACACAATGAATTGGAAAGTAATTGTGGAGGCGATGAAGAGGAAGGGCTTTTCCCTCTACCTCCGATCGAATGATTTCATCCTACCTGGATGACGGAGGCTTGGTTGCAGGGGGGCAGGAGTACGAGGTTACTGCCGGAGTCCCACAGGGCTCGATTCTAGGACCCGTGCTCTGGAACATAGCTTACGACGGGGTGCTCGAGATCTCAGGTCTCCCGTATGGGGTGGAGACGTCCTTGCACTCATGATAGCGGCCAGGACCGAAAGAGCCCTGGAGAGCGCCGCCAATGAGGCCTTGTCAATGGTGTCCGAGTGGATGGAGTCCCATCACTTGAAACTGGCACCCGACAAGACGGAGGCGATGTACCTAACAGGCAGAAAGAGGACGACCGGCATTAACCTCGTGATGGCGGGCCACCCGATAGAAATCAGAAAGAAGGTAAAGTACCTTGGGGTCATGCTAGACACCGGACTGACCGGATCGGCACACGTTAAGTACGTGGCCGAAAAGGCCCAAAGGGTCTTCCTGAACCTGGCGCGGATCATGCCTAGGGTCGGTGGGGTGGCTGAGGTGAAAAGAAGGCTCCTGGCCTCGGTGGCCGAATCAACGGCGCTATACGCAGCCCCAGTCTGTGGGGGACATGGCAATGCGGACGGCGAAAAAATAGGGGGGCACTAAGATCGACCCAACGAACGCTGGCAATCAGGGTAAGCCGGGCGTATCGAACAGTCTCGACCGAAGCTCTCCTGGTCCTAGCCAAAATGCTGCCATGGGACCTCCTAGTGGCTGAACGAAGTAAAATGTATCTAGACGAAGGTCTGGATCTCACCAGGGCCAGGAGTGCCACTATATCGGCCTGGCATGAGGAATGGGCGCAGGTAAGACCCGGTGTGACCACAGGGAGCTGGACCAAGAGTCTGATACCGGACCTCAGGGCATGGTATGACCGCCGACACGGGGAGCTTTCCTACTGGACGACTCAGGTTCTGACCGGACACGGCCAGTTCCAGAGCTACCTGTCAAGGATCAAGAAGGCCATCAGCGATATCTGCGTACTGTGCGACTCTGGAGAAACGGACAACGTAGAGCATACTGTTCTGCGGTGTGATGCTCTCAGGGAAGCACGGGACGCAGCACCAACCGCTGTGAGGGGCCGACCCATCAAGGAGGTGGTCTCCCATATGATGACTTCGGCGGAGGCATGGAGGGAGGCGACGAACTTGTTCGACGCTGTTTTGGCACTCAAGACAGCCAAGGAAACGGCCAGGCGGGAGAGGTTTGAGCGGGTCTCTCGGGAGAGTGGTCGAGACGAGGAGCTGAGGGAGGGGGGAGGGGGTGGGGAGCAGCCAGGCCCTCATGGTCTCGACGCACCCTCACAGGACGGATTACAAAATGGCATCCCCCTATCCAACCGCAGGTAGACATGCGGGATGATAGTCAGGGATAGAGCTGATTGAAGGAGAACGGCAGAGACGCCTCTCCCACGGTTTCGATGTAATGCCAAAGTAATACCGAGCCTGGGGGGGTGGGGAGGAATCCGGGTTTAGTGGGTTTGCGAGTCTCACACTAGTCACGCAGGCTGCTAGTGGCGCATGTGCATCATGCATTACCGAAACCTCCCAGAACAAAAAAAAAAAAAAAAAGCTTTTGCATATCCTCAAGACACATGAAGACCTCAATTGCAAAACTCAGAAACTAATAAGGCAAACCGAAAGCGACAGTATCCCGGATCCCCCAGAGGAACCCTTAGGCAGTTTTTAGGCTACATGTGCGGCATGACTTCTGGGTGAAAAGTTCAGCTATGGCTATGTACTAAAGAAGCAAGGAGCCCTAGGAAGGTGTAAGAAAGCAATATTTATACCTGCTGCACTTTGAAGATCACGTGACTTTAAATGATACGGGTACGCAGATGTTGGAACAAAGCACTTAGGATCTTGGGGAAGCCCATGAGACCACGGCCAAATGTTCGAAATGGCATTCGCCGCTTCTTCTAATGGCCCATACTACCGTACGGTGGTTCTATGAAGACAAAGCAGGTAATCAGAGAGTGAAGCGTAAGGGGGAGTTACGTTTAGTGGGTATGGGTCTCAACGAAAAAACACCCATACACTGCGGTCGAGTGCCATACTGCACCCACAAATGGGAAGTGGGACCCTTCTCATTTCTTACTCGCAGCGATATAACGTAAGAGTAATTAAATCTGCTCCATAAAAATATATGCTTCATTCAGTTGCGCAAATATATCTGAAAACCAACGATTAAATATGCTTATTGCCACCACGATTAAACAGGTACCTGCTCCATATGTGTTCTCGTCATTCAGGCTGCAAATATGTAGCAAGAGCGGGCGCTCTCTAACTAGTAGTAAAAACAGTTCCCAGAAACATGTTGTTTTTGATTCTAGCATATCTACGGGCTAGAATTAAAAACAACATGAAACCACGAGATATCTGCCATTTGCCTTGATTTAGCTATGTCTCCGCCTATCTATGTTGAGATATTTAGGGTTTCCCCAACAGTCCCGTTGAAGAAGAGCAGGCAGCATGAATACACAGCCTGCTCTCTAAATGGCGACGTAACTATATATATATATATATATATATATATATATATATATATATATCAGACAAAATAGACATGCTTTATATGCTAGTGCCCGTTTGTGCCTGCCGATAACGAAACAGACGGCCAACGGATTTATTTATGGCAGGGATGACGTTTAGTGCATATGCAGGTGGCTTTGCCCTTCCCTCCACAATGACCTGGTTTGTGCAGAGTCTTGCAATGGGCTATACACGCCGCCTCGTCTTTCGGGCACCCATATGATCCTTTCGACTCCACTGCAGACACATCTGAAATAGACAAAGCACAATGCCCAGATAAACAGCTTGCTCTAACAGTTTTTATACTAATATGACAACCAATATATATATATATATATATATATATATATATATATATATATATATATATATATATATATGGTAGTGATAGTTCTTAGTTTAGTACCGTAAACAAATATAGCCCAGATAAACAGCTTGCTCTAACAGTTTTTATACTAATATGACAACCAATATATATATATATATATATATATATATATATGGTAGTGATAGTTCTTAGTTTAGTACCGTAAACAAATATAGTGACAAAATTCTTCTCGCCACTAACCATCAGCATGATAATTCAATTCAGTTTATTACTTTCAAACACACGCTCCTTACTAAACATCCGTGTTTTATACATCGTTGTACTCGTCATTCCAAGTTATCTATAAAGTTATTAATACTTATATGCACTCAGGTTAAACTAAATTGTCAAATTCTACTAATAATAATAATGACCTGCATGCCGTTGAAATGTCTTATCGATCGAGGCATTGTTCATTAGGTAATTTATGATGCCATCTTTCCTTGAATAACTTAAGTGATGTACATTCCCATAATTCATTATCGAGAGCGTTCCATATGTTGGCCATAGCCAAGTGTTTATAACTATATTGATTAAAGCAATAATTATCAGGGTAGTAGAAGCAAATGCTATTAAACGAGAAAAATATCGGTTAAAGAGAACAATCGTCATACGTTAACATGAAGTAGCAGCACTTGATTAATATCGGCACTGTACAGGCGAGCTCAGTTGCACTGCCCTTGTGGACCGCCGACATCTTTGACAACAACAACGGAGAAGCTGAAGCTATTAGGGCTACCCTCACAACACGTCAAGTGTTCCTAACCACGGCAGTCGGTCGAATCGAGACAATCAATAGGTATCGTACTATCGGACTATAGCCGTCGTGAGACCCAGCTGTCACACCAATTGATAGATTCTCAGAAGGACCGCGTTTCCCTTTAGATTCACGTGGTTTACCGTTCTGCTTTCATACGATTTGTGTCACATGGCGGGTATGGATCTCTTGGACGACCATAAAGCTCCTTCTGTATCCGGTGACCAGGATTCCAGCCCAAGCCACCGTTAACAGTGAGCTCTTGGGCATGCTCAATGCATGCTGTGGATACGTGCGTCTTTCTCGGCGCGGCTCACTGTGGTTGTTGTACTACATGCTGCGAGGCTGTTTTGCCGCCGTAAGCACCTATGCATGTTTCAATAGTGTCTCAGTTCTTTTTTTTCTCAGTTAGGTGTCGCACAAGCACTTAGGCGTAGCTTGCCTAGAAATTCCTCCCGATTTTAAGGAGGGGAGAAATGCGTTACGCACTTTGACTGTGCGCCGAGCAGCATCGGACTCACCACAAGACTACCGGCGATATCGACTAAATTCGACGCCGGATTTACGATGGTCCGGCAAAAACCGCAGCCTCTCTTAAGATTCGGTCCAGGCCTCCCAGATCTTCGGTTATATCAGTACTATAGGAGAAATTTCTTTCTGCTCGAATGTGATTCTCAGTTGTATAATGATGTATGGACCTATAGTTTATACTACTTTCCTTTTTGAATTCCACCTCAGTTTTGTTCTATAACATACAATAAAGGCACCTTGCTTTTATAAATAGTATACTTTCTGGACTATATGCCTGTATCTAGTACAGCTTACAGTGCACAGTGGACATTACCAGGGACTGGTTCCAGTCTAGTATCATCTAGTTTTCTAATACTGCAGCACGTTGATACTAATACCCAACCATTGCCGTCTGCTCTGACTGATATTGCACTTAAAGTTCCTTTGCGACTAGCAGGGGCCTCCAGGCAAAGCTAGTTATGTATTTCGGGGCTACCTAGTCTAGCGGATAAGTGCAAAGTGCAAGACGTATAAAATATTTGACAAAGTATCGCAAAATGTTTGCTATGTAACTATCTGAAATATCTCTTCGCCTTGATATATTCATCAGCTATAGATTATTCAAAGCAAAGGAAGAGAAGCCCTTTTCCAACGGCAACAGTAATTCATTTGCACTGCTATCGTAATGCAGAGCAGCGTGACTATATCTGAAAATAATTTAAGAGAGGACGTCGCGAAAGCTAACCACATACTACATACACACGAGCTATCTGCTCGGTAGATTTCGTCACTGCGATCTTCGTATCGTAGTTCTCAGAGTAGTCTACGCTGGAACAATTCCTTTCAGAAGAGAATAATCTGAGATTTACAAAATCATTGAAATTTAACACCCTAATATTGTAGTACCTATTACAGGATCATAACTTTCACCACTCTCTTAAGTCGATATGACGTACCTTGGAAGAAGAGTGCGAGGCACACAAATATCGCGAACAGAATCGATTTCATCATGTTTGCGGAGCACGGTGAGACAGCAGTTCGATTCAGTGCCTTATGTACTGTCAAGTGGGGCGAGGCAAACTTTACGACATTGAAGGTGCGGGTAGGATGTGGACGGGGGGGGGGGGGGTTGGGGGGGGGGGGGAGAGTCGTGTCGTCCGTGACCACACTCTCACGTAGCTGACCAGCTGTTCAGAGCAAAAATGCGCCAAAAATAACCTCACTATCGGCTGTTGTGCCTAGACATATCGCCGACTGAGACGAGCACCTCGAGCTAACTGGTGCTGTTTGCTACTCTATCTCTCACCGTGTCACGTTTTTCAACGTGTCGATGCTTTTGTCAGATAGTCGAGAAGCCCTACTATTGATTGACACGACGGCGACATGCCATGCCGCTGCTCGTTGAGCACCTATGTTCGTTCGTGACTCAATCTCTGCTTCTTAAAATGTTTCTGTTTTAACTTATTCGCGTTATATTATTGCCTTAGTGACCGAATTTATACAGATGAAGAAGAATGGCCGACTCTGACTGATTGTTGTTAATTGGTGAATAATAATGCTCATGTTGAGAAATCGTACAGTATTGAATATATATATATATATATATATATATATATATATATATATATATATATATGCTAGCGGGCGCATTTAGAGTACATCAAGCCTAAATGCTACGCCATCATTTCCACCCTCTTTCGCATGCGGCTTATCGGAGTTCCGTGGATGGCCTTCCCTTCCCTTGGTCTACAAAATCTTATTCCTCTCAGCTCTCCTTTATGGCATTCTTATCTGGCGGAGTGGGTTTGAAGTTGTTCTCCGTCGGGCTCAAAGAATGCAAAACGGTGCTCTAAGAGCCATATCTGCGTGCAGCAACCGACGTTATTCGAGTGCCTCCTTCTCTTGCCGTTCCGTCGGCGTCCGTTGCACGGGCATGACCAGCTGCTGTGCCGCGCCCGCTTACAAACAAGCTATGTTGGGTAGTTACAATGATGATGAACGTGGTAACTGATGAAGACGGATAAACTTCAACGATGATAATGATGACTAGGATTGGTGTGCAGCACACCGTAATGCTATCAATGCAAAGAAAACTCAAGTGGTGGTCCTCGTAACTACAATCTATACTCGGATACTAGAACTTGATCGCCTTGGAAGAGCGAGAGAAACCAGAGCATATAACACGGTCACACTGAAGATCCGCCGGCATCGAAGCAGCAAGGGCAGCCAAGTTTTTGGCGTACGAGCTGTCAGCAGAAGTTGGAGCACTCTTCCGGTTAGCTTGCGTTGGTTGAAATCCTTAAACAACTTCAAGGAGAAGTTAAAGTCACACCTATTACCCCGTCGATAATGGGTACACTAGTCTTCCTAAATTGACTCTCGCATAGAGGTAAGCACACGTAATTTCATTCCGGCTGCAACCTTTTACCAATACAATAGTGACTGTAGTAGGTTTAAATTACTATAGACTCCTTGTAAATATTTTCAATTGTATGAAACAACCTACCGTTGTAAGTGTGTATATAATAAATAACTGACCCTGTTCCCAAAAAAATGTCGATGGGGACGACGACGACGACGACACTAATGACGATGATGGTGAAGATGAAGGTGACGACAAAGATGTGAAGGATGAAGGTGATGGTGATGCTGTAGTGGTGCAAAGTACTGGCGACAGGGTCGCCGGCAAGTGATTATATAGAATTGAGCAGTGATGATGACAACAATAATTATTCAGGTATACACTGAACGTATAGTTAATGCGTACCAAAGTTAGCTGTAGAGTTTCACGCTAGTCGACTCCTCTAGTCTCAAGGGTTGCTAAGATCACGAATGTCTAAGGATTTCTACACTAAATTCTAAATTTAGAGATACTTTCCAAGAGAGCCACACAAGAACAGGTCCGCGCCGTTGAGATCATAAACAAAACTGAAGCTTTTCTCTTGTAGCTTCAATTATGAATTAACACATGCTTCATAAAATTACAGTAAGGGACACAACGCTCAATCGGCTTTAATCGATACTGCCACCGACTATCTTGTTGGAGTGGCAAACCATATTCCTCACTCGGGTAGCACGAAGCTCCGAGGAATCGTGCTTTCCGTGTTAGTGTAAAAAAGTACCACCAGGGAGCGAGATACCATAGTGATGCGTGGAATCCAGTTATCATTTTGGTGTGATGTGTGTGAACCGACGGAAAAGCGAGAAGACAGGCCGCTGTGAAGTTCAAACGGGACTTCTCCAGCCGAGTGAAGCAGAAACGAAACCACTCACGAAATGGTCGGGAGGCTCCGGGCGGTTCGCTGCGTAGATTAAAAAGGCATGGATCCCAATCAGAGTTCGGCCTGTGCCCTCAGTACACCGGCCCACCTTAACTCCCAATGGGCCCAAACAAGATGGAGAAGAGCGAAGCTAAAGGAGAAATGCACGGACATAGACAACAATTTGGAGAATGTGGAGGGCATATCTCCCACAACGCCACGGGTCCAAAGAAAAATATTAGTAGCACTGACGATTTTGAAAACGACCCTACCGGTTGAGCTGCAGCCAGCCAAAAGGCCAACGCGGCAAGGAAAACGTGAAGAGGACCTGCAGAATTGTGCGAGGACCTAGGTGACCTCCTGAAGGTGGCCAAGCAGCTCACCGTGCTTAAGTAAAACATGTCACTACCCAAACAGAGAAGATTAAGGCTACAATCACTTGCCTTGACAAATGCACGTGGCAGCACGTGGAAATAGCCACAAAGCTAACGAAGCAGAGTACGCAAGTTCTGTCGGGTTGAACTGAAGAAAGTTACCGCCAAACAGAAGGCAGAAGAGCACATTATGTCATCCAGGTCATCTCAGGATACCTGAAGGATCAAAGTGTTTTCGACGGTGAAGAGCAAACCAAACATCAATGCCCGCACGAGATCCGCAGGACTCGACTGTGGGTCCCCTGCTCTGCTTCGGAACCTAGCATACGATGACGCACTTCGCTAAGATCATCTTTCGCAAGGTATAAGAATGATGATCGCGTATGCGTAGAGTATTGCTGAGTCAGCCCTTTGGGTCCCCAGCCTAGCTCAAGGCCTCTTTGAAAACGAATACGGCAAAGGTATCCTTAGAAGACATCCTCAGAGAGTGGCGGATCAGAAACGCTGCTCTGGTGCTGGCAATAAATTTGTCCTAGAACCCAAAGCTCGACGAAAGACGAAACCTCTGCGACAATAGCTCAAGGTGCAGAAGGGAAATCGAAAGAGACAGAGAAAGAGAGCAATGGAGGCATGGCAAGCCAAATGCTACTTTATTCATTCTGAAGCACCGGAACACACTCTACGATCACTCAACCTAAACATAAAAAGTAATTCAGTGGCTTGGGGAAGAACTGAAGCTGAGTCATTTTACATCCACTAGCTTTCGCATATTAGTCTCTGTCTGGCAGTCGAACTGTGCGGACGTGTCTAGCCGAGCTCTGTGGTACATACCGGAGAAACTCGCGTTACTCCGGGGTGCCCGGTGCCGGACCTGTAGCGTTTTTACGTGGAGGCCTGCAACAGAGTTTTGTTGTGTTCTGGTGGTTTTTCGAGGTTTATTGCTCACTTTTCGAGAATAATTGGTTCACACTCAGTATCGGCGATCCCAACGACGACGAAAAGAGAACCATCTGGTCGGCGAAACAGTACACTCTCGCCTCCAAAGGTACTGTACTTAGTAGCCCTCTCTTCCAGATACTAGTTGGGGCCGCGTTTGTTGAGGACAGACGGACCAAGTTGGAATTTTTTATATTTCTACTTCTCGATCACTAGGCTGATACACGTGGGGCCGCCAGTCTCGGTTTCCGGCCACTGGGGGCCGCCATATTGGTTTCTCGGTGAGAGTTGGTCAGTAAGGAGTGGAAAGAGTAGGAGGCGAGGGGATGGAGAGGGAAGCGGCGAGGGGTGGAGAGAAATCGGCGTAGAGGGAAGAAAGCCGGCCCAAGAGGCGTGACGGGGAAAGAGGTGATTATTTACTGCTCAACAACGGGTGAAGAAGAATCACCAGCCAGGAAACAGCTGGGAGGGTATCAGTCCGGGAGATACATATATATGTGTGTATGTGTATGTACATATATATATATATATATATATATATGCGCATATCTGTGTATGCATTTATGGGTGTGTGTGTATTAGGATACATTAATATATATTGTATGGTATGCTATAGTATAGTATATTATATGGTAAGAATATTGTATATATGATATATTACGGTATGTTATATGTATGATATATTATATAGAGATATACTAATTATTTAGATTAAACAGTAAGGGGGTGGACGAGGAGGACAGAACGGAGACGCAGGGCGTCGAAAGGAATAGGAAGAGGGTGGCTATTGAATCTCCAAAAAGGGGAGAAGCCGCCAAGTGTGCCAGGGATGGGGAGGCTGTGAGAGAAAAGCAGCTCCAAGAGGTCCTTCAAGTGATGCGGCAACAAATCGGGCAAACGCCTAATCTGTGTAAGGCCAGTAACACGAAGATCGAGCTCAAGGAGCTGTCTCAAAAGCTCCCCAGGACCCTGGATCGTGTAGAAAAGGTCTTGGAGGACAGAGGGAAGGCCTACCGAGAAGTTAGGTCAGCTGATGAGGAAGAGATAGAACAGCTTAGAGGGGAAGTCGAAACTCTACGAACAAACGAGTGCAGACTGAGGGTAGAGCTCGAGGGTCTAAGAGAAAACGGGGTACAGGAGAATAGGGAAGACATCCAACGAGACAAGATAAGCGAGCGGGTAAAAGGCCTCGAACTCCTATGCGCACGCTGTCACGGGGAGCTATATAAAGATAGGGCCAAGGAGCTGGAACTAGAAACAGAGGCCACGGAGATAGAAAATAGTATAGAAAGGGCAAGCACTCCGGAAGAGCTGGTGAGAGCCGTCAAGGGACACTGGCCTGAGAGGGTGATTAAACACTTAAAGGTCACCACTGACGCCCTCACCACTCAGAGGGATTTTAGGGTAGCGGTTATCACTAAAGGGTCAGATTCGGATAAGGGTTTAATAGAGGGGCTGGCGGCACAGTTTCCCACGCTAGCAGCGGTGGCTGACATGAGCGCAGGGACGGCTGCTGTTCTTAAAAATAGCGACGCCGTCGAATTCTTAGAGGGTTCAGGAAACCAAGCGGCCTCTCAACGGTACTTGGTAGTGGGAGTGATAAACCCGGAAGAAGAACTAGGGACCACGACCCTGGGGGTGCTCCAAGCTGTCGTGGGAAAAGCGCTGGGGCTGGCTGGCGGGGAGAAACCCCCGTTGATGCACGTCACAAGGGAGCGCCGTACACAGACGCTTCTACAGGCTCTGGAAATCTGCTGCCGTAAGACCGGCGACGGCAGTGGCCTCCTAGAGGTTTGTTCGAGACAAACAAGGAAGACCGGAGCCAAACCGGAGACTACCACCCGGGCGAAGCAGGGAGCAAGGAGCACCCTCAGGGTTAAGGTCGAAGAGGGAAAAACCTTCGCCGACACTTTCCGGGGTGTTAGAGAACAAGTCAGGCAGCAAGAAGGCGCCGGGATAACGGTTAGGGGGGTAGTTAAAGGTAAGGAGGGTGACCTTATAATTAGAATAGAGGAGAGTGAAAAGGGCGCAGGAGAGAAAATGGCGGCGGCCATTCGGGAATCTGCGAAGATGCAGGCCGACTGCCGAGAGCTTAACTAGGGGCAGACCATCGCCCTGTGGGGGATTGACCCACTCTTGGACGGGGAGCAGGTCAAAAGCGAACTGCAAAAGGCCTTGCAGCTTCCGGCCGGCGCCAAGATCACACCTACCGAGCCAAGGCTCGGAAGAGCTGAAATTCAGTACGCACTGGTTACGGCGTCCCCGGCGGCGGCAAGAGCCATATGCTCCCGCAAGACCCTTAAGCTGGGCTCGAGGTGGTGCAGACCTGAGGAGTGGATTAGGCTCCCCAACTGCTACAAGTGTCATAGGCCGGGCCATAAGGCCCAAGACTGCAAAGCAGAGAGCCAGGTGCCTCGGATATGCCACAAATGTGGTGAACCTGACCACCTGGTAGCCAATTGCAAAGCAACGACACCAAAGTGTCTGGTCTGCGGAATAGAGGGGCACCGAGCGGATAGGATGTCTTGCCCGGCCTATAGGGAGCAAGTCGAGCAGCGGCGGGAGGCCCGAAGGGGCGTCGCCAAGGGACAGGTAGATGGCAAGGAGACCCAAGTAGAAGCCCAAATAACCAAGAAGAGCAATAAAAAGGGGAATAAAGACAAGGAGGCTAAAAATAAGAAGAAAACCGTTATCCCAGCAGAGGACGGAAAGGGTGATTGTAACTTAGTAGGTAGGGGCCCATTATCCGACCAATGTTAAAGATACTTCAGGTAAACCTTAACCGCTGCAGGGCGGCGGATGACATGCTCGATGAGATAGTACGCAGAGAGTCCATAGGCCTCTGCCTGCTTTCCGAGCCAAACATAGCGATCACCAAGCGGAAGCCAGACTGGGTATCTGACGCAGAGGCGGATACCGCAATCTGGTGGACGGGTTCCGAGAGAAACCTCGCGATTAGGGGCGGGGGGTCGGGGAGGGGTTTCTCCTGGCTGGAGACTGACCGGGTAGGGGTCATCTATAGCTGCTACTTCTCTCCCAACAGGGAGGAGGAGGAATTCGAGGAATTCCTCGAGGAACTTGCCCAGAGCGCGGGGGCACATGCAGGTAAAAGGGTAGTGATCACCGGGGATTTTAACGCAGCCAGCATAGCATGGGGTAGCCGAACCACAACTAGACGGGCCCAAACTTTACAGGAGTGGATGGCTGAAAAAAGTCTAATGGTTCTTAATGACGGAAGGGTCCCCACCTTTTCCAGAGGGAGCCAGACGGCCTTCATTGACCTAACAATGGTCAATGAGGCGGCCTTTCCACTGGTGGTAGAGTGGAGGGTAAGGGAGACGGAGGAGACCATGAGTGACCACAGATACATGTGTTTCACCATCAGTACCCCCGAGGTGGCCCTCGCCCCGCCCCCTAGTAAGAGATGGCAGATGCGGAAACTTGACGCCAAGATTCTAGTGGCTGAATTAGACGAGGGTTGCAAACAACTGGGAGACACGGTGGGGGATGAATATCAAATAATTAGCATACTCTCTACAGCATGCGAGAAAGCTGCTCCCTCACAACACCATGGGAGCCGCCACCCTCCTAATTACTGGTGGAACAAAGGGATCGCAGCTGCCCGCAGGGCTTGCATTAGGCTAAATAGGATTTTCACGAGAACACGCAGCTGGTTAACGCAAAGAAAACGACGGGTGGGATTTTACGGGGAGCGAGAGACCGCAAGAGCTGAATCCCAATTGACGGAGTACAAGGCTGCTCGATCGAGACTACGAGGACTCATCGCCAAAAGTAAAGCCCGAGCGGAGAAAGAGCTGATAGACGCGGTGGAGAGCGACGTATGGGGCCTGCCGTACCGAATAGTTATGGCCAAACTCCGGAGACCTTCCCCGAAACTCCCCCCGGATGTGCTGCGGGAGACTGTAACCGGTATTTTTCCGGCACAGCCGCGGAGAGAAAACGAGTAGTTCTCGGTCACCCCGGAAAACATTCCGGAGGTGACGCTGGAGGAGGTCGAACAAGCCCGGAATCGGTTGGCAACCGGTAAAGCGCCCGGCCTAGACGGAATTCCCCCAGAGGTGGCGAGGCTACTGGTCAAAAGGTGGCCTAAGGTCTTCCAATACCTTGCCAACAAGCTTCTGAGAGAGGGGAGATTCTCGAGGCTGTGGAAAAGGGCAAGCCTGGTTCTAATCCCCAAACCCGGGAGGAAGACGGGGCCTTCGGCTTACCGGCCCATATGCCTCATTGACGCCATGGGTAAGCTCCTGGAGAACGTTATAGTCAAGAGACTAAACGACGAGATTCAGGAAAAGAACGCCCTATCAGATGCCCAGTACGGCTTCCGGAAGGGCAGATCCGCATTAGGGGTTCTAAAGAAGGTTCTGAAACGGGCGGGTGAGGAGACTATGAAGACCCCTAAAACAAGGGGATTCGTGCTCCTGATCCTCCTGGATGTCAAAAATGCCTTCAACACAATGAATTGGAAAGTAATTGTGGAGGCGATGAAGAGGAAGGGCTTTTCCCTCTACCTCCGTCGAATGATTTCATCCTACCTGGATGACAGAGGCTTGGTTGCAGGGGGGCAGGAGTACGAGGTTACTGCCGGAGTCCCACAGGGCTCGATTCTAGGACCCGTGCTCTGGAACATAGCTTACGACGGGGTGCTCGAGATCCCAGGTCTCCCGTATGGGGTGGAGACGTTGGCGTACGCCGATGACCTTGCACTCATGATAACGGCCAGGACCGAAAGAGCCCTGGAGAGCGCCGCCAATGAGGCCTTGTCAATGGTGTCCGAGTGGATGGAGTCCCATCACTTGAAACTGGCACCCGACAAGACGGAGGCGATGTACCTAACAGGCAGAAAGAGGACGACCGGCATTAACCTCGTGATGGCGGGCCACCCGATAGAAATCAGAAAGAAGGTAAAGTACCTTGGGTCATGCTAGACACTGGACTGACCGGATCGGCACACGTCAAGTACGTGGCCGAAAAGGCCCAAAGGGTCTCCCTGAACCTGGCGCGGATCATGCCTAGGGTCGGTGGGGTGGCTGAGGTGAAAAGAAGGCTCCTGGCCTCGGTGGCCAAATCAACGGCGCTATACGCAGCCCCAGTCTGTGGGGGACATGGCAATGCGGACGGCGAAAAATAGGGGGGCACTAAGGTCGACCCAACGAACGCTGGCAATCAGGGTAAGCCGGGCGTATCGAACAGTCTCGACCGAAGCTCTCCTGGTCCTAGCCAAAATGCTGCCATGAACGAAGTAAAATGTATCTAGACGAAGGTCTGGATCTCACCAGGGCCAGGAGTGCCACCATATCGGCCTGGCATGAGGAATGGGCGCAGGTAAGACCCGGTGTGACCACAGGGAGCTGGACCAAGAGTCTGATACCGGACCTCAGGGCATGGTATGACCGCCGACACGGGGAGCTTTCCTACTGGACGACTCAGGTTCTGACCGGACACGGCCAGTTCCAGAGCTACCTGTCAAGGATCAAGAAGGCCATCAGCGATATCTGCGTACTGTGCGACTCTGGAGAAACGGACAACGTAGAGCATACTGTTCTGCGGTGTGATGCTCTCAGGGAAGCCCTCAGGCCCTCATGGTCTCGACGCACCCTCACAGGACGGATTACAAAATGGCATCCCCCTATCCAACCGCAGGTAGACATGCGGGATGATAGTCAGGGACAGAGCTGATTGAAGGAGAACGGCACAGACGCCTCTCCCACGGTTTCGATGTAATGCCAAAGTAATACCGAGCCTGGGGGGGTGGGGAGGACCGAAACCTCCCAGAACAAAAAAAAAAGCTTTCGCATATCCTCAAGACACATGGAGACCTCAATTGCAAAACTCAGAAACTAATAAGGCAAACCGAAAGAGACAGTATCCCGGATTCCCCAGAGGAACCCTTAGGCGGTTTTTAGGCTACATGTGCGGCATGACTTCTGGGTGAAAAGTTCAGCTATGGCTATGTACTAAAGAAGCAAGGAGCCCTAGGAAGGTGTAAGAAAGCAATATTTATACCTGCTGCACTTTGAAGATCACGTGATTTTAAATGATACGGGTACGCAGATGTTGGAACAAAGCACTTAGGATCTTGGGGAAGCCCATGAGACCACGGCCAAATGTTCGAAATGGCATTCGCCGCTTCTTCTAATGGCCCATACTACTGTATGGTGGTTCTATGAAGACAAAGCAGGTAATCAGAGAGTGAAGCGTAAGGGGGAGTTAGGTTTAGTGGGTATGTGTCTCAACGAAAAAACACCCATACACTGCGGTCGAGTGCCATACTGCACCCACAAATGGGAAGTGGGACCCTTCTCATTTCTTACTCGCAGCGATATAACGTAAGAGTAATTAAATCTGCTCCATAAAAATATATGCTTCATTCAGTTGCGCAAATATATCTGAAAACCAACGATTAAATATGCTTATTGCCACCACGATTAAACAGGTACCTGCTCCATATGTGTTCTCGTCATTCAGGCTGCAAATATGTAGCAAGAGCGGGCGCTCTCTAACTAGTAGTAAAAACAGTTCCCAGAAACATGTTGTTTTTGATTCTAGCATATCTACGGGCTAGAATTAAAAACAACATGAAACCACGAGATAGGCGTATCTGCCATTTGCCTTGATTTAGCTATGTCTCCGCCTATCTCGTTGTCCTATTGAGCTAAGTTTTCGCTTATCTATGTTGAGATATTTAGGGTTTCCCCAACAGTCCCGTTGAAGAAGAGCAGGCAGCGTGAATACACAGCCTGCTCTCTAAATGGCGACGTAACTATATATATATATATATATATCAGAGAAAATAGACATGCTTTATTTGCTAGTGCCCGTTTGTGCCTGCCGATAACGAAACAGACGGCCAACGGATTTATTTATGGCAGGGATGACGTTTAGCGCATATGCAGGTGGCTTTGCGCTTCCCTCCACAATGACCTGGTTTGTGCTGAGTCTTGCAATGGGCTATACACGCCGCCTCGTTTTTCGGGCACCCATGTGATCCTTTCGACTCCAGTGCAGACACATCTGAAATAGACAAAGCACAATGCCCAGATAAACAGCTTGCTCTAACAGTTTTTATACTAATATGACAACCAATATATATATATAGATATATAATATATATATATATATATATATATATATATATATATATATATATATATATATATATATATATATATATATATATATATATATATATATATGGTAGTGATACTTCTTAGTTTAGTACCGTAAACAAATATAGTGACAAAATTCTTCTCGCCACTAACCATCAGCATGATAATTCAATTCAGTTTATTACTTTCAAACACACGCTCCTTACTAAACATCCGTGTTTTATACATCGTTGTACTCGTCATTCCAAGTTATCTATAAAGTTATTAATACTTATATTCACTCAGGTTAAACTAAATTGTCAAATTCTACTAATAATAATAATGACCTGCATGCCGTTGAAATGTCTTATTGATCGAGGCATTGTTCATTAGGTAATTTATGATGCCATCTTTCCTTGAATAATTTAAGTGATGTACATTCCCATAATTCATTATCGAGAGCGTTCCATATGTTGGCCATAGCCAAGTGTTTATAACTATATTGATTGAAGCAATAATGCAATCTTTACAATCAATTTTTGACAACAACAACGGAGAAGCTGAAGCTATTAGGGCTACCCTCACCACACGTCAAGTGTTCCTAACCACGGCAGACGGTCGAATCGAGACAATCAATAGGTATCGTACCATCGGACTATAGCCGTCGTGAGACCCAGCTGTCACACCAATTGATAGATTCTCAGAAGGACCGCGTTTCCCTTTAGATTCACGTGGTTTACCGTTCTGCTTTCATACGATTTGTGTCACATGGCGGGTATGGATCTCTTGGACGACCATAAAGCTCCTTCTGTATCCGGTGGCCAGGATTCCAGCCCAAGCCACCGTTAACAGTGAGCTCTTGGGCATGCTCAATGCATGCTGTGGATACGTGCGTCTTTCTCGGCGCGGCTTACTGTGGTTGTTGTACTACATGCTGCGAGGCTGTTTTGCCGCCGTAAGCACCTATGAATGTTTCAATAGTGTCTCAGTTCTTTTTTTTCTCAGTTAGGTGTCGCACAAGCACTTAGGCGTAGCTTGCCTAGAAATTCCTCCCGATTTTAAGGAGGGGAGAAATGCGTTACGCACTTTGACTGTGCGCCGAGCAGCATCGGACTCACCACAAGACTACCGGCGATATCGACTAAATTCGACGCCGGATTTACGATGGTCCGGCGAAAACCGCAGCCTCTCTTAAGATTCGCTCCAGGCCTCCCAGATCTTCGGTTATATCAGTACTATAGGAGAAATTTCTTTATGCTCGAATGTGATTCTCAGTTGTATAGTGATGTATGGACCTATAGTTTATACTGCTTTCCTTTTTGAATTCCACCTCAGTTTTGTTCTATAACATACAATAAAGGCATCTTGTTTTTATAAATAGTATACTTTCTGGACTATATGCCTGTATCTAGTACAGCTTACAGTGCACAGTGGACATTACCAGGGACTAATTCCAGTCCAGTATCATTAGTTTTCTAATACTGCAGCACGTTGATACTAATACCCAACCATTGCCGTCTGCTCTGACTTATATTGCACTTAAAGTTCCTTTGCGACTAGCAGGGGCCTCCAGGCAAAGCTAGTTATGTATTTCGGGGCTACCTAGTCTAGCGGATAAGTGCAAAGTGCCAGACGTATAAAATATTTGACAAAGTATCGCAAAATGTTTGCTATGTAACTATCTGAAATATCTCTTCGCCTTGATATATTCATCAGCTATAGATTATTCAAAGCAAAGGAAGAGAAGCCCTTTTCCAACGGCAACAGTAATTCATTTGCACTGCTATCGTAATGCAGAGCAGCGTGACTATATCTGAAAATAGTTTAAGAGAGGACGTCGCGAAAGCTAACCACATACTACATACACACGAGCTATCTGCTCGGTAGATTTAGTCACTGCGATCTTCGTATCGTAGTTCTCAGAGTAGTCTACGCTGGAACAATTCCTTTCAGAAGAGAATAATCTGAGATTTACAAAATCATTGAATTTTAACACCCTAATATTGTAGTACCTATGACAGGATCATAACTTTCACCACTCTCTTAAGTCGATATGACGTACCTTGGAAGAAGAGTGCGAGGCACACAAATAACGCGAACAGAATCGATTTCATCATGTTTGCGGAGCACGGTGAGACAGCAGTTCGATTCAGTGCCTTATGTACTGTCAAGTGGGGCAAGGCAAACTTTACGACATTGAAGGTGCGGGTAGGATGTGGACGGGGGGGGGGGGGTTGGGGGGGGGGGAGAGTCGTGTCATCCGTGACCACACTCTCACGTAGCTGACCAGCTGTTCAGAGCAAAAATGCGCCAAAAATAACCTCACTATCGGCTGTTGTGCCTAGACATATCGCCGACTGAGACGAGCACCTCGAGCTAACTGGTGCTGTCTGCTACTCTATCTCTCACCGTGTCACGTTTTTCAACGTGTCGATGCTTTTGTCAGATAGTCGAGAAGCCCTACTATTGATTGACACGACGGCGACATGCCATGCCGCTGCTCGTTGAGCATCTATGTTCGTTCGTGACTCAATCTCTGCTTCTTAAAATGTTTCTGTTTTAACTTATTCGCGTTATATTAATGCCTTAGTGACCGAATTTATACAGATGAAAAATAGCCGACTCTGACTGAGTGTTGTTAATTGGTGAATAATAATGCTCATGTTGAGAAATCGTACAGTATTGCATATATATATATATATATATATATATATATATATATATATATGCTAGCGGGCGCATTTAGAGTACATCAAGCCTAAATGCTACGCCATCATTTCCACCCTCTTTCGCATGCGGCTTATCGGAGTTCCGTGGATGGCCTTCCCTTCCCTTGGTCTACAAAATCTTATTCCTGTCAGCTCTCCTTTATGGCATTCTTATCTGGCGGAGTGGGTTTGAAGTTGTTCTCCGTCGGGCTCAAAGAATGCAAAACGGTGCTCTAAGAGCCATATCTGCGTGCAGCAACCGACGTTATTCGAGTGCCTCCTTCTCTTGCCGTTCCGTCGGCGTCCCTTGCACGGGCATGACCAGCTGCTGTGCCGCGCCCGCTTACAAAAAGCTATGTTGGGTAGTTACAGGCGGACGCAGGCCGGAACGAAATTAGCGTTCGATAGTACAACATTGGTGACCGTAACGGGGGGTGGAGGCAGAGGTGACATTAATGACGAGTCGACGCGCGAATGACGGCGATGGTGATGAGGACTGTGGGTGATCGTTTACTGAAGTCATGAATGATGATGAAGATGATACTAAAGGTGTTCCAATGATGGTGATGCTGAGGGGTGTTCTTATGATGTCGATGACGATGATAATGATAATGAACGTGGTAACTGATGAAGACGGATAAACTTCAACGATGATAATGATGACTAGGATTGGTGTGCAGCAAACCGTAATGCTATCAATGCAAAGAAAACTCAAGTGGTGGTCCTCGTAACTACAATCTATACTCGGATACTAGAACTTGATCGCCTTGGAAGAGCGAGAGAAACCAGAGCATATAACACGGTCACACTGAAGATCCGCCGGCATCGAAGCAGCAAGGGCAGCCAAGTTTTTGGCGTACGAGCTGTCAGCAGAAGTTGGAGCACTCTTCCGGTTAGCTTGCGTTGGTTGAAATCCTTGAACAACTTCAAGGAGAAGTTAAAGTCACACCTATTACCCCGTCGATAATGGGTACACTAGTCTTCCTAAATTGACTCTCGCATAGAGGTAAGCACACGTAATTTCATTCCGGCTGCAACCTTTTACCAATACAATGGTGACTGTAGTAGGTTTAAATTACTATAGACTCCTTGTAAATCTTTTCAATTGTATGAAACAACATACCGTTGTAAGTGTGTATGTAATAAATAACGGACCTTGTTCCCAAAAAAAATGTCGATGGGGACGACGACGACGACGACACTAATGACGATGATGGTGAAGATGAAGGTGACGACAAAGATGTGAAGGATGAAGGTGATGGTGATGCTGTAGTGGTGCAAAGTACTGGCGACAGGGTCGCCGGCAAGTGATTATATAGAATTGAGCAGTGATGATGACAACAATAATTATTCAGGTATACACTGAACGTATAGTTAATGCGTACCAAAGTTAGCTGTAGAGTTTCACGCTAGTCGACTCCTCTAGTCTCAAGGGTTGCTAAGATCACGAATGTCTAAGGATTTCTACACTAAATTCTAAATTTAGGGATACTTTCCAAGAGAGCCACACAAGAACAGGTCCGCGCCGTCGAGATCATAAACAAAACTGAAGCTTTTCTCTTGAAGCTTCAATTATGAATTAACACATGCTTAATACAATTATAGTAAGGGACACAACGCTCAATCGGCTTTAATCGATACTGCCACCGACTATCTTGTTGGAGTGGCAAACCAAATTTCTCACTCGTGTAGCACGAAGCTCCGAGGAATCGTGCTTTCCGTGTAAAAAGTACCACCAGGGAGCGAGATACCATAGTGATGCGTGGAATCCAGTTATCATTTTGGTGTGATGTGTGTGAACCGACGGAAAAGCGAGAAGACAGGCCGCTGTGCAGTTCAAACGGGACTTCTTCAGCCGAGTGAAGCAGAAACGAAATCACTCACGAAATGGTCGGGAGGCTCCGGGCGGTTCGCTGCGTAGATTAAAAGGGCATGGATCCCAATCAGAGTCCGGCCTGTGCCCTCAGTACACCGGCCCACCTTAACTCCCAATGGGCCCAAACAAGGTGGAGAAGAGCGAAGCTAAAGAAGAAATGCACGGACATAGACAACAATTTGGAGAATGTGGAGGGCATATCTCCCACAACGCCACAGATTCAAAGAAAAATATTAGTAGCACTGACGATTTTGAAAACGACCCTACCGGTTGAGCTGCAGCCAGCCAAAAGGCCAACGCGGCAAGGAAAACGTGAAGAGGACCTGCAGAATTGTGCGAGGACCTAGGTGACCTCCTGGAGGTGGCCAAGCAGCTCACCGTGCTTAAGTAAAACATGTCACTACCCAAACAGAGAAGATTAAGGCTACAATCACTTGCCTTGACAAATGCACGTGGCAGCACGTGGAAATAGCCACAAAGCTAACGAAGCAGAGTACGCAAGTTCTGTCGGGTTGAACTGAAGAAAGTTAACGCCAAACAGAAGGAAGAAGTGCACATTATGTCATCCAGGTCATCTCAGGATACCTGAAGGATCAACGTGTTTTCGACGGTGAAGAGCAAACCAAACATCAATGCCCGCACGAGATCCGCAGGACTCGACTCTGGGTCCCCTGCTCTGCTTCGGAACCTAGCATACGATGACGCACTCCGCTCAGATCATCTTTCGCAAGGTATAAGAATGATGATCGCGTATGCGTAGAGTATTGCTGAGTCAGCCCTTTGGGTCCCCAGCCTAGCTCAAGGCCTCTTTGAAAACGAATACGGCAAAGGTATCCTTAGAAGACATCCTCAGAGAGTGGCGGCACTCAGAAACGCTGCTCTGGTGCTGGCAAGAAATTTGTCCTAGAACCCAAAGCTCGACAAAAGACGAAAACTCTGCGACAATAGCTCAAGGTGCAGAAGGGAAATCGAAAGAGGCAGAGAAAGAGAGCAATGGAGGCATGGCAAGCCAAATGCTACTTTATTCATTCTGAAGCACCGGAACACACTCTACGATCACTCAACCTAAACATAAAAAGTAATTCAGTGGCTTGGGGAAGAACTGAAGCTGAGTCATTTTACATCCACTAGCTTACGCATATCCTCAAGACACATGGAGACCTCAATTGCAAAACTCAGAAACTAATAAGGCAAACCGAAAGAGACAGTATCCCGGATCCCCCAGAGGAACCCTTAGGCAGTTTTTAGGCTACATGTGCGGCATGACTTCTGGGTGAAAAGTTCAGCTATGGCTATGTACTAAAGAAGCAAGGAACCCTAGGAAGGTGTAAGAAAGCAATATTTATACCTGCTGCACTTTGAAGATCACGTGACTTTAAATGATACGGGTACGCAGATGTTGGAACAAAGCACTTAGGATCTTGGGGAAGCCCATGAGACCACGGCCAAATGTTCGAAATGGCATTCGCCGCTTCTTCTAATGGCCCATACTACCGTACGGTGGTTCTATGAAGACAAAGCAGGTAATCAGAGAGTGAAGCGTAAGGGGGAGTTACGTTTAGTGGGTATGGGTCTCAACGAAAAAACACCCATACACTGCGGTCGAGTGCCATACTGCACCCACAAATGGGAAGTGGGACCCTTCTCATTTCTTACTCGCAGCGATATAACGTAAGAGTAATTAAATCTGCTCCATAAAAATATATGCTTCATTCAGTTGCGCAAATATATCTGAAAACCAACGATTAAATATGCTTATTGCCACCACGATTAAACAGGTACCTGCTCCATATGTGTTCTCGTCATTCAGGCTGCAAATATGTAGCAAGAGCGGGCGCTCTCTAACTAGTAGTAAAAACAGTTCCCAGAAACATGTTGTTTTTGATTCTAGCATATCTACGGGCTAGAATTAAAAACAACATGAAACCACGAGATAGGCGTATCTGCCATTTGCCTTGATTTAGCTATGTCTCCGCCTATCTCGTTGTCCTATTGAGCTAAGTTTTCGCTTATCTATGTTGAGATATTTAGGGTTTCCCCAACAGTCCCGTTGAAGAAGAGCAGGCAGCATGAATACACAGCCTGCTCTCTAAATGGCGACGTAACTATATATATATATATATATATATATATATATATATCAGAGAAAATAGACATGCTTTATTTGCTAGTGCCCGTTTGTGCCTGCCGATAACGAAACAGACGGCCAACGGATTTATTTATGGCAGGGATGACGTTTAGTGCATATGCAGGTGGCTTTGCCCTTCCCTCCACAATGACCTGGTTTGTGCAGAGTCTTGCAATGGGCTATACACGCCGCCTCGTCTTTCGGGCACCCATATGATCCTTTCGACTCCACTGCAGACACATCTGAAATAGACAAAGCACAATGCCCAGATAAACAGCTTGCTCTAACAGTTTTTATACTAATATGACAACCAATATATATATATATATATATATATATATATATATATATATATATATATATATATATATATATGGTAGTGATAGTTCTTAGTTTAGTACCGTAAACAAATATAGCCCAGATAAACAGCTTGCTCTAACAGTTTTTATACTAATATGACAACCAATATATATATATATATATATATATATATATATATATATATATATATGGTAGTGATAGTTCTTAGTTTAGTACCGTAAACAAATATAGTGACAAAATTCTTCTCGCCACTAACCATCAGCATGATAATTCAATTCAGTTTATTACTTTCAAACACACGCTCCTTACTAAACATCCGTGTTTTATACATCGTTGTACTCGTCATTCCAAGTTATCTATAAAGTTATTAATACTTATATGCACTCAGGTTAAACTAAATTGTCAAATTCTACTAATAATAATAATGACCTGCATGCCGTTGAAATGTCTTATCGATCGAGGCATTGTTCATTAGGTAATTTATGATGCCATCTTTCCTTGAATAACTTAAGTGATGTACATTCCCATAATTCATTATCGAGAGCGTTCCATATGTTGGCCATAGCCAAGTGTTTATAACTATATTGATTGAAGCAATAATTATCAGGGTAGTAGAAGCAAATGCTATTAAACGAGAAAAATATCGGTTAAAGAGAACAATCGTCATACGTTAACATGAAGTAGCAGCACTTGATTAATATCGGCACTGTACAGGCGAGCTCAGTTGCACTGCCCTTGTGGACCGCCGACATCTTTGACAACAACAACGGAGAAGCTGAAGCTATTAGGGCTACCCTCACAACACGTCAAGTTTTCCTAACCACGGCAGACGGTCGAATCGAGACAATCAATAGGTATCGTACTATCGGACTATAGCCGTCGTGAGACCCAGCTGTCACACCAATTGATAGATTCTCAGAAGGACCGCGTTTCCCTTTAGATTCACGTGGTTTACCGTTCTGCTTTCATACGATTTGTGTCACATGGCGGGTATGGATCTCTTGGACGACCATAAAGCTCCTTCTGTATCCGGTGACCAGGATTCCAGCCCAAGCCACCGTTAACAGTGAGCTCTTGGGCATGCTCAATGCATGCTGTGGATACGTGCGTCTTTCTCGGCGCGGCTCACTGTGGTTGTTGTACTACATGCTGCGAGGCTGTTTTGCCGCCGTAAGCACCTATGAATGTTTCAATAGTGTCTCAGTTCTTTTTTTTCTCAGTTAGGTGTCGCACAAGCACTTAGGCGTAGCTTGCCTAGAAATTCCTCCCGATTTTAAGGAGGGGAGAAATGCGTTACGCACTTTGACTGTGCGCCGAGCAGCATCGGACTCACCACAAGACTACCGGCGATATCGACTAAATTCGACGCCGGATTTACGATGGTCCGGCAAAAACCGCAGCCTCTCTTAAGATTCGGTCCAGGCCTCCCAGATCTTCGGTTATATCAGTACTATAGGAGAAATTTCTTTCTGCTCGAATGTGATTCTCAGTTGTATAATGATGTATGGACCTATAGTTTATACTACTTTCCTTTTTGAATTCCACCTCAGTTTTGTTCTATAACATACAATAAAGGCACCTTGTTTTTATAAATAGTATACTTTCTGGACTATATGCCTGTATCTAGTACAGCTTACAGTGCACAGTGGACATTACCAGGGACTGGTTCCAGTCTAGTATCATCTAGTTTTCTAATACTGCAGCACGTTGATACTAATACCCAACCATTGCCGTCTGCTCTGACTGATATTGCACTTAAAGTTCCTTTGCGACTAGCAGGGGCCTCCAGGCAAAGCTAGTTATGTATTTCGGGGCTACCTAGTCTAGCGGATAAGTGCAAAGTGCAAGACGTATAAAATATTTGACAAAGTATCGCAAAATGTTTGCTATGTAACTATCTGAAATATCTCTTCGCCTTGATATATTCATCAGCTATAGATTATTCAAAGCAAAGGAAGAGAAGCCCTTTTCCAACGGCAACAGTAATTCATTTGCACTGCTATCGTAATGCAGAGCAGCGTGACTATATCTGAAAATAATTTAAGAGAGGACGTCGCGAAAGCTAACCACATACTACATACACACGAGCTATCTGCTCGGTAGATTTCGTCACTGCGATCTTCGTATCGTAGTTCTCAGAGTAGTCTACGCTGGAACAATTCCTTTCAGAAGAGAATAATCTGAGATTTACAAAATCATTGAAATTTAACACCCTAATATTGTAGTACCTATTACAGGATCATAACTTTCACCACTCTCTTAAGTCGATATGACGTACCTTGGAAGAAGAGTGCGAGGCACACAAATATCGCGAACAGAATCGATTTCATCATGTTTGCGGAGCACGGTGAGACAGCAGTTCGATTCAGTGCCTTATGTACTGTCAAGTGGGGCGAGGCAAACTTTACGACATTGAAGGTGCGGGTAGGATGTGGACGGGGGGGGGGGGGGTGGGGGGGGGGGGGGAGAGTCGTGTCGTCCGTGACCACACTCTCACGTAGCTGACCAGCTGTTCAGAGCAAAAATGCGCCAAAAATAACCTCACTATCGGCTGTTGTGTCATATATCGCCGACTGAGACGAGCACCTCGAGCTAACTGGTGCTGTCTGCTACTCTATCTCTCACCGTGTCACGTTTTTCAACGTGTCGATGCTTTTGTCAGATCGTCGAGAAGCCCTACTATTGATTGACACGACGGCGACATGCCATGCCGCTGCTCGTTAAGCATCTATGTTCGTTCGTGACTCAATCTCTGCTTCTTAAAATGTTTCTGTTTTAACTTATTCGCGTTATATTATTGCCTTAGTGACCGAATTTATACAGATGAAGAAGAATGGCCGACTCTGACTGATTGTTGTTAATTGGTGAATAATAATGCTCATGTTGAGAAATCGTACAGTATTGAATATATATATATATATATATATATATGCTAGCGGGCGCATTTAGAGTACATCAAGCCTAAATGCTACGCCATCATTTCCACCCTCTTTCGCATGCGGCTTATCGGAGTTCCGTGGATGGCCTTCCCTTCCCTTGGTCTACAAAATCTTATTCCTGTCAGCTCTCCTTTATGGCATTCTTATCTGGCGGAGTGGGTTTGAAGTTGTTCTCCGTCGGGCTCAAAGAATGCAAAACGGTGCTCTAAGAGCCATATCTGCGTGCAGCAACCGACGTTATTCGAGTGCCTCCTTCTCTTGCCGTTCCGTCGGCGTCCGTTGCACGGGCATGACCAGCTGCTGTGCCGCGCCCGCTTACAAACAAGCTATGTTGGGTAGTTACAATGATGATGAGCGTGGTAACTGATGAAGACGGATAAACTTCAACGATGATAATGATGACTAGGATTGGTGTGCAGCAAACCGTAATGCTATCAATGCAAAGAAAACTCAAGTGGTGGTCCTCGTAACTACAATCTATACTCGGATACTAGAACTTGATCGCCTTGGAAGAGCGAGAGAAACCAGAGCATATAACACGGTCACACTGACGATCCGCCGGCATCGAAGCAGCAAGGGCAGCCAAGTTTTTGGCGTACGAGCTGTCAGCAGAAGTTGGAGCACTCTTCCGGTTAGCTTGCGTTGGTTGAAAGCCTTGAACAACTTCAAGGAGAAGTTAAAGTCACACCTATTACCCCGTCGATAATGGGTACACTAGTCTTCCTAAATTGACTCTCGCATAGAGGTAAGCACACGTAATTTCATTCCGGCTGCAACCTTTTACCAATACAATGGTGACTGTAGTAGGTTTAAATTACTATAGACTCCTTGCAAATCTTTTCAATTGTATGAAACAACCTACCGTTGTAAGTGTGTATGTAATAAATAACGGACCTTGTTCCCAAAAAAATGTCGATGGGGACGACGACGACGACACTAATGACGATGATGGTGAAGATGAAGGTGACGACAAAGATGTGAAGGATGAAGGTGATGGTGATGCTAACGGTGAAGTGCAAAGTAGTGGCGACAGGGACGCCGGCAAGTGATTATATAGAATTGAGCAGTGATGATGACAACAATAATTATTCAGGTATACACTGAACGTATACGAGTAGTTAATGCGTACCAAAGTTAGCTGTAGAGTTTCACGCTAGTCGACTTCTCTAGTCTCAAGGGTTGCTAAGATCACGAATGTCTAAGGATTTCTACACTAAATTCTAAATTTAGGGATACTTTCCAAGAGAGCCACACAAAACTGAAGTTTTTCTCTTGTAGCTTCAATTATGAATTAACACATGCTTAATAAAATTACAGTAAGGGACACAACGCTCAATCGGCTTTAATCGATACTGCCACCGACTATCTTGTTGGAGTGGCAAACCATACACCTCACTCGTGTAGCACGAAGCTTCGAGGAATCGTGCTTTCCGTGTAAGTGTAAAAAAGTACCACCAGGGAGCGAGATACCATAGTGATGCGTGATATCCAGTTATCATTTTGGTGTGATGTGTGTGAACCGACGGGAAAGCGAGAAGACAGGCCGCTGTGAAGTTCAAACGGGACTTCTTCAGCCGAGTGAAGCAGAAACAAAACCACTCACGAAATGGTCGGGAGGCTCCGGGCGGTGTGCTGCGTAGATTAAAAAGGCATGGATCCCACTCAGAGTCCGGCCTGTGCCCTCAGTACACCGGCCCACCTTAACTCCCAATGGGCCCAAACAAGGTGGAGAAGAGCAAAGCTAAAGGAGAAATGCACGGACATAGACAACAATTTGGAGAATGTGGAGGGCATATCTCCCACAACGCCACGGATTCAAAGAAAAATATTAGTAGCACTGACGATTTTGACAACGACCTTACCGGTTGAGCTGCAGCCAGCCAAAGGGCCAACGCGGCAAGGAAAACGTGAAGAGGACCTGCAGAATTGTGCGAGGACCTAGGTGACCTCCTGGAGGCGGCCAAACAGCTCACCGTGCTTAAGTAAAACATGTCACTACCCAAACAGAGAAGATTAGGGCTACAATCACTTGCCTTGACAAATGCACGTGGCAGCACGTGGAAATAGCCACAAAGCTAACGAAGCAGAGTACGCAAGTTCTGTCGGGTTGAACTGAAGAAAGTTAACGCCAAACAGAAGGAAGAAGTGCACATTATGTCATCCAGGTCATCTCAGGATACCTGAAGGATCAAAGTGTTTTCGACGGTGAAGAGCAAACCAAACATCAATGCCCGCACGAGATCCGCAGGACTCGACTCTGGGTCCCCTGCTCTGCTTCGGAACCTAGCATACGATGACGCACTCCGCTAAGATCATCTTTCGCAAGGTATAAGAATGATGATCGCGAATGCGTAGAGTATTGCTGAGTCAGCCCTTTGGGTCCCCAGCCTAGCTCAAGGCCTCTTTGAAAACGAATACGGCAAAGGTATCCTGAGAAGACATCCTCAGAGAGTGGCGGCACTCAGAAACGCTGCTCTGGTGCTGGCAAGAAATTTGTCCTAGAACCCAAAGCTCGACGAAAGACGAAACCTCTGCGACAATAGCTCAAGGTGCAGAAGGGAAATCGAAAGAGACAGAGAAAGAGAGCAATGGAGGCATGGCAAGCCAAATGCTACTTTATTCATTCTGAAGCACCGGAACACACTCTACGATCACTCAACCTAAACATAAAAAGTAATTCAGTGGCTTGGGGAAGAACTGAAGCTGAGTCATTTTACATCCACTAGCTTTCGCATATCAGTCTCTGTCTGGCAGTCGAACTGTGCGGACGTGTCTAGCCGAGCTCTGTGGTACATACCGGAGAAACTCGCGTTACTCCGGGGTGCCCGGTGCCGGACCTGTAGCGTTTTTGCGTGGAGGCCTGCAACAGAGTTTTGTTGTGTTCTGGTGGTTTTTCGAGGTTTATTGCTCACTTTTCGAGAATAATTGGTTCACACTCAGTATCGGCGATCCCAACGACGACGAAAAGAGAACCACCTGGTCGGCGAAACAGTACACTCTCGCCTCCAAAGGTACTGTACTTAGTAGCCCTCTCTTCCAGATACTAGTTGGGGCCGCGTTTGTTGAGGACAGACGGACCAAGTTGGAATTTTTTATATTTCTACTTCTCGATCACTAGGCTGATACACGTGGGGCCGCCAGTCTCGGTTTCCGGCCACTGGGGGCCGCCATATTGGTTTCTCGGTGAGAGTTGGTCGGCAAGGAGTGGAAAGAGTAGGAGGCGAGGGGATGGAGAGGGGTGGAGAAAAATCGGCGTAGAGGGAAGAAAGCCGGCCCAAGAGGCGTGACGGGGAAAGAGGTGATTATTTACTGCTCAACAACGGGTGAAGAATAATCACCAGCCAGGAAACAGCTGGGAGGGTATCAGTCCGGGAGATACATATATATGTGTGTATGTGTATGTACATATATATATGCGCATATCTGTGTATGCATTTATGGGTGTGTGTGTATTAGGATACATTAATATATATTGTATGGTATGCTATAGTATAGTATATTATATGGTAAGAATATTGTATATATGATATATTACGGTATGTTATATGTATGATATATTATATAGAGATATACTAATTATTTAGATTAAACAGTAAGGGGATGGACGAGGAGGACAGAACGGAGACGCAGGGCGTCGAAGGGAATAGGAAGAGGGTGGCTATTGAATCTCCAAAAAGGGGAGAAGCCGCCAAGTGTGCCAGGGATGGGGAGGCTGTGAGAGAAAAGCAGCTCCAAGAGGTCCTTCAAGTGATGCGGCAACAAATCGGGCAAACGCCTAATCTGTGTAAGGCCAGTAACACGAAGATCGAGCTCAAGGAGTTGTCTCAAAAGCTCCCCAGGACCCTGGAACGTCTAGAAAAGGTTTTGGAGGACAGAGGGAAGGCCTACCGAGAAGTTAGGTCAGCTGATGAGGAAGAGATAGAACAGCTTAGAGGGGAAGTCGAAACTCTACGAACAAACGAGTGCAGACTGAAGGTAGAGCTCGAGGGTCTAAGAGAAAACGGGGTACAGGAGAATAGGGAAGACATCCAACGAGACAAGATAAGCGAGCGGGTAAAAGGCCTCGAACTCCTATGCGCACGCTGTCACGGGGAGCTAGATAAAGATAGGGCCAAGGAGCTGGAACTAGAAACAGAGGCCACGGAGATAGAAAATAGTATAGAAAGGGCAAGCACTCCGGAAGAGCTGGTGAGAGCCGTCAAGGGACACTGGCCTGAGAGGGTGATTAAACACTTAAAGGTCACCACTGACGCCCTCACCACTCAGAGGGAGGTTAAGGTAGCGGTTATCACTAAAGGGTCAGATTCGGATAAGGGTTTAATAGAGGGGCTGGCGGCACAGTTTCCCACGCTAGCAGCGGTGGCTGACATGAGCGCAGGGACGGCTGCTGTTCTTAAAAATAGCGACGCCGTCGAATTCTTAGAGGGTTCAGGAAACCAAGCGGCCTCTCAACGGTACTTGGTAGTGGGAGTGATAAACCTGGAAGAAGAACTAGGGACCACGACCCTGGGGGTGCTCCAAGCTGTCGTGGGAAAAGCGCTGGGGCTGGCTGGCGGGGAGAAACCCCCGTTGATGCACGTCACAAGGGAGCGCCGTATACAGACGCTTCTACAGGCTCTGGAAATCTGCTGCCGTAAGACCGGCGACGGCAGTGGCCTCCTAGAGTTTGTTCGAGACAAACAAGGAAGACCGGAGCCAAACCGGAGACTACCACCCGGGCGGAGCAGGGAGCAAGGAGCACCCTCAGGGTTAAGGTCGAAGAGGGAAAAATCTTCGCCGACACTCTCCGGGGTGTTAGAGAACAAGTCAGGCAGCAAGAAGGCGCCGGCATAACGGTTAGGGGGGTAGTTAAAGGTAAGGAGGGTGACCTTATAATTAGAATAGAGGAGAGTGAAAAGGGCGCAGGAGAGAAAATGGCGGCGGCCATTCGGGAATCTGCGAAGATGCAGGCCGACTGCCGAGAGCTTAAGCAGGGGCAGACCATCGCCCTGTGGGGAATTGACCCACTCTTGGACGGGGAGCAGGTCAAAAGCGAACTGCAAAAGGCCTTGCAGCTTCCGGCCGGCGCCAAGATCACAGCTACCGAGCCAAGGCTCGGAAGAGCTGAAATTTGGTACGCACTGGTTACGGCGTCCCCGGCGGCGGCAAGAGCCATATGCTCCCGCAAGACCCTTAAGCTGGGCTCGAGGTGGTGCAGACCTGAGGAGTGGATTAGGCTCCCCAACTGCTACAAGTGTCATAGGCCGGGCCATAAGGCCCAAGACTGCAAAGCAGAGAGCCAGATGCCTCGGGTATGCCACAAATGTGGTGAACCTGACCACCTGGTAGCCAATTGCAAAGCAACGACACCAAAGTGTCTGGTCTGCGGAATAGAGGGGCACCGAGCGGATAGGATGTCTTGCCCGGCCTATAGGGAGCAAGTCGAGCAGCGGCGGGAGGCCCGAAGGGGCGTCGCCAAGGGACAGGTAGATGGCAAGGAGACCCAAGTAGAAGCCCAAATAACCAAGAAGAGCAATAAAAAGGGGAATAAAGACAAGGGGGCTAAAAATAAGAAGAAAACCGTTATCCCAGCAGAGGACGGAAAGGGTGATTGTAACTTAGTAGGTAGGGGCCCATTATCCGACCAGTGTTAAAGATACTTCAGGTAAACCTTAACCGCTGCAGGGCGGCGGATGACATGCTCGATGAGATAGTACGCAGAGAGTCCATAGGCCTCTGCCTGCTTTCCGAGCCAAACATAGCGATCACCAAGCGGAAGGCAGACTGGGTATCTGACGCAGAGGCGGATACCGCAATCTGGTGGACTGGTTCCGAGAAAAACCTCGCGATTAGGGGCGGGGGGTCGGGGAGGGGTTTCTCCTGGCTGGAGATTGACCGGGTAGGGGTCATCTATAGCTGCTACTTCTCTCCCAACAGGGAGGTGGAGGAATTTGAGGAATTCCTCGAGGAACTTGCCCAGAGCGCGGGGGCACATGCAGGTAAGAGGGTAGTGATCACCGGGGATTTTAACGCAGCCAGCATAGCATGGGGTAGCCGAACCACAACTAGACGGGCCCAAACTTTACAGGAGTGGATGGCTGAAAAAAGTCTAATGGTTCTTAATGACGGAAGGGTCCCCACCTTTTCCAGAGGGAGCCAGACGGCCTTCATTGACCTAACAATGGTCAATGAGGCGGCCTTTCCACTGGTGGTAGAGTGGAGGGTGAGGGAGACGGAGGAGACCATGAGTGACCACAGATACATCTGTTTCACCATCAGTACCCCCGAGGTGGCCCTCGCCCCGCCCCCTAGTAAGAGATGGCAGATGCGGAAACTTGACGCCAAGATTCTAGTGGCTGAATTAGACGAGGGTTGCAAACAACTGGGAGACACGGTGGGGGATGAATATCAAATAATTAGCATACTCTCTACAGCATGCGAGAAAGCTGCTCCCTCACAACACCATGGGAGCCGCCACCCTCCTAATTACTAGTGGAACAAAGGGATCGCAGCTGCCCGCAGGGCTTGCATTAGGCTAAATAGGATTTTCACGAGAACACGCAGCTGGTTAACGCAAAGAAAACGACGGGTGGGATTTTACGGGGAGCGAGAGACCGCAAGAGCTGAATCCCAATTGACGGAGTACAAGGCTGCTCGATCGAGACTCCGAGGACTCATCGCCAAAAGTAAAGCCCGAGCGGAGAAAGAGCTGATAGACGCGGTGGAGAGCGACGTATGGGGCCTGCCGTACCGAATAGTTATGGCCAAACTCCGGAGACCTCCCCCGAAACTCCCCCCGGATGGCAAGCCTGGTTCTAATCCCCAAACCCGGGAGGAAGACGGGGCCTTCGGCTTACCGGCCCATATGCCTCATTGACGCCATGGGTAAGCTCCTGGAGAACGTTATAGTCAAGAGACTAAACGACGAGATTCAGGAAAAGAACGCCCTATCAGATGCCCAGTACGGCTTCCGGAAGGGCAGATCCGCATTAGGGGTTCTAAAGAAGGTTCTGAAACGGGCGGGTGAGGAGACTATGAAGACCCCTAAAACAAGGGGATTCGTGCTCCTGATCCTCCTGGATGTCAAAAATGCCTTCAACACAATGAATTGGAAAGTAATTGTGGAGGCGATGAAGAGGAAGGGCTTTTCCCTCTACCTCCGTCGAATGATTTCATCCTACCTGGATGACAGAGGCTTGGTTGCAGGGGGGCAGGAGTACGAGGTTACTGCCGGAGTCCCACAGGGCTCGATTCTAGGACCCGTGCTCTGGAACATAGCTTACGACGGGGTGCTCGAGATCCCAGGTCTCCCGTATGGGGTGGAGACGTTGGCGTACGCCGATGACCTTGCACTCATGATAACGGCCAGGACCGAAAGAGCCCTGGAGAGCGCCGCCAATGAGGCCTTGTCAATGGTGTCCGAGTGGATGGAGTCCCATCACTTGAAACTGGCACCCGACAAGACGGAGGCGATGTACCTAACAGGCAGAAAGAGGACGACCGGCATTAACCTCGTGATGGCGGGCCACCCGATAGAAATCAGAAAGAAGGTAAAGTACCTTGGGGTCATGCTAGACACCGGACTGACCGGGTCGGCACACGTTAAGTACGTGGCCGAAAAGGCCCAAAGGGTCTTCCTGAACCTGGCGCGGATCATGCCTAGGGTCGGTGGGGTGGCTGAGGTGAAAAGAAGGCTCCTGGCCTCGGTGGCCGAATCAACGGCGCTGTACGCAGCCCCAGTCTGTGGGGGACATGGCAATGCGGACGGCGAAAAATAGGGGGGCACTAAGGTCGACCCAACGAACGCTGGCAGTCAGGGTAAGCCGGGCGTATCGAACAGTCTCGACCGAAGCTCTCCTGGTCCTAGCCAAAATGCTGCCATGAACGAAGTAAAATGTATCTAGACGAAGGTCTGGATCTCACCAGGGCCAGAAGTGCCACCATATCGGCCTGGCATGAGGAATGGGCGCAGGTAAGACCCGGTGTGACCACAGGGAGCTAGACCAAGAGTCTGATCGGACCTCAGGGCATGGTATGACCGCCGACACGGGGAGCTTTCCTACTGGACGACTTAGGTTCTGACCGGACACGGCCAGTTCCAGAGCTACCTGTCAAGGATCAAGAAGGCCATCAGCGATATCTGCGTACTGTGCGACTCTGGAGAAACGGACAACGTAGAGCATACTGTTTTGCGGTGTGATGCTCTCAGGGAAGCACGGGACGCAGCACCAACCGCTGTGAGGGGCCGACCCATCAAGGAGGTGGTCTCCCATATGATGACTTCGGCGGAGGCATGGAGGGAGGCGACGAACTTGTTCGACGCTGTTTTGACACTCAAGACAGCCAAGGAAACGGCCAGGCGGGAGAGGTTTGAGCGGGTCTCTCGGGAGAGTGGTCGAGACGAGGAGCCGAGGGAGGGGGGAGGGGGTGGGGAGCAGCCAGGCCCTCATGGTCTCGACGCACCCTCACAGGACGGATTACAAAATGGCATCCCCCTATCCAACCGCAGGTAGACATGCGGGATGATAGTCAGGGATAGAGCTGATTGAAGGAGAACGGCAGAGACGCCTCTCCCACGGTTTCGATGTAATGCCAAAGTAATACCGAGCCTGGGGGGGTAGGGGAGGAATCCGGGTTTAGTGGGTTTGCGAGTCTCACACTAGTCACACAGGCTGCTAGTGGCGCATGTGCATCATGCATTACCGAAACCTCCCAGAACAAAAAAAAAAAAAACTTTCGCATATCCTCAAGACACATGGAGACCTCAATTGCAAAACTCAGAAACTAATAAGGCAAACCGAAAGAGACAGTATCCCGGATTCCCCAGAGGAACCCTTAGGCAGTTTTTAGGCTACATGTGCGGCATGACTTCTGGGTGAAAAGTTCAGCTATGGCTATGTACTAAAGAAGCAAGGAGCCCTAGGAAGGTGTAAGAAAGCAATATTTATACCTGCTGCACTTTGAAGATCACGTGATTTTAAATGATACGGATACGCAGATGTTGGAACAAAGCACTTAGGATCTTGGGGAAGCCCATGAGACCACGGCCAAATGTTCGAAATGGCATTCGCCGCTTCTTCTAATGGCCCATACTACCGTATGGTGGTTCTATGAAGACAAAGCAGGTAATCAGAGAGTGAAGCGTAAGGGGGAGTTAGGTTTAGTGGGTATGGGTCTCAACGAAAAAACACCCATACACTGCGGTCGAGTGCCATACTGCACCCACAAATGGGAAGTGGGACCCTTCTCATTTCTTACTCGCAGCGATATAACGTAAGAGTAATTAAATCTGCTCCATAAAAATATGCTTCATTCAGTTGCGCAAATATATCTGAAAACCAACGATTAAATATGCTTATTGCCACCACGATTAAACAGGTACCTGCTCCATATGTGTTCTCGTCATTCAGGCTGCAAATATGTAGCAAGAGCGGGCGCTCTCTAACTAGTAGTAAAAACAGTTCCCAGAAACATGTTGTTTTTGATTCTAGCATATCTACGGGCTAGAATTAAAAACAACATGAAACCACGAGATAGGCGTATCTGCCATTTGCCTTGATTTAGCTATGTCTCCGCCTATCTCGTTGTCCTATTGAGCTAAGTTTTCGCTTATCTATGTTGAGATATTTAGGGTTTCCCCAACAGTCCCGTTGAAGAAGAGCAGGCAGCATGAATACACAGCCTGCTCTCTAAATGGCGACGTAACTATATATATATATATAAAACTCGTAACGGGGTTAACAATTGTCCCCTAGCGAACGTGACGACAAACTACATCAGCCCTAGGTCCAGGCCTGGTGTAGACCACCTGGACAAGGTGCCAAGCACCGCCGTGGCGTTTCCACGTTGTATATCCAATGATAGCCTTTGCCGAAAAAAATCACCAGCGCGTGGGTCACCCGTAGCCAATCTGAGACACTTGCATATCTTAGTAATAACTCCCTCAGTAATTTTACCTGGGCCCCCTAAGGTCTCAAAGGCAAAAGGTCGAAAGTCCATAGAGTCTCCAATATGTGCATACTTCCGACACTTATTTCTTTCCGCATGCGAAACAGCATAACCAGCCTGGGTAGCGCCGTGACTGACCATTGAAGGTGCTAAAGAGTCAGTCACGGTAGCGTCCCAGACAAGTGTCTTCCCACCTTCAAAAGCTGTTAGGGTCATCCCATCAGGTCGTCGAGAGTCGTCTGTGTACAAGCCTGCGGGTTCGAGAACACAAGGGTAGCCGGAAGACCTTAGAGCACGGGCTAGGGTATCATTTAACGCAGCATGTCTCGTCCTACGGCCTAAACTGCGGATGCAAGATAAGCCATGGTGACCAAGACGTGAGACCTTTTCGCCACAGCTGCACACATGTTCCTCGACTAGAGGGACTCCAAGGCGGAGGCCAACGCAGATCCTGACGACAAAGTCATCTAAGAGAGTTCCAACGGGAGCACTCGGTAGGGCATTGAGCCATGCACCAGCACCACTAGATGAAACTGCTCGGAGCCGTGCTTTTTCCACCTCGTCTTCTGTTGAATTAAAAAGATTGGCGAGTTGTATATCCTCCAACGGCGCGGTCCAGCTTGCCTGGGAAGTAGGTTCTTCTGGAGGGGGTGCTCCAGTGCGTGCCAAGAGACACTCCTTAGAATCTTCTAGTAGACAACGTAACCGCTCGACGGCTGGGAAGTCTAGTATCTTCGACGCCCTATGCCAGGTACTAGACATTGAAGCGACTACCGCGGGACCTGCGACCAAGACAGCGTCTGGAATGCCTAGGCCTCCTTTTGCCACTGGCAGAAGGGCTTGTCTGCGGGCTGTCTCTGGTAAACTTAGGTTAAGTAAGGAAGTCAGGGAGTTCAACGTGTGGGTGTTCAATTGTTCTAGAATATTTATATCTTGCGTTAGGTCAATCCCACGAAGCAGGTGGTTTACCCGTGCTGTCGAGAAGCAAGACCTTAGTAAGAACAATCCCCTGTGTGCACCCAAAAGACCTAAGCGGCTTGAGGAGGATTTTAACTTATCCACCCAGCCAGATAACTGTTCTTCCTTCCCGTCGTCAAGAAGTGGCACGCCTAATAAGGTAAGGTTGGCCTTATTTGTCCTGATACATTCTGGAAGAAGGTCGGTTATCAGTCTGATCGAGGAGTCGGATATTGATGATCCCGACACAAAGAGTTCGCATTTTTGTGGGTTAAGGCATAACCCGCTTTTTGTTGCAAAATCCAGTATTTTCTGAATATCGCGGGCCACTGTTACAGGGTCACCGGCTAACACGCCATCATCTAAGTACCATACATTAAATGGGGACTCGAGAGAGTCTATTAGCTCCTTGATGGCGAGGCAGAACAGTGGAGGCCCTAATGGGTCGCCCTGCTGCAGGCCCGACTGTGAGAGTATGACGTGGTCCATCAACAGCAGTTTGAGTTGGATTTCTGTATGCCTGCACAAAGTAGTGGTATAAATCAGGCGCATGGGATACAACAGCTTTTAAAAGATGGTCACGTCGAACGCTGTTAAAAGCATTCTGAAAATCTAGTTTGACCATGACTATGTCTTCTGACCTAGATTCAAGATAGGCTCGTGCGGCATGGATCGCTACTTCTGTTCCACTTCTAGCAGCAAAGCCAAGCTGGTGGTCACCTATTGCTTCCTCAATTTGCGACGAATTTTTCCAGCAGGCGATCTTTGCTGCTATCCTGCGGAGTGTAGATGAGCATGCAATAGGGCGGGTTGTGCCGTCCTTCTTTTTCAGAGCAAATAACCTCGCTCCAAATATGATTGGTATGAGATCTCTTGGCGGCTCTCCTCGTAGTAAAATTTCAATTAGTTTGGCAAGTGCATCGGCCAAAGCCTCCGCTCGTTTACCCATGGCTCGAGAAAGTAAATCTTGCAAAGCCTTGGTCGAATGAAGTCAAGACCCGCAGCGGAGCTTCTAGGAAAGCTTCCTACTGCGCGGTAAATATCTTCCCTTGTTACGTGAAAGCTTTCCGCGGGGGACGCTTCGGCAGGAGGATCTGTCCACCTCAAGTCCGTTGGTGCGCAGGGATGCTTGTCACGTAGAGCTTCTACGTGGTCGGACTCGACACCGAACGTGTCGCATGAGCTTATGAGTCTTGCAGCGCCCGACACATCACCATCGGTTAACTTTGCAACCACTCTTCTTTTTAGGTCTTCTTCAGAAGTGCCAATTTTTCTGTGTTTCTGGTGGCCGACTCGACCGGCCAATCCGTCGAGTCTGAGTCCATTCTCAAAGTCTCTAAGGTTTGAGCGTATAATGTCTGCCAGCGAACACGACTCATTCTTGACGTTAGGAAGGCGAAGTATAACAGGGCCAAACGATAGTAAAGACAACCATGCTGAAGCATGATTGTAGGTTACTACATCGTTGACGACCTTCACAAGGCATTCTAGCACAATCCTTCTTGCTGTTTTGGGTATAATACGTATCATCCTTACATTTTTAAAAACAAACTGAATATGAGATGTCATGTATGAAAGTTGTACACGCGTGTCTTCTGTAGCAGGCTGCCTATAGGCGTTTGATCCTGGATGCATAGAATTTATGTGTCTCCGTAAGCCCCTTGAAGTAAATGTCTTTCGACATATTGGGCAATCGGATTTATGGCTAGCTGAAGTGGAGGAAGGAACTGCGGGATCTTGCGATGATAAGGTGTTGTCTGGCATTATGAGCATTTTCTGAGTTTTTTCGCCAGTGGTAACAGAGCTAACAAGGGCTGTAGTACCTCTGTCACCACTTTAATAGCTTCTGCCAAATCAGGGCTCACAGTTTTCAACGCATCTGCAACCGAGCCTAAATTTCCAAGGGTGGCTCTAGCTGTCTGAGTAGACTTGCGGCTCGACTTGAGAGCCAGTCCTCGGTAACGTCGAACGCGTGGACGGCCATAACTTCTCATATATTGACTCGACTTCTTAGCGGCTTTGCGTGGGGGAACCGCAGGCTTCGGGAGAATTAACTGAGGCGTTCGGTCGTCAGCTGCTGACGAGATACCTCTGACAACTGAAGCGTAACTTGGGCCTGGCGTTACGGCTTCCGTGGTTGCAGCAACCTGAGGAGGTATTTTCGGCATTTCCAGTTCGTCTCCAATGATGGCTGTAGGATGTACAATCCTCACCTGTTGAAGAGTTCGAGCTTCTAATAGGATACGATTGCGTTCCCTCTGGTAGAACAGTCTCGGACAATTAGGTGATCCTGCTGCGTGAGCACCTTTGCAGTTCACACACTTGGGGGTACTGGTGCACTCAGCCGCCAGGTGATCTGCTCCCCCGCATTTACGGCATGCGCGTTGCAACGTACAGCTACTCGCTATATGACCCGTGCGTTGGCACTTAAAACATAAAATTGGCTGGTCGGCTTCCAAAACCACATTGTGCATCTTATACCCTAAAAATAGCGAAGCGGGTGGCTGCTGATCAAAAGTTAGAATCACTTTCGTTAGCGGCTTTTTTGTGCCCCGTTCGCTAGTGTGTAGACGACGAACTTCAATCACACCATAACCAGACAGTTCCGAAAGAATTTCACTCTCTGTAAATATCGTGGGTACGCCGTGGATGCGTGCGCTTATATATATATATATGTATATATATATATATATATATATATATATCAGATAAAATAACGATAACGAAATAGATATAATAACATAATAACGATAACGAAACAGACGGCTTTATTTATGGCAGGGATGAGGTTTACCGCATATGCAGGTGGCTTTGCCCTTCCCTCCACAATGACCTGGTTTGTGCAGAGTCTTGCAATGGGCTATACACGCCGCCTCGTTTTTCGGGCACCCATATGATGCTTTCGACTCCACTGCAGACACATCTGAAATAGACAAAGCACAATGCCCAGATAAACAGCTTGCTCTAACAGTTTTTATACTAATATGACAACCAATATATATATATATATATATATATATATATATATATATGGTAGTGATAGTTCTTAGTTTAGTACCGTAAACAAATATAGTGACAAAATTCTTCTCGCCACTAACCATCAGCATGATAATTCAATTCAGTTTATTACTTTCAAACACACGCTCCTTACTAAACATCCGTGTTTTATACATCGTTGTACTCGTCATTCCAAGTTATCTATAAAGTTATTAATACTTATATGCACTCAGGTTAAACTAAATTGTCAAATTCTACTAATAATAATAATGACCTGCATGCCGTTGAAATGTCTTATCGATCGAGGCATTGTTCATTAGGTAATTTATGATGCCATCTTTCCTTGAATAACTTAAGTGATGTACATTCCCATAATTCATTATCGAGAGCGTTCCATATGTTGGCCATAGCCAAGCGTTTATAACTATATTGATTAAAGCAATAATGATCAGGGTAGTAGAAGCAAATGCTATTAAACGAGAAAAATATCGGTTAAAGAGAACAATCGTCATACGTTAACATGAAGTAGCAGCACTTGATTAATATCGGCACTGTACAGGCGAGCTCAGTTGCACTGCCCTTGTGGACCGCCGACATCTTTGACAACAACGGAGAAGCTGAAGCTATTAGGGCTACCCTCACAACACGTCAAGTGTTCCTAACCACAACAGACGGTCGAATCGAGACAATCAATAGGTATCGTACTATCGGACTATAGCCGTCGTGAGACCCAGCTGTCACACCAATTGATAGATTCTCAGAAGGACCGCGTTTCCCTTTAGATTCACGTGGTCTACCGTTCTGCTTCCATACGATTTGTGTCACATGGCGGGTATGGATCTCTTGGACGACCATAAAGCTCCTTCTGTATCCGGTGGCCAGGATTCCAGCCCAAGCCACCGTTAACAGTGAGCTCTTGGGCTCAATGCATGCTGTGGATACGTGCGTCTTTCTCGGCGCGGCTCACTGTGGTTGTTGTACTACATGCTGCAAGGCTGTTTTGCCGCCGTAAGCACCTATGAATGTTTCAATAGTGTCTCAGTTCTTCTTTTTCTCAGTTAGGTGTCGCACAAGCACTTAGGCGTAGCTTGCCTAGAAATTCCTCCCGATTTTAAGGAGGGGAGAAATGCGTTACGCACTTTGACTGTGCGCCAAGCAGCATCGGACTCACCACAAGACTACCGGCGATATCGACTAAATTCGACGCCGGATTTACGATGGTCCGGCGAAAACCGCAGCCTCTCTTAAGATTCGCTCCAGGCCTCCCAGATCTTCGGTCATATCAGTAATATAGGAGAAATTTCTTTATGCTCGAATGTGATTCTCAGTTGTATAATTATGTAGGGACCTATAGTGAATACTGCTTTCTTTTTCGAATTCCACCTCAGTTTTGTTCTATAACATAAAATAAAGGCACCTTGCTTTAATAAATAGTATACTTCTTGGACTATATGCTTGTATCTAGCACAGCTTACAGTGCACAGTGGACATCACCAGGGACTGGTTTCAGTCCAGTATCATCTAGTTTTCTAATACTGCAGCACGTTGATACTAATACCCAACCATTGCCGCCTGCTCTGACTGATATTGCACTTAAAGTTCCTTTGCGACTAGCAGGGGCCTCCAGGCAAAGCTAGTTATGTATTTCGGGGCTACCTAGTCTAGCGGATAAGTGCAAAGTGCCAGACGTATAAAATATTTGACAAAGTATCGCAAAATGTTTGCTATGTAACTATCTGAAATATCTCTTCGCCTTGATATATTCATCAGCTATAGATTATTCAAAGCAAAGGAAGAGAAGCCCTTTTCCAACGGCAACAGTAATTCATTTGCACTGCTATCGTAATGCAGAGCAGCGTGACTATATCTGAAAATAATTTAAGAGAGGACGTCGCGAAAGCTAACCACATACTACATACACACGAGCTATCTGCTCGGTAGATTTAGTCACTGCGATCTTCGTATCGTAGTTCTCAGAGTAGTCTACGATGGAACAATTCCTTTCAGAAGAGAATAATCTGAGATTTACAAACTCATTGAAATTTAACACCCTAATATTGTAGTACCTATGACAGGATCATAACTTTCACCACTCTCTTAAGTCGATATGACGTACCTTGGAAGAAGAGTGCGAGGCACACAAATAACGCGAACAGAATCGATTTCATCATGTTTGCGGAGCACGGTGAGACAGCAGTTCGATTCAGTGCCTTATGTACTGTCAAGTGGGGCAAGGCAAACTTTACGACATTGAAGGTGCAGGGTAGGATGTGGACGGGGGGGGGGGTTGGGGGGGGGGGGGGAGAGTCGTGTCATCCGTGACCACACTCTCACGTAGCTGACCAGCTGTTCAGAGCAAAAATGCGCCAAATAACCTCACTATCGGCTGTTGTGCCTAGACATATCGCCGACTGAGACGAGCACCTCGAGCTAACTGGTGCTGTCTGCTACTCTATCTCTCACCGTGTCACGTTTTTCAACGTGTCGATGCTTTTGTCAGATAGTCGAGAAGCCCTACTATTGATTGACACGACGGCGACATGCCATGCCGCTGCTCGTTGAGCATCTATAGTCGTTCGTGACTCAATCTCTGCTTCTTAAAATATTTCTGTTTTAACTTATTCGCGTTATATTAATGCCTTAGTGACCGAATTTATACAGATGAAAAATGGCCGACTCTGACTGAGTGTTGTTAATTGGTGAATAATAATGCTCATGATGAGAAATCGTACAGTTTTGCATATATATATACAGGGTCATTCATATTGTTGTGCACGCATTTCGAGGTTTGATAGAACTCGGCAAGAAAATAAGTTTCCCTATGGAGGAAAGACGTGGAACGTCTTGTTTAGGAGAGAGAGTGAAGTTTTTTTTCTTTAGGAGAGAAATTAGTTTTTCTGCCATTTTTTCCTACATAGTTCTGCGAAATCTCTGTTTGCGGGAGAACCACGCATGAAGGAACCGAAACCACGCGTGAAGTCAACGCATGAAGGAACCGATTACACCGGCGTGTTCGGAGGAAGCTAACTGGTGCTGTCTGCTACTCTATCTCTCACCGTGTCACGTTTTTCAACGTGTCGATGCTTTTGTCAGATAGTCGAGAAGCCCTACTATTGATTGACACGACGGCGACATGCCATGCCGCTGCTCGTTGAGCATCTATAGTCGTTCGTGACTCAATCTCTGCTTCTTAAAATGTTTCTGTTTTAACTTATTCGCGTTATATTAATGCCTTAGTGACCGAATTTATACAGATGAAAAATGGCCGACTCTGACTGAGTGTTGTTAATTGGTGAATAATAATGCTCATGTTGAGAAATCGTACAGTTTTGCATATATATATATACAGGGTCATTCATATTGTTGTGCACGCATTTCGAGGTTTGATAGAACTCGGCAAGAAAATAAGTTTCCCTATGGAGGAAAGACGTGGAAACGTCTTGTTTAGGAGAGAGAGTGAAGTTTTTTTTCTTTAGGAGAGAAATTAGTTTTTCTGCCATTTTTTCCTACATAGTTCTGCGAAATCTCTGTTTGCGGGAGAACCACGCATGAAGGAACCGAAACCACGCGTGAAGTCAACGCATGAAGGAACCGATTACACCGGCGTGTTCGGAGGAAAATTCTGCACAACGGAAGACACTTCACTAGCTTGCGTAGCAAAAAGCTAATACCCAGATTAAGGAAAGTCATGAAAAGTCGATATTTTACGTTAACGCCTTTTCATGAAAAATCGTTAAATTTTTCCATTGCGACCAAAAATGTACGTCCGAAAGACCACTCTCACGCAATAGCAAATTTAATGCCCATCATTTTCGTATCAAGGTGATGGTGCGGCGTTACGTAGTTGTCAAGGCACTAAGCTTTTTCGATAGCCATATCGAAAGCGAATATTTCCATAGGGCGTATGAGAAAGTTAGGTACATATTTTGAGGTTTGGTAGAACTCAACAAGAGAATAAATTTTCCTAGTAGAAGGAGGGGGCGGAAACGTCTTGGCAAATTTTTACGGTTCTGAACGTGAAAACTTGCACGTAAAACATAACAACTATGACTGTCGAAAAAGCTTAGTGACTTGACAACTACGTAACGCAGCACCATCACCTTGATACGAAAATGATAGGCATTAAATTTGCTATTGCGTGAGAGTGGTCTTTCGGACGTACATTTTTGGTCGCAATGGAAAATTTTTACGATTTTTCATGAAAAGGCGTTAACGTAAAATATCGACTTTTCATTACTTTCCTTAACCTGGGTATTAGCTTTTTGCTACGCAAGCTAGTGAAGTGTCTTCCGTTGTGCATAATTTTCCTCCGAACACGCCGGTGTAATCGGTTCCTTCATGCGTTGACTGGTTCTCCCGCAAACATAGATTTCGCACAACTATGTAGGAAAAAAGGCAGAAAAACTACTTTTATAAACTTCACTCTCTCTCCTAAACAAGACGTTTTCACGTCTTTCCTCCATAGGGAAACTTATTTTTTTGCCGAGTTCTATCAAACCTCGAAATGCGTGCACAACAATATGAATGACCCTGTATATATATATATATATATATATATATACATATATATATATATATATATATATATATATATATATATATTATCATTTATTTATGTGTGACAAAGTATACAATTGTGGTGTAAGAACATGTGCACAACCCGCTCGGGGCAAAACTCAAGGTGTTAGGTCCAGGCTTGGGCTGGTCCACCTAGCCAGGGTACCTCTCACCGAAGCGGCATTCCCCGTCTGAACGTCTAATGAGAGACGTTGTAGTAGATATTCGCCTGCCCTCTTGTCTCCTGTAGCGAGTGCCAGTTTTCTCCCGACGTCGTTGAGCAGTTTCTTCGTGAGCACTCCAGGCCCGCCCAATGTCTCGAATGCGAGAGGTGAGAACAGGTGTGGGTAGCCGACACTGGAGTACTTTCTGCACTTGGCTGCCTCCGCCAGAGCTACCGCGTGTCCAGGGCGGGCTGCGCCCGTACCGACCATTGAGGGGGCTAAAGAGTCGGTTACGGTCGCGTCCCATACCAGCATTTGGCCCCGCTCGAACGGAGTCAAGGTCATACCATCTGGTCTCCTGGCATCATCTCTGACTAAGCCAGACGGCTCCAAAATGCATGGGTAGCCTGCCGATCGCAGCCCCCTGCTGAATGTCTCATTCAGGGCTGAGTGGCGCGCGATTCTACCTGAACTTTGGGGACAGGAAAGTCCGTGGTGGCCTAGGGAATCGACCTCGTCACCGCATCTGCACCGGTGTGGGGAGACTAGCTCTGCTCCCAGCCTCAACCCGACTAGTATGCGAGTGGACTCGTCGTCCAGGAGGGTGCCTAGCTGAGGGCTTGGGAGGGCCTGCAGCCATGCACCTGCACCCGGTGAAGAAACTGCCAGTAGCCTCGCTTTGTTGGCGGCCGTAGTTGTTCGGTCCCATAAGCCATTCCAACGACCGTTGTTTGCCAGCTCTGACCACTCGCGCTGAAATGAGGGGGTCTCCGGTAGAGACCCACAAAATGCAATGGCATCTTCCTGAGTTCGTTCAAGCGTAGCTCGAAAATTTGAAACTGCTTCGGGGTCCAGATTAGCTTCAACGCCACTCGTCGCCGAATGCAAGGATGCGATGTGTGCTGCGATTGCAAGAGAAACTGCTTCAGGCAGGCCCAGTCCACCTCTGGCTACCGGTAAGGCGGCTTGAACTAAGGGGTCGTTTCGCAACCGCAGGTTAAGTATAGATTCCAACGCCAGGCCTAGCTTCAAGTTTATTTCCTCCAACTGGGGCGAGAAGGCTGAACAATTGATTCCCCTGAACAGGTAGTTTAGCCTTGACGCAGAGAAACATGCGCGCAGAAGGTACAACCCCCGGTGAGCGCCCAGCTGGGGAAGGCGATTGAAGCCGATCTCGAGCTTTTCTCTTTCTTGTTCGATTTTCGGTCCAAGGTGGCAAGAAAACAGGGGTACCCCGAGGAGGTCCAAGTCGTCGCCTGTTACGCGGCACCCCGGAAGAAGATCCCGTAAAGCGGAGATATCGGCTGTACCTGAGCCGATAATGTGAACTTCACACTTGGTTGGGTTCAGCTCCAGACCACTGCATGTAGCGAAACTTAAGATCTTCTTTATGTCCTCACAGACCGTACCAATGTTGCCTGCGATGACCCCGTCATCTAAATACCAAAGGTTGAGTGGACTCTCGAGTGAGTTCACCAAGTCCTTAACGGCAAGACAGAACAGAGGGGGGGCGAGGGGGTCTCCTTGCTGAACCCCTACAGCCGAGGTGAGCAGTGCCGAGGGTAAAACCAAGTGCGACGAATCGCCGTAGGCCAATTTCACTTGGTGATAGATGCCAGGGGCCTCATCTCCGACCACTCTCAACAGGTGATTCCTTTTCACAGTGTTAAAAGCGTTCTTAAAATCAAGCTTAACTAGCACGGACGAATCGATTCGAGAATCTATAAAAGCCCTGGTGGCGTGGATCATTATTTCAGCACCCCCCTTGGTGTAAAAACCCAACTGGTGGGGCCCAATTGCTAGGTTGATAAGATCTCTAGAATCCCTCACTGCTAATTTTGCCGCGACCCTACGTAGTACTGAAGAGCAAGCGATAGGTCTGAACGAGCCGTCTTTCTTCTTCAGCGCAAACAGTCTCGCTCCGAAGATGAGGGGACACCACCTTGGATGCGGGGCTCCCCATCGCAGTAGGTCAATTACCTTCGCTAGGGCCTTACTAAGTGTGTCGGATGAGAAGCCGAGAGTCGGTGACAGAAGGTCCTGTAGGAGTCGAGGTCTCATAAAATCCAGGCCCGCGCTCGAACTCTTTGCAAAGTGATCCGACAGCAAAACGAACATCCTCGGCCGACGTAGATGAAGGTAAGAGCTGTAAGGGTGGGGGAGACGGCATATATATATATGCTAGCGGGCGCATTTAGAGTACATCAAGCCTAAATGCTACGCTATCATTTCAACCCTCTTTCGCATGCGGCTTATCGGAGTTCCGTGGATGGCCTTCTCTTGGTCTACAAAATCTTATTCCTGTCAGCTCTCCTTTATGGCATTCTTATCTGGGGGAGTGGGTTTGACGTTGTTCTCCGTCGGGCTCAAAGAATGCAAAACGGTGCTCTAAGAGCCATATTTAGCAGGCGAAGCAAAGACTCCGTCAGTGATCTTTATGTGGTCAATAACCTCCTATTGGTCGACCTGTTCTACTTGCTGAAGGTTACCACGCTGGGCTTTAAAATCACTCTGAATATTATTCCCTGTGATGTTTCCTTTCCCCTTGCTCCCTTGTTTAGGTAGGACCTCGATACGTACCACAACATTTGTAGACCCATTAGTCACAAAAAAAGTCTAGTCAACAAGCCCTTGCCTCTCGCTTGCCCGTTATATGGACTAGTATACCACAAACTATTCGCCGTATTACTTCCCTGCATTGTTTTACACGGATGGTCCAGATAGGGCTACTCACCAACACATTTCGTCATAGCTGAGACACACATGCTATTTGTGTTGTGTTTATGATTTGTGATGCTTCACGATTGACTAAACTTATTTGATGGTTGTTCATGACTGACAGCAAATCATGTTTACTCTATTTATTTATTTATCTATTTATTTATTATTATTATTATCTATATATTTTTTAATGAGATTTAAAGTATTGTATTATGCAGTTTCTAGAATAAACCACGTTTGGAATCTTGAGTCTTGAAATATAATTGTAAACGTACTAACAAATATAAAACATATTAGGGGTTGGATGGTATTGCATCACCTCTTTGTATTGAGGCATCTACGTTTCCCATTTTTTGTCCAATCATTGCCAAATTTAATCCACTCCGATATTCATCTTGTCTAATCTGAAAAGTATAAAAATCATTTTAGGCGCGGCCGGTCATGAATTGACGACCTTCCGAATGCAAGGCAATGGCTTTGCCACTAAGCCACCTCGCTCTGACAGTTATTTTCTTCTTCATTTATTGAGACAGCTGTGCTCTCTTTTTTTCGACTCTAACATGATTGTAGTCTACTGAATTTTAACCATTGACATCTAGAATGCAAGGCAATTGGACACCAGGCTACCTTGCTCTGTGAAGGTTTACTGGTTTATTGTGTTCAATTCCTAAAAAAACGTACAATAACATATGAGAGCAACCATAAATAAACACAAGCAGACAAGAAGTGTGTAAAATGAATATATACGCATATGCGCAGTTCAGACATTGTAGTCGCTTTTTATGGCCTCAAAGTAGTGCCACATTTTTTCGAACCTTGAGGGGCTGCGGAGAAGGCGAGTTTTAGTGGGTGGGAGTCCACCCTAGAGGCTGATGGTTGTCAGCTCTGCTTGTGCATAATGCATTTCCGGAAACCTCAAAAAATATATTATACCTCTCTCAGACACCCTCTAGGCAAACATGTTAGTTTTATGGTCCATAAAAGCAAGTGTTTCTGCGTAAACCGCTTCCCATCGGCGAATACCAGTTATGCTTGCGTCAAACTGTGTATTCATAGGGGTTGGTCCAGATAGGGGTTCTAGTGCGTCTATGTCGAGTAAGGATATTTCTTAGTACTACCAGCAGTTTTATGTATTTTACATGTCCATCTAAAAATAAAATAAAATGAATACAATGAATGATATAGCTAGCAGCATAAGAAATTATACACATGTACTGAAATTCGTTCATTTTCTTATAATTTTTAGTTTAACTAAATACGTTGAAACGGTGTTAGTATGAATCTATAAAAGAACCTCGAGAATTTAGCCGACTGGGAGATATGGTAAGGGAAGTCTAACAACCATAAATAACTAAAAATAAGAATTCAAACACATTTAATTAGAAAATGCTGCAAATATAATTCATTTTATATGTATGGTTAATGTTCCAATAGGTATTGAAACCATTGATAGCCCAAACATCGTTTTAAATGTTTAACAATTACTTTACCAGAAACTACCAGAAAACGTACGACAGCTACATACAACTACAGGGTGCGGCAGATAAATCCGCACAACTTTTGGCGGGAATTTAGCGTAATAATGCGTTAATTTAGCGTAATAATGCGTTTGGTTTGCGTGAGCAGACAGCCCACTCACAATAGAGCAAAAACACATTGTCATCATGGACGACCGCCGCAACCTGGGTCCAGAATATGATCAAAGAACAACCGTTATCCAATTGCTTTGTGCCGGATATCGACCAGCCGAAATTATCAACATCACTGGATTTAAAAGAAGAACGGTCTACGACATTGCTCGACGATACAGAGATGCAGTAGAGAGAGGGCTAGGTGGTGCAACACCTGGAGGGAAGATTCACAACCGCCGACGAGAAGTGAGGACGCCAAAAGTGATCAAAGTGGTGCAAAGCTGCGTTTTTAAGGATTCAAGTCTATTAGCGCCGTTTAGCAATCAAATTCAATATGAGTAATCGTTCTATGCGTCGGATTATCAACGAAGAACTGCGCTACAAGTCTTACATGCTCAAAGTCAGACAGATGTCTCAGGCCGCGAAAAACAAGAGAATGACTTGCTGCCATCTTATCCTCACGTTTTTGAGACACGAAACGGAGGCACATCTTCGATTCTTCTCCGACGAAAAAATCATCACCATTGACCAACAACATAACCCCGAAATTTACCGGTGGCTCCAAAAGACCCTTAGGATGTACCAATCGTGCATAGAATCAAACATCCTGCCAGTGTGCTCGTCCTAAGTGTTGTGTCGAGTGAAGGAGACGCGATGCTCCCATACTTTATTGACAGACACAAGACCGTAACAAAAGAAGTGTAATTATGTATTCTGCGAAGAGTGGTAAAACCATGGATTGACAGAGCGTCCAATGGAAGACAACATGTCTTTCAACAAGACGGCGCTCCCGCCCACACCAGCAACCTTATCCAGGATTGGCTGCGGGGCAACATGACAACGTTCTGGGACAAGACGGCGTGGCCCCCTAGCAGTCCAGACTTGAATCCCCTGGACCTCTATGTATGGGGCGTTGTTAAGAAAGAGTCGAACAAGTCTCGACATGCCAACACAGAAGCGCTACGCAGAGCCATTGTCAAATCGTTCAAGAATCTCAATCCGGTAACTTTGAAGAAAGCCTGTGGGCGCTTTCGCTCCAGAATTGAAAGTGTAATTGCTGCTGATGGTGGCTACATTGAATAAAAATGTTGCTCAGGACTGCCTCTAACGGCACGTAAATAATTTTGACAGAAATATGTGTTTTCATTTAGATACAAATTGCAAAACGGGCGATAACGTTTAGTGCGGATTTATCTGCCGCACCCTGTAGAGGTGGTTCTACTCAAGGGTTTAGGTCCCTGTTTGGAGCGCAAATGTTAATTCTAATTAATGAAAAGAAACCACTACGATTTGCCAATAATATGCTGAGAAACGCAAGTTCGTTACGCTACTACAGATCGGCAGGATATTTAGATGCGCGATAGTTTAGCCGTAAAATGCAAATTGCATGTTCATAGCACGCAAATACTCCATAAAAAATTTAAATGCCTCCACCGTCACCGCGTTCTCCTTTTTTTTAATGGAAAATACTCTCTCGAGAAGTCTTGTTTCGCAGTGATATGAAAAAAATACTAAACTAGACAACAGATCATCCTATGCAGGAACACATAGTCGTGTTCAACTTTAAACGACACCAGCGTTACAGATCAAATTAAGTAATTACATTCGTATTTTGAAATTGGACTTCTCAGAGACCATACTCCATTGGCAAAATATTTACTTTAACCCGACAGAAGTAATCTTTCCCCATGTTTGCAAATTTAGATTGAAGCGACCAACAATATATATATATATATATATATATATATACATATACATTACTTTGAGTTTAGACCTGTAGCATTTCTGTTGTGGCTTTAGGGGGCAAGGCATACGATAGATTTGGGTGTCAACGAATTTATATTGTCATCCTGTCGTGGCCCATTCGAGGGCTGTTAAGGCTACTGCCAATACGGGGGACTTGTGCTGCATAGAAGTCCCCCGGGCTGGACGGTTAACGCCCCGAGTGACACTCGGTGGTACCGTCCGGGACGCCTGCTGCCTTGGCTTAATAGGCAAAATGAGCGAGAAGTGGCCACACGAACGCAGACCACCGGTCGAGAGGGCCTTCTGGCCCCGTATTTTACGGGGAACCCCTGCTCTGGAGTGGTCCGACGCCCTTCGGGGGGAAGGTATATTCCGGGGTGTAACGCGGAATCGCGAGGTGAATGCGTCTAATCGGTACGGTGGAGTAGTGTGGTACCCCCATTCCAAACCTCGATAGGGGGGAGGGTGGGGGATCTGCTGGCCTGTCAATTCGGGCTGGTGGGCACTCCCGTTCGGGTCCGCGCGTATTAAATCGCGGTTAAAGGGCGGGAGTGTAAGTATTTCTCTCTTTTGCTGTTATACTATTCACTATATTATAGTGAGGAACATAAAGCTCGAAAGCGGGATTTACCTATCGGCTTATGTCAATACTGAAGCCACAAACAATTTTCTTGGACTTGCAAACCGTGTAAGTGTAAAAAAGCGATCATACTTCGCGTGTGAGTGTAAAAAGGTACGTGAAATAAAAAGGTATATAGTGGTGCGTGACAGTCAGTGATCATTGTGGTGTATTGTGCGTGCGGAGCCGACGGAGGGGCGAGGCCGTTGTGAAGTCCAGATATTAGGAGAAGTGGGGCGCGCCTAACGGATCATTTGGCCGAGGTCACTTTCGGTTCTCTCTACCGGTTCGACGGTAGAGACGACCGGTTTTCTTCCTCTCTGGCCCATTTCAATCTTGGTAGCGCTATGGCGGCTGTTCTTGCTTGCTCTATTCCCCTGCATTTCGGGAGAGTGTGCTCGGGCTCATCATCGATGCATGCGTCCACACATAGCAAGCAGGCTTTCGAGAAAGCTTTGTTTATACAAAAGAGATGATAGCTTTGAAAACCATCCTGGCACCATAATAAAAAGTTCGTTTCCTCCGCCAGACGGTCTAATCACTTTTTATGTCTGGAATGGGCAGGCGAAGTGAATGGAGATGGCGTTCTTTTGACATTCTTTTTGCCACGATCTTATCGTTTTTCCCTCTCAACTTATTTGCTGGACTCAAGCCCTGCCTCTTTTATTTTACTATTAAGTCCCATAGGGTAGGGGGTACTGACTGGAACCAGTCAGTACCAGGACTGCTTTCGTCTTTACCGTGCGGTAGACCTGCAGGACCCTAAGCCTCGCTGTTTGCTGCGTGCTTCTTAGGTCCTTTTTTGCCATCGTCGTTTTTCAGGTTCGTCGTGTTCTGCAGCTAGACTGGCGCCGCAAAGAGTGCAATTGCTTGGTAACCGACATTATATATATATATATATAAAATCCGAACTTAATAACAAAGCAAGTCTCCACCATATAAAGTTTGCTACTTAGGAGCAGCCCTCTAGACGACGTCATAGATGATATAGAGGTTAATTACACTTATGTTTATTTCACTCAAATTGAGTATAATATTCCAGCTTCCGACGAGAGAAGTAGTGCAACGATTATCGGTCCAGCGCTGTGCATTCCACTGCATGGTACTTGGCACACCTCTGCAGGCAGAACCGGCAGGTGCACAACTCGTACTCCTCGTAAAAAGTTGCGTTTGAACATACCAGGTAGTGATAACCATGCACTATGTACCTGGTGTATACGTGGCGATTGTCACATGCAGGACCAGACCAAAAGTGCAAGGCATTGAAAACGTCCAAACCACCGACCTCCCGTCTGGCCTGTTCGACTTTAGCTTCCCACTCCGAAATAAAACATTCGTAAGGTACTGTACGCGGCATCTTCAGCCTTAGTCGGATCGTTTCAGCAGCCGGTGGGCAGCCTGACATTAGATACACAAAGCGGCTTCTCCCTCGGATAGGCAAGCAGAGCACTCGCTTCATATATAATGAAAAACACCTTTCAAGCTGGTTAAAATTCGCCAGCGTGAGGTGGTTCCACACCCTGTCAAGACCGTACAGCCCCGGAACAATCTTAAGCATAAAGAGCCTCACTGCTGAGAGAACGGACAGTCTTCGGACATTGCCTACTTCCCCTTAAAGAGAGACAAGTGCCTTCCGTACTGTTTCGTTTACATGCGCTGTGAACGCCGTTCCTGTATAATGAACCCGAATGCCAAGATACTGGAAAGAGTTAACAAACTCCAATGGTTGGCCGCAACAACGTATAACGTCTCTGGCAGCCAATCGACCTCCACGCCTGAATTTCATGGCTTTGGTCTTCCTGGTGTTTATCTCAAGTCCCTTTGAGACAAGGAACGCCTCTACCATAGAGGTAATGCGCTTAATGGCACCTAAATCGCGATGAACGACCACGATATCATCTGCATACATTACCACTACGGCTTTTTGGTTCTCCTGTCGGACGTAACCGATGAGGTCAGCAAGGAGAAGTGTAAACGAGACGCAGCTTAGCGGGTCTCCTTGCGGAGTTTCCACATTTTGCTTAATCTCCAATGCACCCTGCTCACCGTCTATCAACAAGGTGTCCTCCTCAAAGAAACTTGCTATTACACTCAGGAGAGATATAGAGGTTAATGCTATTACGAAATCCTATCGTTGGCATCGTAACGATTCTATACAGAGCATTTGAATCTCGTTACTCTAACTTGCCGTCTGTTCTTTTCGGCTGAAGCACTGTTGCCTTTGTTAATGTTATTGTTGTTGCTCCTGTTTTTGCTACTGCTTCTGCTAATAGTTCCTGTTATCTATTGCTACTCATTATCCATTGCTGTGCAAAGTGTGGCTAGTTTTGCTATTCATGTTACAGCCATCTGTGGCTGCGGTCGTTGGCTGCCGCTAAGGTTGTCTGTCGTAGAATATTATGATAAAAATTGGTGTTAATAATATAAAAATGTGTTGAAAGACATAGCCACTTTTTTGAAGTTTTTATTGTCTCTTCATTGACAAGAAAGCTTAAACCTTAATATGCTACAGGTGCGGGGATGCCGGGCACATCGCCCGAGACTGCGAAACCCAAGCCCCAAGTGTTACGCATGCGGAAATGTGGGCCACCGTGCCAGATTTACGACATGCCCAAACTGCCTCCGAATCCTGACAAAAAGGAAACAAGCATGACATGCGGCTAGACAGGCAGCAAACGCCGCTAAAAGTGGCAAAACCTAACGCGTTGCAATGACACACAACTGATTGGAAGGTTCTCACTGAAAACCTCAGTGACCGCTACGGCATGGAGTTTACGGTAGAGGTGCGTCACCCAGACCACGCCCGAGCGACAAAACTCGCTACGAGATTACTGTTGAGGAATCGTTTAAGATTGAACTTAACAAATCACCGACACGGGACGAATCCAAAACCCTAGAGGATACTCAAGGCGTTTTAATAACGGCATGCACTTTAGCTACAACGCCCTTGCACCTAAAGCGGGCGAACTGCCAGCTAAATACTGGTGGAACAAGATCATTGCTCAGAAAATAACTGATTTTGATAAAGCAAGGCGTGAACTAATAAGCCACACAAAATCCCAGAGGACAAAGCTCGAGCTTTGGAAGCACATATAGCTGGCACCTCCTCAAAGAAATTAAAGACGACCCACGGTCCTACAAATTAGTAAAGGGATCGCCCTACAAGATCGTAAAGGGAGATAAGGCTCGGCTGTGCATACAAAGAAACAAATTAGCCAGGCTCTGAACAAACTCGTTCAGCAACATGCTCGTTATAACCGGGAGCTGCATATCAGGTGGGGGACACCTACATCAGAACGGGGGGTACAAGCCCCCAAAAAAAAACAGTAGCAGAAGTACTCAAGGCTTCGGCGATAGTTAAACTGACTAACGCTTTAGGTTCAGGCGGCATCCCGCTCCTGTCGGTCAAAATACTATTTAAGGAGTGTCCAAATCTGATTGAACAGGTGGTCACTACAGCGATCAGAAAGGGAAAAATACTTGCAAACTAGAAACGGGCTGATGTTATCCTCATGCCCCACCAAAGGCAACGAGGGTTCAGGTCCATCTGCCTACTGAATACTTTGGCGAAAGAATACGGGGCAATCATTGAAGAAAGGCCCAGGACATATGCAGGGGAAATCGGACTGTTTTTGGAAATTGGATCTCCAATATGGATTCAGGAAGAACCGGTTAGTGCTCACCGCTCTCCACCGAGTTGCGGCCAAGGCAGACGTTTCACATAGCTCAACCATATTCACCAAAGGGTAGAATCGCGTATGCGGATCATCTGGCTTTGTACGCAGACGATCTTAAAATATATAGTTCACTTGACTCAGAATCAGCGCACATAGCACTGCAGTCCGCCGTCGACGGTGTCAGCCGGTGGTGTATTGACAATGGTATGCAGCTCTCCGTTCATAAATGCCTCGTTTTGAAACACGGCTCCCCAGAGCTAAACTATTTACTCGATGGCTCAACACTGCCAACGGCAAACGTGACGCGGGATCTTGGAGTCTTAATCTCCACAGACCTCTCCTTCTCCGCACATATCAAAGAACTAGTCAAAGCAGCATCCATACTTGTGAATATGTTGTTTCGTTGTTTTATTGTTAAGGAGCCTTCACTGTATATTCGTCTGTACAAATCGATTGTGCTGTCCAAACTTTTATACTGTTCACCCGTATGGCACCCACATTTGTGTAAACACATAGGTATGATTGAAGGTGTGCAAAGGAGATTCCTAAAGAGACTCCGTAGAAGATGTGACCTTAAGCCGAATGACATTGTTTTACCGCCCTTAATGGACACACTCAGGAACAATGACAAACGTGTTCTAGCTCAACTTATAGGTGCGAGCCTTATCGATCATTTTTTTGAAGTGCGGCCAAACAATCGCCGAAGCCAAATAATGTATGTGCCCAGATGCGTTGCAAGAACGGAGCGCATAAACAATATGTACGCCTGGCGCGTTTGCCAGAGATATTCACAACAGGACTGAGCACATCCATTCTGCGACCAGTTTTTTTTTTCTCTTCACCCTTTACGACATGAATAAAGGAGTTTTCTATTCTATTCTATTCTACGGGTAAAAACTGCAGAAAAAAATTAAGTCGGTATTTTTTACTGCTATGAAGATATAACAGATAATCAGAGAGTGAAGCAGGGAGATGAGTTTAGTAGGCATGAGTCTTAACGGAATAGCATCCATACACTGGGATCGAGTCCTATACTGCTCGAAGTGGGAAGTGGGACTCTTTTCGTTCCTCACTCGTAGCAATATAAAGTAAGAGTATTTAACCCTCCCCCATAAAACAAATCTGCTTTATTCAGTTGCGCGGATATATTTGGAAACAACCGACTAAATTTGCTCTCTCCATGTCTTTCTTCGGGCTGCAAAGCAGACAACAGGCATACAAAGGTATGTTTTCTAACTAGCATTAAAAACGGTTAATTCTCGAATTGGAATAATGTCGATGTATATTTGAATACGAAACAAGCATGTGTGTACTAACACAAGTTTTACAATGTACCTAACAAAGGTGATAATAAACGTCATATATATTAAAAACGGTTTTCTTAAAAATGTTGTTTCTAATTCTAGCCTATATACGCGCTTAAAATCCTCGTGAGACATAACTTCAATGCGCCGATGGCAATGTTGAGATTATTTTTTGGAAAGATGTGGGAATGAATGATGCACATGCGTCACTAGCAGCCTGCGTGACTAGTGTGGGACTTCCAAACCCACTAAACCCGGATTCCTTTCCACCCTTCCAGGCTCGGTAATACTCCGACATTTCTTTGAAATCGTGGGAGAGGCGTATCTGCCATTTGCCTTGAGGTATCTAGGGTTTTCCCAACAGTCCTGTTTAAACAAAAGCAGGCAGAATGGATACACTACCTGCTCTCTAACGGCGACGTAAGTTAGGGCTTCACGAAGCAGTGACCAAAGTAAAAAAACCCACGTAGTGACTTATTTCTCGCTGCCTTGATCCTCTCCCGGTGACTTTTTTAATCTTGAGTTTTGAATTGACGCTCTAATCTCGCCCTGATCATTTGTATCATCTGGAAAAGTGTGCATCGATAACCTGCTCCTTGCAGCGTAGTGACTAAGCCAATCAAATACAGGACGAAGTAGACCGAGCGTGTTGTTTCGGCAGGGGAAAAAAGGTAGAGATGAGATAGAGGAGAACTGAAAAAAAAAAAAAAAAAGATAGAGAGATATAGAGATAGAGAGGAGTAGGGAGAGAGATAGAGGAGATAGAGAGAGATAGGTAGAAAAAAACAGGAGAGGAGAGATAGAGTAAGTTTTGTGTTTATTAGAGGGAGATTAGATGTATATATAGATATATATCTTTAAAAAAAAAAAATATATATATATATATATATATATATATTTTTTTTTTTATTTTTTTTATATGTATATACAGGGTGTTACGTAAAAAGTTGTACTTCTTTCGAGGTTTGATAGAGCTCGGCAAGAAAATAATTTTTCCCAATGGGCGGAAGCCAAGAAAACGTTTTGTTTAGGAGTGAGGATGAAATTTAGAAAAGTCGTTATTCTGCCTTATTTTCTCCTACATAGTTGTACAAAGTCTACGTTTGCGGGAGAACCAGTCAACGCATGAAGCAACCGATCATACCAGTGTGTTCGGCGGAAAATTTTGCATAACCTAAATGACACCTAACGCAAGCTAGCAAAAAGCAAATAGGTGGAATAAAAATAATCATAAAAAGTCGATTTGTTGTTATAACTTACGTTGAAGCTTTCACGTGCAAAATCTAAATTTTTTTCATTGCGCACAAATGACGAACACTCTCTGACGATAGCAAATTTAATGCCCGTCATTTTCGTACCAAAGTGATGGTGCTGCGTTACGTAGTTGCTGAGAAACTAGGCTTTTTCGACAGCCATATCAAAAGCAAAGGCATGCATACTTCCTAGCATCTTGACCTGCTTTACCACAGAAACCACTTGCGCACGTCCAGAAACACACCAGCATTTATTTATTATAAGAAGTGCTCGAAGTTCCGTCTGCCTACCACTAAACACGTTCTGTAGCGATTGCACAGGCTCTCTTGCACTCGTGTAAATATGCTAGGCATTGCCCTAACGGCGTCAGCAGCGTTGAATATACGGTCAACCAGATCTTCACGCGATTCAACGGGGGTTTCGTAGACAACACTCTTTAGGTAGCCCCACAAAAAAAAGTCGAGGCTTGTTAAATCGGGGGAGCGAGATGGCCAAGCTATAGACCCGCCTCGGCCGATCCACCGATTCTTGAATGCTTCGTTTAGGTATTCTCGAACCGTAGCAGAGTTGTGTGGCGGCATTTTCAGACGAAAGCTTTCCAGGATGCCTTCTAACAACTGGGTAACGTATGAATCAAAAACGCGCGATACGCAGCTGCATCTAATCTGGCGAAAACAAACACACCAGCATTTGTTTACGCTGAGCAGCCGGCTTTGTTTCGAAATTATTCGCCGTTTGCACAAGCTTCTATCGGAAATTTGCGCGGGCTTTGGTTCGGAATTCGTCATTCGAGACGCCAAAACACCATAAAAAAAACCGCCAACGCCAAAAGCTATAAAACGAAGTGTCAGGTCTGCCTATCGCGCATTTTTGATTTATACGTTACCCCAGCTTTTGGAAAGCGCCCCGGAAAGCGTTCGTCTAAGAATGTGGTTCCAGCATGATGGTGCGCCGCCACACAACTCTGCTACGGTTCGAGAATACCTAAACGAAGCATTCAAGAATCGGTGGATCGGCCGAGGCGGGTCTATAGCTTGGCCACCTCGCTCCCCCGATTTAACAAGCCTCGACTTTTTTTTGTGGGGCTACCTAAAGTGTTGTCTACGAAACCCCCGTTGAATCGCGTGAAGATCTGGTTGACCGTATATTCAACGCTGCTGACGCCGTTAGGGCAATGCCTAACATATTTACACGAGTGCAAGAGAGCCCGTGCAATCGCTACAGAACGTGTTTAGTGGTAGGCAGACGGAACTTCGAGCACTTCTTATAATAAATAAATGCTGGTGTGTTTCTGGACGTGCGCAAGTGGTTTCTGTGGTAAAGCAGGTCAAGATGCTAGGAAGTATGCATGCCTTTGCTTTTGATATGGCTGTCGAAAAAGCCTAGTTTCTCAGCAACTACGTAACGCAACACCATCACTTTGGTACGAAAATGACGGGCATTAAATTTGCTATCGTCAGAGAGTGTTCGTCATTTGTGCGCAATGGAAACATTTTTAGATTTTGCACGTGAAAGCTTCAACGTAAGTTATAACAACAAATCCACTTTTTATGATTATTTTTATTCCACCTATTTGCTTTTTGCTAGCTTGCGTTAGGTGTCATTTAGGTTATGCAAAATTTTCCGCCGAATACACTGGTATGATCGGTTGCTTCATGCGTTGACTGGTTCTCCCGCAAACGTAGACTTTGTACAACTATGTAGGAGAAAATAAGGCAGAATAACGACTTTTCTAAATTTCATCCTCACTCCTAAACAAAACGTTTTCTTGGCTTCCGCCCATTGGGAAAAATTATTTTCTTGCCGAGCTCTATCAAACCTCGAAAGAAGTACAACTTTTTACGTAACACCCTGTATATACATATATATATATAACTTTAAAAAAAATATATATATATATATTTTTTTTTTATTTATATGTATATACGATACATCAGAGGAAATAAACATGCTTTATTTGCTAGTGAGCGTTTGCGTCTGCCGATAACGAAGCAGACGGCCAACTGATTTATTCGGCTAGTGATGAGGTTTTTTAGTGCACAGGCAGGCAGTTTTGTCCTTCCCCCCACAATGGCCTGGAAAGTGCCGAAGCTTGCAAATGGCTATACATGCCGTCTCGTTCTTCGGGCACCCATATTTGTCTGCAGTCGCATCTGAAACAGACAAAGCACAATGCCCAGACTAACAACTTGAAGAGCTCTAACAGTTTTCATACTAGTATGACAACTAACAATATATATATATATATATATATATATATATATATTCTCGTTTAATAGCATTTGTTTTTATTATATTTATAAAGACACTACTATCACTACAATTATATATATATATATATATATATATAATTGTAGTGATAGTAGTGTCTTTATTACAGTAAACAAATATACTGACAAAATTATTTACGCCACTAACCATCATCATGATAATTAAAACAATACTTATCAGGGTAATAAAAACAAATGCTATTAAACGCGAAAAATATTGATTAACGAGAACAATCATCAAATGTTTACGTGAAGTAGCATGACTCGGTCAATATCGGCATTGTACACGCGAGCTTCGTTGCACTGCCTTTGTGGACCGCTGACATTTTTGATAACAACAACAACAACAGCGGAGGCGCTGAACCTATTGGGGTTACCCTCACAACACGTCAAGTCAGTCTTCCTAATCCCGGTAGACAGTCGAATAGGCAATTCATAGGTATCGTAGTACGTATAGCCATAGTGAGACCCAGCTGTCGCACCAACTGGGGTTACTTAGTCCAGCAAGGAAAAGTGCCAAGTGCCGAACGTATAAAAGATTTGACAGTAGTATCGCAGACTGTCTGTTATATGACTATCTGAAATGTCGCTTCGGCTGGATATGTTCTTCTGCAGGATAGATTCCTCAAAGCGACAGAAGGGAAGATTTTGCTTCCAACGGCAGTAATTTACACTGCCTTCGCAATGCAGAGCGTGACTATCTCTAGAAGTAATTTAAGAGAACGACGACGCCACAAGCTACCACCTGCGCGTGGTAGGCTTAGTCGCAGACTTAGACGCGAACTTCGTCACTGTCTTCAACGTTGGTACCTACTCTCGTCTACAATTCCTTACGGACGGCTGGAATGATCTGAGTTCTACAAAATAATTGAGACCTAAACGTAGAGCAACGACGACCTAATAATCACGACGACACTACCCCCTCCCTATTCATTCACTTATGACAGGATCATGACGACCTCCACTCTCCTAAGTCAACAGACCTTCGAAGATAAATGCGATGCACACAAAAAACGCAAACAGAATCGATTTCATCATGTTGGCGGAGCACGGTGAGACAGCAGTTCGATTCAGTGCCTTATGTACTGTCAAGTGGGGCAAGGCAAACTTTACGACACTGAAGATGCGGCTAGAAAGCAGAGAGAAAGAAAGAGAGAGAGGGAGAGAGAGAAGAGCTGTGTCGCTGGTCGTCCCCACAGTCTCACGTAAGTCCTGCCGTTCATAGCCAAAATGCGACATCATAAATTAACGATCGGCTGTTGTGTCTACATATCCTCGACGGGAAACGGGCAACTATTGCTTCTACGTCTACGCACGTCTGCTGCTTGATCTCGCTCAGATCGAGCAACCCCGTCACGTTTTTCAACGTGTCGGTGGTTTTGTTTTCAGATAGAGACGACGCTCTACTATTGACACGACGGCGACATGCCATGCCGCCGCTCGTTGGGCATCTCTGTTCGTGACTCCATCTCTCTGCTAGCTAAACGTTCTGTTTTAACTTAATATTCGCGTTCGCCTCTTAGTGACCGAATTGGTGAAGACGAAAAGAAAGGTTAACATTTGATTGTGGGTTATTGCCAAAATATTAATGCCCATGTTAAGAAATCATACAGTTTTGCATATATATATATATATATATATATATATATATATATATATATATATATATATAATATATATATATATATATACGCTGTGGCGTGACACGTCGGCGATAGTGGACGTCACCACACAAGCATTTATGCATACACTCAATCTCCATATACCCGCCTAAAAATCCGAATTTCACCGCAACCACGGCTCGCATTGTCATATTTTTTTTGTACCAACAACCGTTGACCTTAGCGTTTTGACGACCATACCGTTGTGAATTGTCGTATGGTTCTAGTTTTGAGGTATTTAGTGTGAAAACGAATAAAATAATCTTAATTTTGCGAGTTCTCTTCTAAACGATCATGTAGCATCTTCTGACTAGCGTTGTATGTTTCATCAGAATGTTCTTATAAACACGACGGTGTGCTTAGTTACTGTATAGAAGGACTGGTTGTGTTGCAATGGCACATTTTATGCTCCTATGTTGGGCAACAACTTTACTCTCACTTCGAAACAAGACTGCTCACAGATCATGTTCCATTGGAAATATTTGCTTAAACGAGCTCTGCAATTTCTTATATCGCTTTGCACATATGTATATATATATATATATATATATATATATATATATATACATATATATATATTTTTTTTATTTATTATTATTTATTTTTTTTATAATGTCACGAGTCACTAGTTAACTTCTTCGAAGGCTCACTAAACATTTGGTACCTGGATGACGGCGGGCTGTGCAATAGTGCACAGCCCGCCGCGCTTACCGCGCCCTCTTTTTATTTCGTCGTCGCTCTCAGCTCCGAGGATCACTCATTTCCTTCGCGGAGCTGATACAGGACGGTTGGACGACCTGCGCTCATTGAACGAGTTGACTCTAAACCTTTTTGAGTCTCTTCTTAATCCATCGTGGGCGCCTTCCGCTCAAACACAGGCACAACTACCGGTCTCAAAGGGGGGCCCGGGAAACCCGGATCCGCTTGTCTTCGTTGAGCCAGCGATAATTTCCTCCCATTTTTTTATTTGAGACCAGCGCAATAGCACTCTTAAACGAGGCCGGCATTGCTCAGTATAAGAAACTCAAGAGACGCCTGTACGAGGATCTTAAGACAGTTTGCAGTAGCGCCCCGGAAACCCTTTAATCCGACATGATTGGTGCGTATTTTTATCTTTATGATTTATTAACACCCAGGTTGTGTAAATTAAGCGTATTTTTATACGGCGACGAGTACCGCGCCTTACTTGCAGGTGCTATCGACTACTCCGCAAATACTCGCCTTTGAGCGGTCGCTGCTAAGGGTTCCGAAGCCTGGTTGCATGCGCTTCTAAGTGCCCCATTGGTCACCCCCAACAACAAAACGACCCGACTCGGGGCTGGTCTTCATTTTGGCTGTGGCCGGTATTAACAACACCTTCGGCTGAGCGCATCGGTCATGCGGATTCCCCTGCATTCAAGAGCCCCAGGGCCTCTCCGCCGACGATGGTGAGCGCCCGGATAGGATGACTCTTACCCCCTTCAGTAGGGATAGGATGCTCGTAAGGGGCGGCTCAGTCACCGACTCATTAGCACAGTCACCGACTTCCATAATCGGTGGTGGGACGATCTCGGCAGGCCATGCTGGTAATATAGCCGAGACGAGAAAGCTCGCAAAATACGCTTCAGTAAAATACTCACATGAATTTCAACCGCTAGCGTGTGAGACCTTGGGCGGCCCAGGCAACTCGTGAACTCCTTCACAAGGTCGGTGAGCAGCTGAGCCTCGCAGCCGGAGACAAGAAATCTGCGGCCTTCTTAAAACAATGCCTCAACCTCAACGTCCAACGCGGGAACGCGGCGTCCGTCAGGGGCACGCTGCTGAAGTGGTCTCAACCCACCATATACGAAATATACGAAATAAATATTTCTACGTTTTCGAGAGACAATTGCCGCTTCATCCGTATTCTTAATAAGATATACCAACAATACCTAAAGGTGATGTAATAATAAATAAAAAATAATAAGATATAGTATTTGCATACATGTGACGAGTTGTATATATGTAAACGTACTAACAACTATAAAACATAATGGGGGTTAAATGAAAATGCAGTATCTCTTTTTATTGAGACATCCGTACTCCGCGTTTTTTGTCTGATTAGGGCCGATTTTGATGCACTCCGGTATTCACCTTGTCTGAATTGGAAACCATGAAAACGAATGTAATAATGGACGATCCAGGTCTCGAACCCACGGCCTCCCGAATGCAAGGCAATGGCTTTGCTAAGCCCTTAAGCCATTTTGCGGGGGCTTAGTGGCACACACGAAACACTGTGACAGTTTTATTTTTTCCCTAAGCCTTATGCCTGTGTACGGTTTTTTATGTCATGGCTAATGTTTAATGCACTCCGGCACTTACCTTGTCTAAATTGGAAACCATGCAAACCAATTTAAGAGTGCCCGGTCTGGGTCTCGAACCCAGGCCTCCCGAATACAGGGCAAAGGCTTTGCCACTAAGCCATCTTGCTCGGTGAGACAATCGGTTTTAGTGAGACATCTGTGCTCTGTTTCGTTTCCGAATATGCTCGATTGTAGTTCACTCCGGCATTTGCCGTAGCCGAAATGGCAACCATAAAAGCCCAATTAAAAGTGGCTGTTTTGAATTTTAACCCTTGATTTAGCGACTACAAGACAATGGTTTTGCCACTAAATCACCTTGCTTGGTGGCTTAGTGGCACACACGAAGCACTGTGACAGTTCGTTTCCTCAATTATTTAGACATTTGTGCTCCCCGTTTGTTTTCGATGCTTGAAAGTGGCCATCCCGGACTTTAACCCTTGACCTCTCGGTAAAGGTTTGCTGGTTTATTGTATTCAGTTCCTACAAAACAGACATTTAATAGCATATGAGAGCAACCCCGAATAAACATAAACAGACGAGAAAGGTGTAAAATATACGCGTAAAAAATATAATATATAATACGCGTATATTTTATTTTATATAATAATAATAATAATAATAATAATAATAATAATAATAATAATAATAATAATAATAATAATAATAATAATAATAATAATAATAATAATAATAATAATAATAATAATAATAATAATAATAATAATAATAATAATAATAATAATTAATAATAATGATAAAATGATAAAATGTACATGCGCAACCACGTTTTTAAATATCTTATACGCAATGATCAGATTAATAAGTTTTACCACGTGCGATCAAACAGCCTACGGAGTCGCGGTTCCATTCAACCGCACGAGATAGCCAATGTGGCAGTCGTTAACCACTCATTTGTTTGGCGAACAGCTCGCCTTGCCCGCGAATGCGAGCAATTTATTTCCATTGTTCAACCCCTTTTTTAAATAAAGGAGACATTTGTATTGTATTGTAAGATATTGTAGTTGCTTTTCATGGCCTCGAAGTGGTGCCACACCATTCCGGATCTTGAGGGGCTGCGAAAGAAGGCGGGTTTTAGTGGGTGAGGGTCCCACACTAGGATTGCTAGCTCTTCTTGATGCGTTTCCCGAAACCTAAAAAGGACACAATAGCTCTTTTAGACAGCCTCTAGGCAACCATATTATTTGTATAGCCCATAAAAATATGTTTTATGTTTAAACCGCTTTTCATCGGCAAAGACCAAAAGTTTGCATCGAACTGTCTATTTGAAGGATGGCATAGATGGGACTTTTATAGCATCTATGCCAATTTTAATTTATTAATGTTACCAGTACTTTTGGTTATCTCACATATTTACCTAAATATAAAATGAATAACTTTTGCATAGTGCTTGGTATTTGGTTTTCTTCATAAGATGAGGTTTTCACACAGGCGATTAGATAATGAACAATATTATGCGTAGAAGCAAAAATATTTCTAAATATGCACTGAAATTCGTTGCACTGAAAACGTTGAAACTGTGGTAGTATGAATCTATAAGCAGCCGGACCCTCATAGTCTCGACGCGCCCTCACAGGACGGTTTGGAAATTGGCAGTAACCCCCTATTCAACCGCAGGTAGACATGCGGGATGATAGGGAGGGATAGAGCTGAGCAGAGGAGAACGGCAGCGGCACCTCTCTCACGGCTTCGAAGTAATGCCAAAGTAGTACCGAGCCTGGGGGTGGGTGGAATCCGGGTTTAGTGGGTATGTGAGTCCTACACTAGTCATATACTTCAACAGGGATTGAAATCATTGATAACCCAAACATAGCTTTATTGTAATAAATGAAATAAAAACTCCACGATTTGCTAATAATATGCTGCGAAGCGTAAGTTTGTTACTTTTCACAAATCGCGAGTTGTAATAAATAGAAAACACCACGATTTTCAAATAATATGCTGAGGAACGCAAGTTCGTTACCTTTCGCAAATCGTCAGTGGATCCAGCAGGCGCGATGGTTCACCCGTAAGACGCGAGCTGCACTACTACAATACTCGCAGCTTATAAAACTGTTATACAAATAATATTGTAACGATAAGCGACCCTTTCAATTGGCGTCAATGAGATTCTTCGTTAACCTTACAAAAAGTCGAGGACGCAAACAGTGCTTCAGCACACAAATAATGCCGTACCTCCAGGCATGGAGAGTGATGGACCACGCAGGAAACGGAAACTAGAACAAAGAGATTTAGCCGTGAATGAGCCCGCGCATTAGCCGATCCATAAAAGTGAACGGCCAGTGGATATAACTTGTAAGCAGCTTTCCATCCCTAGGGGTCCACCGGAGTCCTAAGTTTACTAGACACATCGAGACTGAACATGCCCAAGCGGTCTCGCCGATGACACTGATCGGAGACCCAAAAAATGTAGAAGCAAGAACTGCTATGAAAATATTTGATACCAGGATTGAACCAAGAGATTTTGCCCCATCTTGTATTAAATAACTTGCTCCGGCTGAACTGAGCCAAATAACTTTTCATTTAGATAGAAGATAGGTTAGTGAGCAAGGTAACCTTTAAATTGTTGCAAATGCACCGTTGAGCAAAGGAACTACTGTTCATCGGGAAATAAAAATGAAATACATGAAGTACAGGGACAAACGGAACACGTCATTTATATGCGAGCGGTACACATATGGACCGACTTTAAACTCCGACCATTGGACACACTGCAAAAATCATGTATAGTCGAGAACTGTCAATGAGTGTGTTTGTGAGTTCTGTGGAGCTCTTTTAAGAAAAACAGAAAATAATATTTTAAATGCATAAGTACACGTGTTGCATGTCTACCTGTATATATGTATATATTTATTAATGATGCCAATGGAGCGACAATTGTCTCCCGAGAACGTGTGCGCCGTAAATGTTACTCCATCTCGTAAAGAGTGGGCTGAGACTATATTAGCAGTGTGCCCCGGACGGACGCAGCATTACCGCGTTGAACGTCGAGATCGAGACGTTGTCTCAAGAAACCTGCAGATCGCTTATCACCAGTTGCAAGGTCTAACTGCTCACCGACTCTGTGGAGGAGTTTGCGGGTGATGTTGCCTGGGCCGCCCAGGGTTGTAGATGCTAGCGGCTGAAACTCATGTGGGTACCCGATGGAAGCGTATTTGGCAAGCTTCCTTGTCTCGGCTAGACTGCCAGCGTAGCCTGCCGAGACCGCCCCGCCACCGACCATTGAAGGTGCTAATGAGTCGGTGACTGTGGCGTCCCAAACAAGCATCCTTCCCCTACTGAAAGGGGTAAGGGTCATCCCATCTGGGCGCTTACCATCTACGGCAGAGAGACCTTGGGGCTCTAGAATGCAGGGGTATCCGCATGATCGAAGCGCTCGGCTGAAGGTGTCGTTAATACCGGCATGTCTGGCCCGCCGTCCGGCGCTTATGATGCACGATAAACCGTGATGCGCTAATTTGTCTACAGGTTGACCGCATCTGCATTGATGAGGAGTGACGAGGTCACAGCCAACCTCTATATATTTGTTACATTAGGCCGTGGTAAAACAAAATCTGTAAAGTCGCCCAACAAGCCCAGCTCAAAGCATCATGGCTGGCTGATACCTCACCAGGAAGAAGCCGCTTGCCTGCCTTTTCAAAAAATTGTACTTACGCCTTGCAGTTCCCGGCTCATTTTTAGAGCTTAAATATTCAGCTCCTTCGAGGTGCGGCTCCCCGTCCCTATACGTGGCTTTCACGGCCAGCTATGAGGTCATGTCCTGTGAGACAAAAAGCGATTACTGAACGCTTTCGCCGAGGGTTTGCTTTTACGGATATGACTTCTAGAATTCCCACGAAATTCCACACCGCATATGGTCAGACAACCAGGTTGCTGCCACAAGCTTTTATCATGGGTTTTGGCGACGAATGAGAAATATGCAATCATCCCGATGAGCAATATGGAAGCTGAACAGGCCGCTTTACCGTTGTGTCCTGCAGCTTCCTATTCGATGATGTCTGACGGTTTCATCCACGTGGCGCATCGGTATACGCCATATTGGTGGACTTCCGAGCTGCAAAACTATTACAAGGCTGGTGAAAGCAGGTATGTCTGTAAACATCGTAAAATTGCTGTACGCCATTCTTCTGGAAAACTTTATATTAATCGACAAACTGCCGGAGCTTGCAACCTTTCCTCAGATCACCGGAGTCGCCCAAGGGGATAACTTGACTCGCTACTCTTCCTGTTGCGTCTGATTGATCTGCCAGTATGAGCGAAGGCTAAAAACATGGCCCAGACTTAGGTGTACGCAGACGATGCTCTTATACATACGCCGTCAAGATTCCAGGTGCAGCGGTCCCGGACTAGGCTTTCTGCCAAAAAGAAACAACATCTGGGCACGACTGAGGATACGCCAAACGACGTACAAAAGACACAGCGTTTTGTCCGCTGGTTTTTGGTACCTGTTTTTGGTGCAGGGCACCACGAGCCTATAGATGCCAACAGGAGCTTTACTGCCGTCACAAAGCTCCGATATGGACGCCTCATCAGCCGACGATCGCCGCAATTCCCCAGACTACAGGATGCATGACTGCATCTTAATGAATGGAAGTCTATTTTCCTGCAAAATCGGTACATCCTGACGATCGAGGTAGATGGAGACAATCCAACTCCAACATCCGGCACTCTACGCAAGGGTATTCCCACACATTGAAGTGAATGAAAACGAGTTCTGTATGCAGTTTTTAAGAGAAGCAGCAACCAGTCTCTGCAACTTCTGTAAGACAAGAGACATCTAGGCAGTAGTAGTGGCAACAGCCCGGCAACAGCCGATTGTACTGTCATGAGGAAAGCCTTGGAGCGGGCTCTTGTCCAAAACCCAGAAATGACCCTGGAAATCCGAGTTAAAGGCCAGAAAATAGAGGAGACTCACGATAACAAGGAGATAGGAAAGAGTCTAACTTTTGCCTGATTTCACAACAACCGTAGCTGTTGTGAAATCAGGCAATGCATTCCATGCTGACGCTCTATGTGCTCTCAGAAACAATATTTACCCAGCTAAAGTAAACGTAAAAAGAGCCTTAAAACAGCTACTGGCGAAATCCGCCTGATTGGCTGACACCTTGGTTGGACAAGGTGCCGCATAAACGAAATGATCTCGGTACCACAGTGTTTGCTGTGTCTAAGTCTTAACCACACGTCAGTGTTTGCATCGCAGCCCGATTTACCCAACATCGTTGCTTTAAATGCGGAGGTCAAGGACACGTCGCAAAGAGCTGTATGGCTAATGTTAAATGTTATGTATGCATCATGCACTACGTCACTACGACGCAATGTCCAGCATACAAACAACGGATCACAATGAAAAGGAATTTCCCACATAAAATTTTCTACCGCTCATCTCAGTGGGACAAGGCACACACTTCCCTTTTTCCACCTCGGACCCCGCGATTTACTAATTTCTTACATTTCCCCGAACTCCACTCTTTATGAACACAAGGACTTCTTCGATGAACTAGACCTCAGCATGAGTACTCGCGGTCATCAAAAGGCGATTGTGGGAGGAGACTTTAATGCGGCCAACAGTCTTTAGGGAAGCAGGTCATCATTAGGGAAAGGAAAGATTCTCCTAGGATGGGCAACCCGGGCAGATATTTAACTCGTAAACACGGCAAAGTACACTTTCGACAATGACAGTCAGAGATCAACATTAAATGAAAAAAATGCGTCAGAGTGACTAATTCATCAAATCACCGACTAGAGGGTCCACGGAGAGCAAGGAATCCTTGCCGATATCCTCTACGTAGCCTTCTCAATCAATCTAGTTTCCTCCTAGCCAATTTTTCCCACACAACGGCAACGCTTTCCCGGGCTAATTTAGGCACGCCTAGGAGATCATTGAAAAAAAACTGAATTAGCTCGCATTCTCGGCAAAGGGAATCTCTGCACTGCTAGAAAATTCCAGCTCCCGCCCACATCCTAAAATCGTCCCACGCGCTACTGGTGGAACACTCATATCGTCAAAAAGCGAAAGATCTGCCACCGCCTACGCTGAGTATGAACGCGTCGCAAAGCAAGGCACAAGCCAGAACTCTACTATTTATGGGATGAGTACAGAGAATTACGTGGAGCGTGCAGCTGTGTCTGTGCGCTATGCAGCAAAAAAAGAGCCAAAGCCTCAGTAAACTACGCAAAACGCTTTTACGCCGCCTCTTCAATAAGACCCAAAGGCTTATGGCGCTTAACATACCACGGGCTAGTTGCACGGCTTCTACAGCAACCACACAGGGATTCTCCAGATACATTTCTCGGGACTTAAGAGTTCAAACACTGGCACCAAGAAACGCCTTAATTAAAAGCCTAAATTAAAAGCCGGACAAAGAGAACACTAATCAACAGAACAGACACCCTAAGCAAATGGAACTAGCATGGAAAGCAATATTGCCAAGCCATCCCGGCTCGTTTACCTACCCACTCGCGCAACTGCTAATTGGCCACGGTGGCTGCTTTCAGCAATACTTTCACCGCATTGCTAAAACTGACTCTCCTGTATGTCGCATGCGCCGCTCAGAAAAGACTTATGAGATGAGGCACTGCTATAGAGGCTGACATGCCGAGGCGAGAACATTGTCGAGGCGCTCCTGAAGGATCACAAATCCTGGCTTATGGTCTGAAGATTTACAAAATCTGCCTCCAAGGTGAAAGCGCCGCCGCATAAAATTGAGCTGCATAAATGGCAAGAAGAGTGACCACACGAAGTAATCTGGACGAGACAGTACGGCGGCCACCTCCCCGAAAGAAGACAAAGAGGACGACTGGATTTTACTGGGTTTGTGTGTCCCACACTACCGTGGCTGTAACAACGACGCCCGGTGTGCATAACACATTTTACCCAGTAAACCTGTACAAAAAAGTCGAATGCACTGTCCAAATTGGTGCGTACCTTATCGCCCCTTTTCTACCCGTATGTAAATAGAAACTATAGCTAGTTAAGAAGTGTGGTAGTCTCTTAGGCATGTTGTGTATCCATGCAATCACAACTATTTGTAAAACCCGCAAGTAAACAGGGAACATCATCTGGGTTGTGAACAAGCCAGCGATCGTTTCTCCGATTCTATTTTGCATTTACGGTATATATATATATATATATATATATTGTAAATGTACATATGTCTATATTTTTGTTGGAAGATTGATGGAAATATATTTAATTACGTTACTCGTTACAACTGCAGATATATACATATATATGCATATATATATATATATATATATATATATATATATATATATATATATATATATATATAATATTGTGATGATTTATTAATCATTTACAATATGTTTGTACACTCGGCAGTGCTCGCCTTAATAAAAATTGTGGTAAAAAGGTGTCACGTGAAGTTAAGAGTCAGTTGTCCGTGTCCTTGCTTGATGGTAGCCCCCGCTCTTATGGACCCGGTGCGAGCGATATATCCTCAAGGTTCCTTGCAAAGTTAAAACGGTGAGATCCATAAGATTCCTCTTCGTGACGCCGAGCCCCAAGAGCGTCCTCGCAGATTCGGAGTCCCATACACCACTCATAGAGATAGTGATGGATCCGAATCTGCGAGGTTTTTGCGGGTAGGGGAGCGCCGCTCTTAGGAACTCGACGTCATATTTGGCGATCTTGTCTTATATATATATATATATAGGCGAGCACTGCCGAGTGTGCAAACGTATTGTAAATGATTAATAAATCATCACAATATTTTCTATATATATATATATATATATATATATATATATATATATATATATACATATATATATATATATATATATATATATATATATATATATATATATATATATATATATATATATATATATATATATATATACGGTTACTTAATAACGTTGATGTTTCGCATCGGTTGTTATATGTTTTTGCTTTAGAAACGTGCAAAAATAGTGAATCATTAGTAAATAAAATAGGCGCTAGTGTTTAAAACAAAAAAAAAGCTCAATCGAGCGAAACATTTTTGGATCATTTTGAACTATCGGAACCGGCGTCATAATAATAATAATTACACTCTTTCGGTCGGGGGCAGCAAACATATCGATGAGAACCAGCAGGCAGTCAAATCGAATGGTGTCGGTTTCAGTCGAAGCGACATCTGCTGGCGCTGTGACTCGTTAAATTTCACGCAGATTTCACCAGTCGACTTAAGAGTTCGTCGTTCGTCTGTCAGCGATTACTACTAGCTAAATAGCTGGTCGTTAATTACCATCGATGTCACATCGCCGGCCTGGCAACGGCCGTTACGGCGGGAACCGCCAGACCTCATGGACGACAACTGCATCGGCCAGCAATGAAACGATGACACATCTACGAGATATGCAATGAACACTAAGCGTTTCGGTGAGTATCTGTCTTCCTCCTAGGCATTTTTCATTAGCGGTGATGTTCCAACGAGTCCAACTTCAATTTGAGCAAGTTATCAGCACTATCACTGTTTCGTTATTTCTCGATTTCAATAATTACGCATATCCTCATTCATCGGTTCCGTGCTGTGGCAACTTGTCGCTTTTTGTCGTCTTTGCTCTCTGTCCTAACAAACCATGGAATTTGAGCAATCTGCCACCTAATTGCAATTAGCCTACTAACTGAACTTAGCCGCATATGAATGCTCCGGTTGAATGCTCACAGAACAGAAGAAAGACTAAGTGGGCTGACTTCTTTGATCTCGAGCATATATGGCACTATTTACACCAGTATACAAATTTAGTTTAGTCGACTAACAAAATTTGTTTCGTCCATATATTAGGCGTTTTTGTTATAAAATATATTATCGGAGATTGTCCTGACTGTCCTGATCTCATTTATCATGAGACGATGACCTGGGCTGTTTACCGTAGATCATAGAACCGACATAGAACACTCCGGTGGACGACAGTCATAATGACTGGCAACCACCAGCTTCTTGTGTGAGACAATTGCCTTCTAAAACCCGTCTTTGTCCGCACCTTCTCAATAATGTTATCCGAGCACTACAGTCGCTACAGAAAAACAGCCCGCGTAATTTTTTTTCTTATGCTTTTGTACATCGGGCATCTGCTAGCAGTCTCTTGATAAAGTAAAGGATAAGCACTTATACTGTTTTTGAGCCGCAGTCTTCGCATTTAAATAGTTACGTGGTCGGGCCATTACATGTTCCAGGTGGCCATTACCACTACCACTTCCTCATATGCCTACGACATGAGGTGGCTCCAATTTTGTTTCCAGTCTATACTCGGCATTTTCTGGAGAATGGTTTTTGCCACCACGTCCTTGCCGTCAGGAATTCTCTTCTAAATGACTTTGCTGCTCTCCATACGCCTGTTTCGTTCAAACAAAAGCTCCGTACCATTGTCGCTATATTGTAGATCCTGTGGCTTGTCGTATAATAATAATAATAATAATAATAATAATAATAATAATAATAATAATAATAATAATAATAATAATAATAATAATAATAATAATAATAATAATGGGTCGGTAAAAGCCTTAATCTTTCGACAGGAGACTCGAGGGCATCCGAATTCTTGCGTCAGAGGCTGTCGCTCGACATTCAACGAGAAAACGCAGCGTCTGTTCGGGGCACATTGTTGAACTGGGCTAACCCTGGGTTAGAGAACCCGTTCGCGCGGAAACAATTGTCCACTCCAAAGTGCTAACATAGTGAAATTAAATGAATAAAAAAAAATATTTAATAATAATAATAATAATAATAATAATAATAATAATAATAATAATAATAATAATAATAATAATAATAATAATAATAATAATAATAATAATAATAATAATAATAATAATAATAATAATAATAATAATAATATATTATTATTATTATTATTATTATTAATATTATTTTTGCGCGCTGCTGCCGCGGGTTGTATACCACTACATAGGCACGCTTTTATTGGGCAAAGTCCTCAGCAACTATATACTTTGTAGTGTTTGGAGTGTACTGGCGAGCACTGAATAAATTCTCTCTCATTTATGTACTTGTATACATACATATGCCGGTGACTAGAATTAAAAACATTTTTTAAGTAAGTTGTTTTTAATTCTAGACTATCCTCCGTCTCCTACGCGCTTAGAGGACTTAACCTGAGGTATATCTTCAATGCACCGAGGGCCGGACATGTTAAGATATCTAGGGTTTCCCCAACAGTCCTTGTGGCAGCAGCATGGCCGCTGACTCTCAGCAGTGGTATGGTTTATCATCTATTCTCATGAATGAGCATCGCTCAAAGAAAATTCAATCAACAACAGGGATCGAACCGGCGACACCCCGGTAGATGACAACCATGACTAGCGCCCCACTAGTCCCCTAGACCACGCCGCCACACATGCCAGTGACTAGCGCACAGCTGTTTTATTAGTGCAAGTAGTCAAATCCGTTTGATATATATATATATATATATATATATATATATATATATATATATAAATGTGTGCCTATATGACAATCCTAGGATGATTTTAGAGTCTGCTGTCCCGTCGTCGGTGTCGAGCTGTCCCCGTGCGTGTCGTTCTATGCGGTTGAGGCCGTGGCTGCGCGTATCTAGTGAGTTTCGGCCATGTATGAAGGTTAGTTAGTGTTATGTTACGTTACCTCGCACATGCGCGAAATCAACATGTTGTCGATGTCCATCTATTGCTGGGAGCCAACGTGTCGCAGCCGGCGCATCTTATGGCTACCCCCCTCCCTCCCTCCCCCCCCCCCCTCCCACTTCACGCCGTCCCCGGTTTCAGAGGGGTTACAACTGGTGACAACTGGTGTCGTGGTCGTGGGTGAAAGTGATTTCGGGGGCCTGAATACCGCGGCCAAATACGAAAGGATGATGGTGCATGAACGGCGCCCAGAGGGTCAACGGGGTGAGCGACAGGAGTCGTTATCGTCGTCGTCGTCGTCGTCGTCGTCGTTGGCATCAAACCTGCATGCTGACGAATTGTTGACGGCCCTCCTAACTGGATGGTGTCTTTTCGAACTAAAACGAGCCGCTCACATACAGAACACCACCGCTCGAGCTGGAAACAACGGCCGCGCGGCTTATTCATCGTAACGATGGAAAGACACGACGGGTTGTTGTTGTTGCTGCTGTTGTTGTTGTTGTTGTTATTGTTGTTCCTCTTCTTCTTCGTCGTATTATTATTATTATTATTATTATTATTATTGTTTGTTGTCATCGTCATGTCGATCGCAGGTCCAACTTTCGAACGCATGCAGAGGTGGAGCTTTGATGCTCGATGTCGTCAATGGCAGTGTGGCCAAAGCAGCAAAGGTTCCACCGAATTACCCCGGCACGCTGTCGTCTCCTATTCAATGAATGATGCTATCGCTATGCACGATTTGCCGACCACCGAGTCTTCAGCTGAGGTGCTTCTGAAGCAGCCTCGCAAGCCTTCGCAAGACAACAACAACAACAGCAGCCACAATACCCGAGCTTTGCTTTCGATCAGACGGCGGTTCTCAAAATTGGCTTGACCGCCGTTGCTGCTGCTGCTAGCAAGCCATCGTTGGCCATCGTTGGCTTGCACTGTGTGTCCTTAACGTCGTGTCGGTTTATGTTTAAACCAGTGCTTTTTTTGTTGGTAAGAGGAAAAATCGCTTGTTGCACACCCAAGGCGGGTAGTGTGGGACTCGATGCCGATGTTGTTGGCATAATACGCCACCTAAAAACCTCTCACCTAAATGACCTCAGGAAGAGGCGAGGAGCTGGAACCATTCTTTAATACTACTTCAATCTCTACTTTAAACCAGTCCTTTTGGGGCTGACTCTCAGCTAAGATTTAACGTCCATGGGACTGCTTTTCGCATTGCTTCATAGACGGACCCCCATAAATACAAATGTGCAACGGTGGGGTTCGAACCTGCGCACCTGCTTAGTGTCTCCTCCGGTCGCGAGGCGCAGACGCTTGCCACCACGCCACCGGGCTCGACATTTTAAACCAGTGCTGCTTTTTTTTTTTTTTTATTGAATGTATGTTACAACCATTTCCAACGGAACTACTTTCGTTTTACTTCATTGAAAAAACCAGTGCTGCTACTACTACTACTACTACTACGACGTCCTTTAACTATCAGGTTCTAGAACTAAAGTTACTATCGCTACCATGCGTAATTAGTACCTAACCAGTTTCTTTACTATTAATTCCAGTCTTGTTGTGGCCACGCGTTTGCCAGCCACTCTTAGAGCCAGAAGTTTTCCTGCCAATCAATGTTGTTGTTATGCTGCTGCTGCTGGCATTGTTGTAGCATTTAGTGGCCAAAGATTTTAGCTGGGCTTTTGTCGCTACTGAGCGCCCCCTGTGCCATTGAAGATGAGCACAGACTGTCTTCTCGTCGAAAAAGTCCAACTGGCCAGCACTCCGGAAGCAACCTGGCAAAAGGCGTAAAGGTTAGCAAGCTGCCGATGGTTGGCATTTGATCTAGGCACACAAATAAGCTAAAAACAATCAAAGCAAAACAAACCCGTTTAAAGCACGACAACGCTTCGTTGCTTCTTATTAATTAGTTACTCACACGACAATATAAGTCTTGTTGGTGCTCATGTTTGTTTATGGCAGTTTTTGTTGGTGTCTGTCACTAAGTATGTGTATCGGTTGTTGCTGTTTTCGTTAGGATTGTCTCATAGATATATATGTCGAGCCCGGTGGCGTGGTGGCTTAAGTCTGCGCCTCGCAACCGGAGGAGACACATAGGTGCGCGGGTTCGAGCCCCACCGTTGCCCCACATTTGTATTTATGGGGGTCCGTCTATGAAGCAATGTGAAAAACAGTTCCGCGGACGTTAAATCTTGGCTGAGGGTCAGCCCGAAAACTTTACTATATAATATATATACATAATATATATATTATATTATTATATGTAAATATTATATATATATATATATGTATTTATATATATTATATATATATATATATATTATATGCTAGTATGTTATATATATTTATGTATATATCTATACATAATATATGTTATATATATATATATATATATGTATATATATTTATTATATATATACATAAATATATATATATATATATAATATAAATATAGACCTTCTTATATGAAATGGAAATTTTGTTACAACAACGTATATATACTGGGCTACAAATATACAGCCACCGTATAATGTACCAGATTACGAGCAACCGTTTTTGATGAAAGTGTTATTCCCTGGTAAAGATATTCATAGGTGCACAAACAGTTAATTCATGTTTTGTCCGAGAGAGGGACGCTACTATTCTTGGTACTATCGGGAAAGCCGCCCACATCAGTTTAGCTAGACTATGAAGGATCAGTAAGATTTCGTTAAAATAATTTTCCCCACGGAACAGGTTGGGGGGAGTCTCGTTTAGATGTGGCTAGTAGAAGCACAACAGTCGCATTGAATTACAGAAATAGGTGTTATTATTATTATCATTTTGATGTAAAAATGATGGCGATTTGATTACTGGTTGCAACTGGGTAACTAAGGTTTTTCGATGGAAAGGTCGGAAGAAAGTAGACGCATACAGATAACATTTTGGCGAATCACTTGTGCTACTCCTAGAATTCCATGAAGCTGTTTATTTTATTTAGAAGAAGCCTGCTTGAATGAACGACCATCAATCATTATACACATTCCCACAGCTCAATGCGAAACTAAACAGCGGAACAACGACTCTGTCTATGGCCAACAGCTATTCAAGAAATCGGACGTGCGTGTGCACCGGTTGATTAGAGTTCTATTATCAAAAAGCGTGTAAGCTCTACGATGTGCCTCGTAATGGGCCGATTCACAAATACGCTGCTGATGCAGGTCGTGCATAATATCTTTGAGCCGACAAGCTGCTCCGTATCTGTCTCAGCGAGCACAAACTTTACGGGCTACGGATTACCAGCAATGTGTTGACAACTGTCGCTGGCCTCTGCAGAACCCAAAAAAAACCAAGCTGAGTTCCCTGCACTTGCACTCTCTCTCTCGATGGTGGAGCCTCGCTAACACGAGAGAGCGTAAGTTGTGCACCCAGTTCTTAGTGGGCCAACGCATTGGCCCGCATTTGCGAGCTCGATGCTTCGGGCACACCTAAACGCTGCCTTTGGGAATCGATGGATTGACTGATCCTGGCCTATTGCTTAGCTCTCGCAATCACATGGTCTATTAAGTAGCTTCTTTTTCTCTGAGGCCACGTAGAAAGTATCACCTAGTCCGCTAGGGCTTGGTGCGGAGGTTGACTGGCTACCCCAAGGGGTCCAGTTCAGGCTTTGAAGTTAGGTAGATTGGCGACACTTGGCACTAGTGGCATACATTGTGCAAACTTACTGTTGCGTCCGAATGCGCCGGTATGCTCAGTTTCGGAGTCCATCGAACAACTTGTTCTCTCGCCAGTCTTACTTTTTTCGGGCTGACCCTCAGCCGACATTTAACGTACGGGACTGCTTTTGCATTGCTTCGTAAATACAAATGTGCATTGGTGGGGCTCGAACCCGAGCACCTATATGTTCCCTCCGGTCGTGAAGCGCACGCAAATGAACCACGCCACCACCGGGATCGATTCTCTTGCCGGTCTGGCCAGCAAGAACTCCACGACTTCGTCCAGCCTGGCCTCAAAACTGGACATGAACATCCTGTATAGGGCATGTTGACGAACGTTCATCCTCTTAGCTCGGATTTCAAGCAGGATATTTGATTTGCTGTATGCTCTCATTCCCTCTTCTGAACCGCTTCCTTGGCATGACTCTTCCTTGAGCGAATGGCGAAAACTATTATTACTACCGCTATTTCTACGTTTATGCTGCCCAAGGGTCCTTAAAAAAGCTTCCATGCCGTTGTCGATAGAAATAGATAGCAGAAGTAACAGTCATAACCACTATTTACTTTCGGACGTCAAATCGTTTCCTTTTTTCTTGCGTCGTACTTCCTTTTGAGGAGAGCGTCCCAGTCGGTTGTTGTTGTTGTTGTTGTGGTGGTTGTTGCTATGTTGTTGTGATTGTTGTTGGTGAATGCGCTTATTGTGTCTTTGACTGTTAGTACTACTATAGTTAATAAATATCAATTATATTGTTGTTTTTGTTGTGCCTCTTGTTGTCGAACGCGATTGTTTTTGTTTCGCTGTATTTTATTGATATGGCTAATAATGTTGTTGTTGTCGTCATTGTTGTTGCGTTACTAATTGTTGAGCTGGTGTTGTTGGTTTTTAAGTGTTAGTGAGCTAGCTAATATGGGGTTTATCTGTTGTGGCTATTATGCTAGACCACCGTTATTCTGATTTATCGAATTAGCGTTAATCGTGATAATTGTTGTTACCGGTGCTCCTGAAGATATCGTTGTTGACACCGCTGTAGTTATTGTCGCTGTGGCTGTGATTGCCGTTGTTCATCGTTACGATGCACAGTGATCGGGTTGAAGGTGATCGATCGAGCCGGCCACACACTTTAGGGGGCCGTGGCGGTATTTCCGGCAGCCGGGGTTCCCTATCCGCGCAACAATGTTTCCTCCCTTAGTCTTTGCTACGACGATGCGCACCAATACACCGACCGAACGACCGTGCACCAATACAAACTCCCGAAACAATTTGCTCAACCGAAGACGCGAATATAACTAACCAATAAATAAACAAACACGTACACAAACACACTGGCGCCCATATACTCACTCCGTAGGCTGAGGTTTGTGTGACGCCGTTGAGAAACAGTGCGCGCTACCCACCTCTTGCTTTTCCACTCTTTTAGTCGTCGTCGTCGTCGTCGTCGACTTTTCTTTCAATTTCCATTTCTTCTTCTTTCTTTTCGTTTTTCTTCGCCGGCCGGACGACGGGATACACTATGCAACTGCTATTATTACTACAAATACCAGCCCTGACGAGCTCACTCGATGACAATACTTGTCGAAGGTTGACCACTCATGGCAGCATGTCATGTCTTTGCTATAATATATATATATATATATATAATATATATATATATATATATATATATATATATATATATATAAGTTTAACTCCCTGACCCCTTTCATAGACCTCCGCCCCCGACTAAATGGCTAAGTCTAAATCGGGCGACTGTCTAAACGAACGAAGAGAACGACCATCGACACGACCGTCTCATTCGCAAACGCAACCACGGCACGCGCTCGATGATCGGCCGGGCCGCGCGAGCCGGACACAAATATCGACGAAACCCCCGTGACAGCGAGCGGTCGCTGCAGCGGTTGGCGTCACCCCACACCCCGCACCCCCACTCCTCTCGCCCTCGCCTACAACATTGTGGCAATAGCGACAACATTGAGCCGTAAAGATGACGAGGCAGGCGACGACGACGACGATGACGACGATGATGATGATGGTGATGTTTATCTTTTATATTATCATGTGATTGTGGCGAGGGCGAATTGAGGAACGGTGGTGGTGGTGGTGATGATGATTAGATATTAATTAACGACGAGCTTAACGGCGATGGTGTAGTGGTGGGAGTGGTGGTGGTGGTGCGGATGATAGCAATGATGATGATGATAATGATGCAGAACTTGAAGACGCCATCCGTCGAAGTTATCCCAGCCTGGGGTGGTCCCTGACGATGGAAGTGCTAGCCAGACAAGCAAGAGCCGGTCAAAAACATTATCGAAGGCTTGCGCGCGCCTTGTCGGGTCTTTCGTCTCACACGCAACAAAACTAAGTAACATATTATTACTATGAAAAGAAGTATAAGAAGAAGAAGAAGAAGAAGAAGAAGAGGAAAAAAGAAACAGCAGTGATGACAATAACAAAAATAACAACAACAGTAACAGCTATAGCAGCGTCAACGACAACGACAACAATAACAACAACACCGACGACGACGACAACAACAACGGCAACGACGACGTCAACAACAACAACATTAACAACAGCAACAACAATAACAACAACAACCTTAACAACAGCAACAACAACATTAACAACAGCGACAACAACAACAACATTAACAACAGCAACAACAACATTAGCAGCAGCAGCAGTAACGGCAATAAGCGCTAACCCAAACGGCGCCGTAACGACGCAACGTATAGAAAGACTTCCCCTACCACTTGGCGTTTCTAAACACATTATCGCCATAGCCGCAAAAGCATCATCGTCGCCGTCGTTGTTGTTGTTGTTATTGTTGTTGTTGTTGTTGTTATTGTTGTCGACGTCGACGACGACGAAGCAACAACAACAACCCCTGTTTAGGGCTGTTGGTTTGCCTGCCTATATAAGTGTGCCAGAAGCAGATCCGACGTGGATAGGCTGTCACGCTGGCGTCACCGGCTGGCCGTTTACCGGTTCGTTCCTCTGCTTGGTTTACCTTCCGCCGTAACAGCCGCAAATCACAGCAGCAGCAGCAGCAGCAAGAAATTAATTTGCGACAACCTCAGTGGACAAACTCAGTTGCGAAAAGGCAAATACGACCTGCAGAGATGTCTCTTCGTGCCAGACTGGGAGCAGGTTCTCAGTCTCAGTTGCCGTAGCGTTTGACATTGACCGTAACGTACTGTCTGTATCTGTTCTCTGCTGCGGTTGCTGTTGATGCGTGGTGGTGGTGGTGGTGATGGTGGTGCTTCTTCTCTCTCCGTATCGGACGTTTCCAGTGTATCGGTAGTATCCGGTGTATCAGTGGTATTAAGTGTACTGGTTCGCGGTGTACTGATCAAGAATAGTCCTGAATACTACGAAAACGGGAAAAACACGACAAGGATAACAGGACCTACAGCGGCGACGACGGCGACAACGACAACGACAACAACAACAATGATAAGAACAACAATAGCAACAAAAATACAACAACAACAATAGTAACCACAAAGACGCAGAGGACAAATTCCGAAGAACAAGAAGAAAAGGTTACAGAAAAGGGTAACGAGACTCGCACGCAGCACAACTGTACAAACGACTTCTGTCGTACCACTGCTACTACGTGAACTACAATCGCACTGCGCCCTCTGTAACGACGGGTAACCAAACAACAAGGCAGCTCGAAAGCTTATGCTCGCATAGATACGTGAAAACGTGAATGTGGCGACGTTTCTTGTCGATGGTTGCCGATAGCAAACTGGTGAGAACGAACCCATCCCGCAAACGAGGGGGACGTGACGGCCAGACATCAACACCTACTGTGTCAGGCGGCTGTGCGCCTCACCCCGATCTCCCACTCATCACCTCGTCACTCGCCGTCATGCAGAACGAAGGCCGGCCCACCTCCATACGGATAGCGGTGATAGGTGCTGCACTTTTGCTGGCCGGGACGGAGAACGGCTGTTCTGTGAAGGGCGCATTTGTGGCCAACAGCGCCACCGACCTTCACCTCGGCGACAACATCATGCACCTCGCTAGTGTGCATATCAGCGATGCCCTGTTGCAGGAGTTGCAGGGCGTTGACGAACTACAGATCGTAGAGGTGCCGAGTGACAACCGTCAAGAGTTTCGAGAGCGGAACCTCGGAGCTAGAGGTAGGCCTGTGCTGGGGCTATCTTCCTTAATATATACATATATATATATATATATATATATGATGACAGTGCGTAATGTGGCGGCAAGCCTCTCTTGGAGTATTCTTAATGGATATCTGACAAGCCGACAGTCAGTGGATAAAAGTACACGCACTACGTAACAACGGGCGTGCCAGTTCAGCGGGACGACATAAGTTGACGTTATGTTGTCTGAGCGTCCGGAGTGTTATCCGTTAAACCAAATGTACCTATAACAGCAAAACAAAAGCTTGTCCGTCAAAATCGTAATTACATGTTTTCTTTATCTGAAAACTAGTCGTATACATATCGTCAGTTTTCTCTGCTCTCTCTCCCTCTTTCTCTCGATAATATGTATATATATATATAGGCCGCAGATCAAAAAGACAACATATGATAAATTGGCGATTAAGAACTAGCTGATTTTAACCGCACTCTATCTGCATCCCTGCACATTAAGTCCAGCGGTGTGCTAGTTTTTAGAAATTTACAAACAACAAAGGCTTGTTTGACCGCGCGGTTTGACCTTATTGCGTTTTCGCCGATGACTCATGTGTCACAAACTCATGTGCAAGAAAACTAAGGAAACTCGTGGCTTGGTGGAATAGAAGTCTCTTTGCATGCTGCTCAGTGTACCTGGAGCTTATACAGAGCTTAGAACGTATTCGTCTTTGACGAAGGAAAGGCCAAAAATCGTTATGCGAGCAATTTTAAATTCTTTCACAGCTTAGCACGGGTACGTTTGCCGCATTTTACATTTCAAGTAAGACTATCCGCAACATAGTTGTTGAACAATCTTTGGCAGCTACGTTCAGCCTTTGTTAACGTGACGATAATTATATATATATATATATATATATATATATAAAGCGTTTCTGGACTGCATATTTTCGACTGTTTGTTTGTTTCGAACTCACCGGAGAACAGGTTCGTTTCACGCCTACAATTCAGCAAAAGGTGGCGCGTCCGAGTGGCCGGCTCCTTACGCCTCCGCCAACTCAACAATGAGCGCTGCATTGCCCGTAAGCGAGCCATCCCGTCGTCTACCCGCTGCGGCTACGTCGGCCTCGTCGGCCACAACCACGACCTCGAGGGTAACGGCTGCAAGATTGCCACCGTTGAGCTTGAGCGCGATCGACGCCCAGCGTCGTCTGCCCCCAGCCGTGTCGATCGATAACGATCGGCAGATGATGTTCGTGGACCTCGGCACACTGCTTGGAGTGCCACGACTGGGTGTCGCGCACGTTCCGCTGAAGATCCTCAACAGTTCTAAATACAAGGTGCTCTCCCACTCTCCACTACCAAGAAAAACGGATTATATATATATATATATATATATATATATATAGTTTAAAGGAAGTTTACGGGAATATGAAATCGGAAAGACGTGGAGTAGCATGGTTATATGATAATACAAGGGGCCGCGGGCTGTTAGCGTATGCGAGAGCCGGCATGTTAGACACGAGGGTACAGCGAAATTGTTACAAGGAATATATATATATATATATATATATAAATATATATATTAGGTTGATCCATAACTCCGTTCGCATTTTTCACGCATTTCTGAGGACACGTGCCGTTAAAACGGAAAGCTTTATTGAATGTTGTATTGCCCATTTTGTTTAACTAGCTAAGTCAAACGTTCTGGCAAGCTTATGATTCCATTCCTCCAGAAGATAGCGTCCTGGCATTCGGAATAATGCCATTATACGTTTTAACACCTTTCAAAGCATCGAATTCTTTGCTATTAAGGTAATTCTAAAGGGACCAAAACAGATAATAATCCGATGGAGCAAGGTCAGGACTATACGCAGAATGTGGCAAAATATCTCACCCAAATTCCACTAACTTCTTGGTTGGTGAGCAAAAATGTGCGCGGTCTTGCGTTGTCGTAGTAGAAAGTCACCTCTCGTCTGTTTGCCCATTCCGGCCGCTTCTGGTCATTTGCCCTCTTCAAATTGTCCAGTTGTTGACAGTTTTTTATCGTACTGATCGTCTTAATTCGTTGAAACAGCTCATAAAAGATGACTTCCTTCGCATCCAACCAAATACTTCACATCAGTTTTCTTGTATGGGGTCCGGGCTTGGCAGTTAATTGGGACTGATTCCCTTTTTTAAGCCACGCCCTTCTGCAGACAACGTTCTTATAGAGTATCGACTTCTCATCTACTGTCACCACGGTGCGGAGAAAGGGCGATCCTCGTTCTTTTTTAGAAGCTAATCGCAAACTAGCTCACGGTTTTCCAGTTGGCGATTGCTGAGTGAGTGCGGCACCCATACATCCAACTTGCTGACGAATTCCTCGGCATTGAGATGCCGTTGAACTGATGTGTATGGTACGTTGACAATGGCCACGATCTCCCGCAGCGAGAGGTGTAGGTTTCGTTCGACCACTGTTGTTAATGCGGCCATGCTTAGTGTCAAAGGCCGTCCGGGCCGGTCTTGGTCGTTAACGTCGAAGTCGCCGTTCCTAAATCGGGCAAACCACCTTTGAACTGTCCTATATGTTCCTGCCTCTCCGCCATACACTTCTTACATATCTTAGTTACGACTTGGGTTGCATTTTTTCCTTTCCGGGAATAAAATAGCATTAAATGAGGAAAGTGCACATTAAAGTCTGCCATCTTCGCTCGGCCGTTATATTCGACCAATTTCTACGATATAATACAACGCAGGTCTGCTCTTACCGCCATATAAAGAAACAACCCCCTCCCAACAGTTTTCATTCTCCCCCGGGACTGCGCAGTACGGCGCATGCAACTTTTCGAACGGACTTATGAATCATATATATGTATATATATATATATATATATATGTACTGAACGATACCAGATTATATATCAGACATACCAGACAAGATCAATCAGGCTATATTGATCGCAGTTGATTTTCATGATCGGCCCTTATCCTAAAGTCTGTTTGCTCGTGCGTGTTTGGCGGTCTCTGCCTGCACCTCATTGTAGGGTCGTAAGTGGGCCGCCATCGCATCAGACCCTCGTGCGGAGCCAAGGTTTGCGAGCATGCCCGCAGTGCGTGTTATCAAGCTAGACACGAATGCCATCATCGACCACAAGTTGGCCTCCTCATCACAGCAGCTATCTCGCCTGTACTACTCGGCGTCTCAGAAAGCGTCATCGGCGTCACGCTACGACGGCCGACGCAGCCCGTCGCTGGCGGCTGGGTGGGGTCCAGTCGCCAGCGATCGCCCCCGGTCGAGCGGCGCGTCTAGCGCGCACCAGCTCTGGAACACACCTAGTCCTTCTGCCAGCAGCACATGGACGAGGAGTCGCCCCGCTGCCACCGCCCCCGCCGGCAACGAGCGTCAAAAACAACGAACGCCGCACGACGACAATTTTCCTCCTCGACGAACACCGTCACCCAGCTATCGCCAGCAACAGACTGCCACTAGTATCGTTCACACGCAAACGCGGCCCGGCGCTGCGCCCCCCGTGCGAGTTCATAACGCCTTGCCGGCGCCGGCACCACCCCCACGTTACGCGTCGGCAGTAGACAGTCGAGGCAAGCAGCCCAGCCGATACCACGCGCTGCCGTGGCCACACCCTATCCCGACCCGGTTGACCTCTGTTGACGCGACGTCGCAAAGCCTGCACGCAAAGGGTAAAGGGCGGCATTTGGCGACGTCGCTGGTGCCGGCACTGCGGTTGCTGCCGTCAGCATCTTCCTCTTCTTCTTCTTCCTTACCTTCAATACGTTCATCAACTTCATCACCGCTTCCGCCGCCACCGCCGACACCGACGCCGCTGCCGCCCGCTTTACCAGCCAAGGTTTCGCGAAGTCCGACGCCCTGGGCGCCGGTCGGCCGAGCGTTGAGCGCCGATGACTTCGTGCACATGCCGACGCTGATCGCCCAGCCTGTTCATCGTACCCCGGCGACGTTCATCCGCCAACTGTTTGGCGGGACTCAGGACAACATCGTCATCTCGATGGACGGAAACGAACAGCCTCTTCAGGTAGACCGCTCAGGGCTTAAATAAGGGTGGGGGGGGGGGGGTGGATACTAATGCACCATCTCTTTTTATTGAGACACCCGTGCTTCCCGTTTTTTGGCCGGTCTGGGTCTCGAACCCTGCTTGGTAAGCTTAGCGAGGTCAGCGAAGGCTTTTCGATCGCTTGCGGAACGGTTCGGATGAGTTCAGTTCTGTCGAATGTTGTGTGCATGAGTTCAGTTCTGAAGACACAATTCGCCAAAAGTATGCGCCCTTCTATCGTCTGTAGTAACTTAGAGCGCTTAGCATGAACTTTGGTAGAGTTTGATATCCACAACGATTGTGTTACGCATGCTAACGTTCCTTCTCTTATTTCGGCCTGTTGTTGTTGTCGTCGTCGTAGAACGTTTTGTTTTCCAACAAATGTTTTCCTTATTTCTTTCTATACGATTATATATGATTTTCGAGGCATTTCAGTATCAGCACGTACCTGGGGTATGTATAGGTGGTAGTCTTCTAAGGCAATCTCCACTAGGCATCATCAAACCGCATCTAGATGCCTATGAGCTATGCTTATTGGAGTGCAATGTTGTCCATTGTATACATGGTGGTACTAAAAAGCTACTCTAGACGCAAGGCGTAGGAGCTACTCTTGGCGCAAGGCGTAGGAGAGGGAAAAGGGCTAGATGAAATTCTGACTTAGTCCAGCCCATATCGGCCACTTTAGATGTAGGGCGGCACATACTAATAATAATAACTCCTACCCACTCTTCTCAGCGTTCTATTGGGTCCCACAGTCTTGTGACCCTAGCGGGGTGCAGACTGTCAGAGTTGATCAGTTCTTCACACGACATACATGATATCGGCTCAAAGACGGAAGATGGCGTGCCTTTTGATACTCATTCTCCAGGTTATAGTATTTACGTATATTTTTGCTTTCGGTATGTTCTGCACCCCACCCAGTATCAATATGGCTGTTGCTGCATCGTTAGATGTGAGGGTGCTGCGGTGCATGGCACTCTGGCGTCCCAGACTAGACATCTGCCATATGACCAAGGTGGTATTGCAACTCTATGAGGTCTCTTATCGTTGTCGAGTTTAGGCCTTCTTGGTAACAGGAAGATTTGCGTTCCTAAACGTTAAACGCTAAATGATGTAATTTAGTTCCGCATGGCCCGCATATGGCTAGAGCTTTTTGGACAGCTTAGCGGGTGAAGGCACTCCGCCTCAACCTCAGTTCTACACATCGCACAAGAAAATGGTTCGCAGATGTGCTCTCTTATGTTTAAAGTCGCAGTTATGGGGAAGAGGTGGGATCCACTATGGTGCCCAACTTTAAGGATATCAGGGCTTTAATTTATTTCGCTTTTTATTTTGCGTATTTTGCGTGGCTAAGAACATCTCGGAGCGGGGAGGCTATCCGAAAACGTATTCTTGCTATTTTCGCGGATTTTTATCGGTTCAGCATGTGTCCCTTGATTGTTATTATCATTAATGGTTTATCGGCAGATTTCGCCACTGAACTATGTCGTTTTTATGCTTGTAAACTTACAGTAAGTGCTTCCTGTCTGTTAACATGTTTGATCTTCATGTCTGCTAATTACTTTCCCCTACAGCCGATTGCTTATGTCATTCTATAATGCATTCATACGTTATTACAGAGTTGTATGCGGCTTGTTTTGTAAGATATCGATGGCTCATTATTATTATTTTACGATTAGCATTACCACATCTTACTCTGCAATCTTTGTGTGGTATTTTCAGGAAAGACCCTCGGCACAATTGCCAAATGATCAACCCAAGGCGAACGCTTTAAACAAGCAACCTGAGGCCCCTAAGCGAGAGTCATTTCGTCGAGAACTCGGCAGAGAACTTTTCGGTGCTCCGGCGGCGGCCTTGTCGATGCTGGCCCATCGACACGCTCTAAATCTCGGCTAACGAATAGGCGAGAAAGGAGTGATTAAACAACCAAAGCTATTACGCTTGATGCGTATAGCGAGACACAAACAATTATATTTATAGAATAACGCACTTAATTATACTGGTTACTACTAGTGCATCCAACACTGAGAATGCGGTTGTCCTGATTTGAAATTTTGCGATAGTGTATATGTATATATATATGGACATTAATCTTCATTTTTCTATTGGTAATGCTAAAATATTAAGATTTTTAAATTGGTAAACGGTACGAGCTCATATATGAAATCGTTTATGCCATTAGCCAAGCTATAGCTTACTTATACCGCAGTCATCTGGACTTTTTCCAGCAGATAATGTAACAGTAGGCCAGTGCTCGACCGGATTTTACAGTCTACTAATCATCAATAATATATATATATATATATATATATATATATCTACCCACAATTCAATATCACGCGTGGCAACGCCCTGCTGTGTTAGAACTTCACGCCGATTTATATATATATATATATATATATATATATATATATATATATATATATATATATTGTTTATTTCGCAATAATATTGCAGTTCAAGATGTTACATAATTACAATACAGTTCATTATATACAATTTGAACACTTTAGCGACCGTCCCACCGGGCGAAAAACTGCAAGGACCGCCAATGGGTCTGGCAGCTCGCTACGTGGTATTTAGCACATATCTGCGAGCAGAACCGGCAACGACATTGATCGCTAACTTGGTCAAATCTTTGGGTCGAGCATACCAAGTGATGATAGCCATGCACAATGTACCTTGTGTACACGTGCCGGCTAGTGCGTGCCATTCCATCCCAAAGCTCCCTTCACGCCGATATCAAGCTCGTGGAAGACGGAAGATATTGTAGCATTAAAAATGTCTATTATACCACGCATATACTGTGGTACATATGGTAGCTGGATATACCTTGAGCTGTAGGCAAGCTGTAGGAGACACGCATCCATTACAATTGCATTGCGACGACAAGCAAGACCGAATAATGCGTTACCTGTCTGATCTAAAACTAGATACTGTTTTTGTAGTTATGTTAATGTTGATTAACGCTGATTGATGATATAACAGATAGATAGTATAATCGCTTCGTCGTCAGCAATCAGCCGAGCTAACAGCATTGCTTCTTCGCATTTGGAGATGGTATACATACATGCCAAGGGCAACTGCTGAACTGCCCTCGTACACAATGTCTCACCAAATACTCCAAACGTACCTCTGTTTGCCACTTTAATCTGATGGATATTAGCGCCAACTCTAGATTTTATGATCTAAAACACGATATTGAATCGTTTACGTTCCATCTTGACTGTGTTGCAATTTCTGTGCCTCGAACCTTTAACCGGCAGGACGATACACTGACTGCATCACACAGCGAGTCTGTTATCAAGATGCAAATTGTAGGCACCGTCCCATTCGCGGCCGCCACTTAATCGTTTTGGGCAGCGCGCGAGCGTTTCCGATGATGATAATAATAATAATAGTAATAATAATAAAATAATAATAATAATAATAATAATAATAATAATAATAATAATAATAATAATAATAATAATATAATAATAATAATAATAATAATAATAATTATTATTATTATTATTATTATTATTATTATAATAAAGGAGTGCATTGTTACGTTCTCCCTAGACAACATTTGGTAGGATAAAACAGTATTTCAGGTGATTCAAGTTGTTGTGGCATCACTGACGAAAGCCTTTTTACCTCCACTTGCAGTAATAAGTACTATTTTTCGTTTCATAAATAGATAGTCAATTTGCGAAAATCACATGTCTGATTAGTCTAGTCTTTAGGAATGAAAATACTACTCTCAGGTAACGGAAATGGTAAGTAAACTAAACTCAGGGAACCCCCGCTGGATGGGAACTGACTGCGGTTTAATCACTATATAGACACGTCAAAAGCAGCTCTTTAATCTAGGCCTTGAGCGAAGAAATAAAAGCATTTGTTCTTAACCTGTTCGAGTTTTATAGTGGAGGAAGATGGTGCACGGTGTCAACATATATAGTCCTCATTTAAATCTGGGCGCTTGGTAGCTTTGCAGAAGTTTTTTTAAATACTGCTAACATTTTGGGGCCATTTGGGGGTGTTATGTTTCTTGATGTTCTGACTCGTTCGGAGCTTACCGAGGGTCCGTGTAAATGATGGATCGTCAGGTGGGCACGTACTAATAGTCTAACTCACAATACGTTTCTTTTTTGTTGGACATGCGTTTCGATGGTAAAATTATACCACGTATAAACTAATTATGTCACAGTATGAACCATTGAACATATACGCCTTATAATTATTATTATTATTAGAGTACAGTTGTGAGGTTGGAACGTGTCGCGTCGATTCAATTATTACGTATTTAGCTGCTCATCCCATGGCGCCGAATATAGAAGCGGTATTGCCTCTACACACCGCGAGAGACAGAAGCTGTCTCAGAGACTCGCCCTCGCGCTGGTTTCCCGTTGTTGTACCATTCTTCTGGCCAGATCTCGAATGAATTTTGCTGTTCCACTGCTGATGGGTCCTAATGTTTCCATAGCCACCGGTACGAAGTGAAGACTGTCTTCAAGATCTGCGTATTTGCGTCTCTTTTCCTGTTCGGCGTGCTCTGTTACCCATCCTGTGCTAACAGAGCTATGGCTGAGATACGATGAGCAGGACACCCTAGCATCCCAGGCCAAGCACTTGCCGTGAGATAATAACGGTATGGTCACGCCGTCCAGTCTCATTGCCTCGTCCGAGGCCCCGTGGTTCGTGTTTTGGTGGCAACCTTGCCTTCCTAAAGGCTCTTTTCGTGAGTTAATTTAACTCCATGTACCGTGAAATCCTTCCAGAGCTTCTTGGACAGCTCAGTGGGTGTAGACCTCATTTCCACATGCTGCGCAAGAAAAGGGTTCGCAAATTGGAGCATCTATCCTGATAGCGGCAGCCATGCGGAAAGTGGTTGGGTCCAGCATGGTGCCTAAATGTGGCGATGGCAGGGCTTTAAGCCAGCCTCCACTAGAAATATCTCTGGCAACTAAAAAAACCGCCTCTTCACGGCGCGTACACAAAGAGTCTTGAATATCTCTCGATAGCTTTCTGCTACTATATCCGTCTAGTTGCCGTTATCATCCGTTATGTTCTTCCAACGGACCGGGGTCCAATTTTATCCTCATTTTACATTCAGCTTCCGTCTTATATTTGTGAATAAGCTGTTGCACGTCGTGGCTTACCAACGATTCTACAGAGATCTAAACTGGTTCAGTGAAGCAGCGTAACACACTGGAGCCAGGTCTACTGCACTCCTTAAGCCAAGTCCACCCTCTTTGATAGGTAAACTTTCCCTCTTCCATATCTCGTCGTTAAGCTTGACGTTCAGCATCTCTTTCATGATCTCTCTGGTAGAAGTATCATATGCTTCAAGATCATCTAGACAGAGGTCTGTCGGTGCACTACGAAGTATGTACTTTAAGCGGGACGCTCCCAGGCTGTATCTCCACAGTCACATTGCCGCTTGTGGATGCATTCTCTTGAGCAAAGGTGATACGCCCTCGATAAAGGCTGTTTGGTCGTTTAGCACTTGAGGGATCTTTCGCCTGCCTACTGGAGACCCTAGTAGCTCCATATTAGCCTTGTCCAGTTGTCTCGCTGAAGGTAGAATCTCTCATATCGTGGTCATTGCGCGTGCTCTGTCTTCGTGGGATCCACCGAAAGCAGTTACTTCGAATTTTTTGCATTAAGAGATAGACCTCCTTGTTGTTGAAATTCTTTAATTTGGCATATGTCCGATCCTACGATTTCTGCTGGTTCTCCGAGTGTTCCGTCGTCTAGGTACCAAACGTTGAACGAGCTTTGCATTTGGGCGACCGGGCCTGATATAACAAGGCTAAAGAGCGCGGATCCTAACGGGTCTCCCTGTTGAACTCAATTTTCTGAAACGATAGGCGTCATTGTATCCCAGGATAACAGTGAGGGTTCTTTGTAGCTTTGCCAGACCAGTGGCAGTAGGTCCGGAACATGCTGTTCTACTTTCCGCACAAGCAAATCTCTTCGGATTGTATTGAATGCATTGCAAAAGTCTAGCGCAACCATTACGCGCGCCTTCAGCGTAGGCTCGGGTGGCGTGAACTGCCGCTTCCGCTCCGCCCTTAACTACTACACCGACCTGGCGCGGTTGCATTGCTCCCTTATTTGTGGCCAAAGCTATCTTTTCTGCCAGTTTCCTTAAGGTCAGTCCGCATGCAACTGGGCATATAGAGCCTGTTTTCTTCCGAAAAGCAGTAAGGTTCGCTCCGTAGAAAATCGAGAGGCAGAACGGTGGTAGTCTACCATTAATTGCGTTCCTTATAAGAACTCTGAGCTCCTCCAACAATCTTGTTGAAGACGGAATCGTTTGGTCTAGCATATTTTTTAGGTGTCGTGGACGTAAGCCATCCAGCCCTGCTCCTGAAGCTAGCGCAAAAGGTCCCACTGCCTCCAACTGTCTGACACCGGTCTATGGTCATCAATTGTAGGTTCATTCATTGCTTCTATATTCTCGCTGCTAATATTATCAAGCGAAGGATGCTTGCGCTTAAGTTCCTTCTCTGTATTGTGGTCGACGGGGGCGATAACGTCAGAAGACATCAGCGCACGTAAACCTTCAGCCAGCTTGCGCTCTGTGAGGCCTACGCGGTGGTCTTTATTGCTTTTCGTTCTGTGCGTTGTTGTATATGTATCTTGTGTGGGGTACATCTTAAGGTTAGTATTGTCTAGGCTTGTCATGCTACGTCGGATTAGCTGGCATAGCGTTGAGTCAATAGTTTTATGTCTCGGAAGAGCAAAGATTAGTGTTGGTATCGACAAGAGCTTCACCTATGATGTTACGTCTTTCTTTCGGTTGAGGTCACCCAGTGCTCTTGCAAATGCTGCTGCGCATGGTTCCCTGACGCCTCTGGGTATTATTCGTATCAACCGAAAGCGTTTGAGCGTTTGGGCCAGGAGTTGCAGGAAAACATCGTTGTTCAGTGCAGGGCTGAATGACAAGTCACGTGGGAGATCCGTTGGAGTCCCCCTCCAGAGTGTCTGTCTGTCGCTCTGTTCTGTTATATGTGAGTGCGGAACGATTTGGACTATGAATTCGTGTCCTGTGTGCTCGTAGGCCCTGCAACGTTCTTAGAACTCGTCCACATTGATCGCATGTATGAGTTGGTTGTGTCCACGTGTGAATTTGCTGAATATCCCGGTTATCTACGCTTTCGGAGTGACGTAACGGTTGACTGGTCATTTCGATGGTGGACTAGTCGTTGGCCCAGTTCCTGGAAGAGGGGAAAGGGCGTTTACGCCTGAGCCTTCGAACACAGAGGTCAGAAACGCCTTTCCTGGTTCAGACTCTAGAAAACGAATTAGGTTATCGACGACTGGATTCTTCTTTAACAATTCAGAAATGAGTGGCCTAAATAATCCAAGTATCTTTAAGAAGCCGTTGATTAATCGCGGCGTTTGTTGTTGTGTAGCACCTTTAGGAGATTGGCGCCTGGGTTCATCTCCACGAACTTGTTTTGCTTTGTTGTCGGCCGTATTGGGTTTTATGGGCGTGGGGAGATGGCACACAATCGTCTTCCCATCTTTGTCCATAATAGGCTTGCTGGGAGCTCTTGTGACTTCAGCGTACGACTTAAGTACACCGGTGCTGTTTGCTGGCGAGAGTTCCCCGCCAGAAAAAACTCAGGAAGGGTTCGACTCCGATTTAATGGACCTCCTCTGCCGGAGGTGTGTATAGCAGGTGAACGCTTCCAAGTTACGCTATGTGCAGGCTATCTTTTACAATGCCTTTCATGCCATAAGTTTGGTCATGAGCCTGCAGTGTGCAATAAAAAGCTAGCCCGACATGTAGGCGATGCGCCAAACCAGGACACCAAGTGTGCCCATGCCAAGAGAAAGCACACTGCGATAACTGTGGGGGTGCTCACTCAGCCAACGACAACATATGCTCAGTCTACAGCAAGATCAACAGCAAAAACTGTACGAAAAAGTTTCTACGCGCCTGCAGGTTTCACCATCAACTGAAGACTTTCCCGCAATGAATACGGAGAGTTCCCGTATTCATTGCGGGAATAGCTCGGGCTAGCTTTTTATTGCACACTGCAGGCTCATGACCAAACTTATGGCATGAAAGGCATTGTAAAAGATAGCCTGCACATAGCGTAACTTGAAAGCGTTCACCTGCTATACACACCTCCGGCAGAGGAGGTCCATTAAATCGGAGTCGAACCCTTCCTGAGTTTTTCCATACTTTGACAACATTATCTTGGTCGCTGGCGTCTGCGACCGTGTATTTTTCTCGTCGTTTTACTTTACCTACGCCTTGCTCCTTCGGGCTTTCTAGTAGATCATCTTCTTGGAATTGTGTGTTTACTCCGCTGATGCGTCCCCAGAATGCACTCGTATCGGTAAGCGGAGCCACCGTTATTCCGCATACGCTTGTAAGTGCCCTAGCCGTCATTTTAGCCGCCTTCTGGCTGCGCGATTCGAATCGCAAATTTACCCTGTGTTGTGAAACGAGCATGCGCGACAGGTATAGTTGCTCTTATTTCAGTATAAATCTTCAGAAAACTCAACTTTTTTAGACCCTCAGGATCATTTGGGCTCTCGAAAATGATCTCCGGTCGCCATTCATTGCCCTTATCGCCGACAGTCAAGCGACTATTACTCCCTGTACTAACAGGAGCTCCTGTTGACGCTTGTATGGCTACTTTCTTCATAGCGGTTTTACCGCCTTTTCCTTCCTTGTAGCGACAGTCTGCCAAGCGCTGCTATCGCCTGGAGGTGACTCAGACTCGGAAGTCATCTTCTCCGGGAGAGAGTCGTGCGACGTGCCCGTGCACATCTCCTCCATATCCTCCTCACCACCTCCGTGATCGACGTCATTCGCCGCACTTTCCATCAGCTTAGTGAGTCTGTCCTCTCTCCGCCCGCTTTGTATTGCCTCAAATACGGCTTTTGCTGATCTTCTCGTAGATGTGTGACACTTAACCGAGCGCCTGTGTTCACCTACACCTGTGTGTGTTGACGAACGTGAACTGCTCGAATAACAAGATCCTTGAGATGACGATTTCCGCGTGTCAGTTGGCACTAGATGACTTTTCGCACTCACTGGGTGAGCTAATGGCTCACCGAAGCTCTTAAAATGGAACACTTAGTCATCGTTGGAATGTTTCCTCAGGTTGACCATTATAGGTCGAGTAGAATCGTTAGCGCACTGCAACAAGTTCTGGACACGGAACAAAGTCACCACGAGGTTACCACACTGGGATCGAGCTCATAAAATGCTTCTTTTTATAACAAAAATCACAATTTAACGGAGCTTTTGACGCGTGCGACCTCCTGCGTCGGCATGTAGCAGATGGCATTATAATAATTATTATTATTATTTGAGTACCAATGAGTACTAATAACATTATAGATAACTGGAATGACAAGTAAAATGATGTATGAAATATGGATGTTCTGCAAGAAACCTGTGTTTGAAAGTAATTAACTGAACTGTATCTGTATAACTTTTATACGGAAGCTTTGTTTGATCAAAGCCTTGATCATCGCCAACGGGCTTGCAGTGCAACTGGTTCTCGAGGATTTCAGTTTGCAAATAGATATGTCTGCATGGTAAGCTACGTTCAACGCAAAATCACTGAGTTTACAGCTCCAGAAAACATAAATGGCCCGATCTAGTAGTTACGTTGGCACTACTAATACGTTTTGCGAATTTTCTCCTTGGAAGTTGAAATGTATGCAAACACGTCTGCGGTATTCTGCATATGGCTTTGGATTTTAACACAGGAGATGTTGTTGCCACGGATAATACACACTAAACTTACACTTCGTGCCGCTTCGTGCGTGCCTTCCGATGGTCTTATAAGAAGGCTGTCTAGAATTTCTCTGCAAGCGCTTACCTTCTCCGAGGTCTGTCAGGGACGACAGGTCTAGGCAAAATCGGCCTCATTACTTTCAATTGCTGGCTGGTAGAAGAGCATCATCGCATAAGTGCCATTATTTCGTCTCTTTCATTTACTTAGGTTTTATTTAGCAGAGAGCTGTGGCAGAAAGCCAATGCTCAGAAACACCCTCACAGTTTAGGTAGAAAATATAATTCGTGGTGAAATGATTTAACCCTATGCATGACTACGTGTTGGCTTTTGAGACACTGTGTTAGCCCCTCGAGCCACCACTACCTCGCCATGGTTACTGTTAGCGACAAAAACGCAACCAACGACTATCGCAAAAACAACACAATAACGCAGAATAAAAACGTCAATAAATAGATGAGTAGGCTCCCGCGTCTCGCCATAGGGGATCAATTAGCTTGGGGGCTTTTTGTATTTTCAAAATTTTGAGTCCAAAACCTATCGCTACACTTCTAGAAGAAGTATTTTGGCGAGGTCTATGGTTGTTGCAACCGACGAGGAATAGGCGGGGACAGCCAGGCCGAATGGCCTTTGTATTCCTGTGCCACGTGCCTTTGATAGCAAAGTTAGCTTTGTCAAAAATGTGGGTGTTCAACAGTGGCGGGGATTCCAAAAAGCCCTGCCCCTCGAGGGTACACAGTTTGTGACGTGCGGGTCTTGTTTAACATATAGACTTGGTCCTAATAAGGGAACGTTTATGTGCAGAGTCTATAATTTCACTGTAAACGCCGTCTGTAGCATCAGTGTTTTGTTCGCGTGCATAGTCACTTTAAAGCGCCTAGTTGCTTTTGGTCTCTGGCGTTAATATGATCAGTGTTTTCAGCGCGCGAGTGCTCACTTATTGGTCGAACGTTGAACTTGGCAAAACTAACTAGAGTAAAGTCAATCAAAGAGTTAGCCATGCCTATCACACCAAACACAAGGCAAGCTCTTGCGCGAATAGGGTAGCCTTATTGCAGTCTTTTGGGGAAGAAGACCTTTTTTTCTCACAGGTAACATTTCGATCTGAGAACGGACGTTTATAAAGCACAATTTGGTTCAATTTTAAAACGAAACCATAGGCGCGAATTCGAGCTACGATGATTGTGTGTGACACACCCCGAAGCCCATGAGTATTTCACGCGTGGTCACTCGGAGATTCTGTGCCATAGTTCCATGAGAGCGGTCTTCGTCGAGCGTAATAGGCCATCAAGAACGGGGCTCATCCAGAAAGTTTAAGTAACCGGATAGCTGTCGCTATTGCGACAAAATTCACACCGTTGTGTTCGTGAGAAATATCTGCTTCCTCGGGAGAACACACGATGCCGATCCTCTGAAGGACACTCGATGCCGGCTAGAAGATACAACATGGTCGTTTAGAAAAAAATCGCAAATTTTCAAATTCTGTTGTTAGCTTTCGTTCAATACCTGATAATCATAGCCCCACGACCACTTGTAGAGCTCATCACAAACGCATTCCTCAATGCAGCTGTGTTAAGCGCAATTATACGCGCTCTACGTTCGAGCTACGTTCATCAGAAGAAATTGACGACTCGCATCTACACACTAACGGCTGCTCTTAACAAGCTGAAGCAGCGCATTAATTAGCCCGTTGGAACTTCCTAAGCGATCATCCAGTACGTTGTTTATTTTTCGTACAAGATCCTGCATATAAAAGGTCCACGCGGCAATGAATTATGCGCAATTAACTACTCGAGTAGAGTCGGTTATCTCAGGATAGCTAGCTGATTGTCCAGCATATTCGTGGTTTAAATGGGATGTCCCCTACTTTCTACAATAGCACAGAATTGGTTTTAATGGAATGTCCCCTACTTTCTACAATAGCACAGAATTTGTATCGTGAGCACTTGTGTTCTTTCTTGAATGATGTTGCTATGATGGTGGGTCTGCTGCTGACGTCAGTTCAGAAGATATATATTGATAATATGCCAGGCTTTGGGCCCCCCAACTACCGCTGCAAGACCAACGAGGGTAGTTATAACTACCCAGTGCTCGTACATGAGCCTGATAATGCAATTAATCTTAGAACTGCCAGGTGCAATGAACAAGTACTTGCTGAGGTTAGTGTTTACTTGATATGATTATTTTTTTTTTGCATTTCTTTGTCATGCAAGTAATTGAGTGATCATAATCAAGTAAAAAACATATGATTAAGATTAGGAGCCAGTTATTAAATTAATGGTCAGTCCTCTAACGGTGGAAAAAAACAGCAAACCGTTTCGAATGATCAATTTCAACAACCAAAACATTAACAAGATTATAAAAAAGGGCTTGGCGTTTTCTACATTTCATAAACGTATATGCTTTGTATTTATTTATTAACATAAAATTGTGTTTTTCGTCTCTAGGATCGTTCCGGGTTTGTCTTGCCGACGTACCCCGTAAAGAAAATTCTTTGTTCGGTTTGGAGTATTTTTTAGGCTGCGAAAAGGCCAAAACCACGATTAACTACACCGACTGACCTACAGCAGATACGTCTAAACCAATGAAATGCACCTGCATCGTATATCACTAAAAAGTTCATTATGAAATCATTTATTTCGTTCATTTCGGTGGCCGGCTTCATATTGATTTTCAGTACATATATGCCGAAGAATAGGCGTGTGCCAAAGTCACATATTGTTTAAGCCTGTCGACTAGGGGGTATTAAAGGGCCCTTTTTGGCCTCTAGTTCATTAGTTGAAGTAGCTGGTCGGAGAACGACACCGATGAAGATAGATCTGCGCCGCCTGAGAGGGATGATTCCGTCAGTGTTCTTGCATTACGTTGGAGTCGCGCCAGCTGCCGTGCATAATATAAAGAACTCCGTCGCTTGTTTGCTGCCGTTGATAGTCGTCGCTTGTTTAATGCCGGTGATAGTGAGGTTAATAGTGGTTTTCTTTTCTGAACGAAAGGCTGAGCGATGTTCCATTGCGAAGAGAGTGGTGGTAATAGTCGTTTTCTTTTCTGAACGAAAGGCTTAGCGATGTTCCGTTGCGGAGAGAGTGAAGGTAATAGTGGTTTCCTTTTCTGAACGAGGGGCTGAGCGACGTTCCTTTGCGGAGAGTCTGCGGAAAAAGCAGACACTGTTAGAGAAACTTATAAACTAACAAAATATTCATGTAGAAAGGGACACGATGCAATAAGAGCTCTGAAAGCATTCGAATGCTGCTGTAACTTGCCGAAGCATTTCTACTGTCCTTCTGGGGACGACTCAGTAAATGAAAACAATCAGCTAAAACGGCTTGCTAAGTTCCATGATGATGAAGATATCAATTATCCGATTTTCCTTCAACAAAGATCCGAGGTAGGCTTCCTTTGCTGGAAGAGTATGTTCTGCGCCTAAAGATATAGAAAGTAGTATGTCCATAGTAAATCACTTAAACACTCCCGAAAGAAGTTAACTGATCAAGCAACTATTGTCAAGACGCTCAAAAGACTCGGTACTTTAAATACTCAGTAACGGCAAAAAAATTGAGTAAGCACATACGTGCCTGCACTTCCCTCACTTACGCTCGTTAAGCTTCCTCCTTGGATCGCTTTGTAACCCGGGATGAAAAATAAGTCATATATGTACAATCTGCATAATCGTTTGTAACTTTGAAACAGCCAAAGAGGTCAACATCCTGTATAGCACGTTTGTGAGAGCAATGCGCCTATGGTTGCGCGGTCCGTAGCGTCTTCTCTTCACTTGAAGTTTGGGCGCAGAAAATCCTTTCACCACTAATTGGGTATCCGTCCCAGTTGGAGACATTGTTGAGTCTTGTCAGAACGGTGCATATAATGTCAAGGTATGCAATTTTAGAATGAGAGCTCTTTTTTTGTTTCAATTTCTCAGCGCTTGCAGGGCAGCTTCATAAAGCCAGTTCCTAGTCGCGGCAATACATTTAGATGCGAGGTCGTACTTCCAATCGTGGCCGTTATTCAACAAAACTAGTTCTCGCTTTTGTCGGTTGACAAAAAAAGGTGACCGGCTTCAGATTAGGGATTGATTTGCACAGTGCAAGTTGCAATTGTGATGTCAGTTGCAATCAAGTTCAAAGGATCGGCAGCAGCTTTCAGAGCTGAGCACCAAGACAGAGTCAGGAGAACCGCCGTAATTGGATTCTCGTTAAAAGGAGTCGCGTATTCAGGTTTGATAGATACAGTTATTTTTCTCTTACGAGGATTTTCCGGCGATCAAATACTTGTAGGAATCAGACTCCTTCCCCCCACCCCCCTGGAGAAGAGGACTGTGACTAAAAAAGCGTTCTGCTACGGACAGTTACGTGGGTTGCGCGGAATTATTGGAATGAACGAGTGTTTTTGGCGCTGTGCTTCTGCGTGGAAGAGGGAAGCAGAAAAAACATTCTGCGTGGAGGAAGTAAACAGAAGAAGAATAATGCATGTGCAAGCCAAGGTGAAAGCACTTAAAGGCACTTGTTTAAATAGCTATTACCGCCAAAGACCGTGTGCAGCCGATTGCCGTGAGCGGCATTGATGATGAAACATTGATGCAATGCTGACTGGTGAGGTTACCAGTACGAAGTCACCAAAAGCAACGCGTGTTCTTCAGCACTACAACCAGAAGATGGGCGTCAATCCCGAAGATAGGTTCAAAAAGGCGTTATTCACGAATAATAGAGACTAAAGACCGTAAACCCGGTGACCACATTTTCAGGCCAATCATTCGGGTAGGCAACCTCTTGGCGGGTTGCCTCTTGGAAGTAGAAGTATTACAATCAGGTCCCGGGTATGAAGCCGCAGCCGAACTTTTGAAATTTGTTTGTGAGTAAGAGAAACGAGAGATACTGCTAAAGTAACTTGGTCACTGATGGACATCCTAATAACAAAAACAAAGTGTATATTCCTTAATCCCTGTGTCATAGGAATATACACGACAATAGCAATGAGTAGTACAGAAGTACAATTTGGCGAGCAGCTAACTACGGCGTTTGCAGCTCACGGGTTCCATTATGTATTATATGCAGCACACAAGAATTTTACGATCCTCAGAAATGTTGTAGGTGCACGAGATACTTAGGCCAATGATATGGATACCACGCCGCAGCATGTCCAGCAGTTTAGTCAATAGCTGAACTCGCATCTCGCAGATGAGAGAAGATCCGTTGATGTTTATAATTTACCCAACCTAAATAATAATAATAATAATAATAACAACAAAGTCTCTTGACAGTGTCAACAGCATACAGATCACATACGTTATCGTCAGTAAGTTGCCCTCTTCGTGCATGCGAAATTGAGAAGAGCAAAGCCAATATAACCTTAGCTCTTCCCGGAGAACTTGACTATGAATCTGATTAAGCATCCTCAATTCTGCGGGCAGTAATCAGTAGTAAGTAAACAACATCTCACATCTTTTACCTACCTTTGAAATCTACTGACGCCTTCCTTACTTTGGTTAATGCACTAAGTAACCTACAATGCGATTACACACGCCTTGTAGGTTACTAAGTACATTAACCAAAGTAACTAAAACGACAATACTGATAGCAAATAAAAGCGTTTAACCTGGGGCGCGCTAACTTTCTCTGAAGCTAAGAAAAACAATCAGGTCTCCATAGGCGGACAACGCGAGTCGGCGGCTTATAAAAATGTCATCTCATTGAAGCCACCTATCTGAAATTTAATTTACGATGTGCCCACATGTTGTAAAAGTGGGTTTTTACAACATGTGGAACACAGCCTGCAAAGTCTAGTAAATGAGTTAGTACTTCCTCTTAACTAGTAAGAAATGCTCACATTGAATTCCGGCGTGCTGGGTCGTTTCATGAGTCCGAGGTAGCTTTTTTTATGGAGGAGGATTAAATACTTTTACGTACTATTGCTACAAGTAGAAAATGAGAAGGTCCCACTTTCCATTCGAGCAGTGTGGGACTCGACCCCAGCGGATGGGTGTTAGCCTGCTGAGACCCATACCCACTAAACGCACCTCCCCCTTAAGCTTCACTCTCTGATGGCCCAGATCTCCATAGAACAGTACTATGGGCCATCAGGAAAAGTGGCGAGTGCCACTCGGATCATTTGGCCGGGGTCACTCACGGGTTTCCCCAACGTTCGACGTGTCTTGTACTAACACCTGCGAAGCCGCATCATTCAGACTAACGTGATTTTCTAGTGCAGTAGCCAGAAATCTTGCTCTCCTGAGCTTCCCAGGGTTCCTTTCTCTTTCATTACCTCCGTAGCCATAGCTGCTCCTAGCTTCCACCCAGAAGTCGTGCCGCATATGTAGTCTACGAACTCCTTAAGGGTTCCTCTGGGGGGATCTGGAATATTTGCTCCTCTTCCGTCTCCCTCAATGGTCCATTTGTTCCTGAGTTTTGCAATTTCTGTAGCTCTAGCCTGTTCCAGTGCCTGGAACTTTAGAAGAGTGTGGGTCGAGTCATCCTCCGTTCCCTCTTGCAATAAACGCAGCTCGATGAGGAAGCTTTTCCGATTCGAAAGGAGGCATGTCTGAAAGTCCCCATGTCCCGTGAGGATCTGCGTGAGATAATGGTTTAGTTCTCCCCCCGGCCGCTCAATCCATTGTTTGATGTTTGGGATGAGGGATCGAAGGGTGTGCCCCGGTGCTCCAGAAGGATTAGAGTCCCATTTGGCTAAGCCATGCTTCCATTGTCTTCCCTCTCTCTCTACTTCCTTACTGCTGCTTGAGCTGTTTTCCCAGAGTTTTTGCCTTTCCTCCACCTTTAGATCCCAGGGAAGAGCTCCGGCCAGCACGAGAGCAGCGTTTGTGCTAACAGTGCGATACGCCTGGATAATCCTGAGAGCGGCCACTCTCTGAGTGCTTCCAAGGATCCCTCTCACTTTCTTTGTTTTCACAGAAGCCTTGAGCCAGACTGGGGACTCGAATAGCGCTATAGATTCGGCCACTGACATCAGCAATCTACGCCTGCATTCTCTTGGTCCGTGAATGTTTGGTAGAATTCTTGCAATTGCGTTAGCCGCCTTGGCCGCCTTTGCCGAGGTTATCTTCAGGTGGTTGAGGCCCGTCAGGCTCTTGTCCAAGCGGATCCCCAAGTACCGGGCCTCCTTGACTTGTTTTATTTGCTGTCCTGCCAGGTATAGTCTGATGGGACTCACCTTCTTTCGTCCCGTTAGCAGTATAGCCTCGCTTTATCCGGAGCGATTGCTAAGCCGGCTTTGTCCATCCATCTCCTCGTAGACTAGTGTTTTATTAGCATTAAGTTCCAATTCTCCTGCAGTCTTTGCCTGAACTGTGATAGCCAGATCATCCGCGTACGCGATCATCTCTACTCCTTGTGGAAGGTTATCTTGGCAGAGTACGCCATCGTACGCTAGGTTCCAGAGCAGGGGACCCAGGATCGAGCCCTGTGGAACTCCTGCTGCCATTGATAATTCCACTTTACCGTTGAAAACAGTTCGGTCCTCCAGGTATCCTGAGATGACCTTGACAAGATAATGTGAGACTTTTTTCCTTCACTAGCGTGTCCAGTATTGTCCTCCACGGGAGGCTGTTAAAGGCGTTCCTGACATCTAGAAGTATTGCCAGGAACAGTTTTCTGGTGCATATAGTTGAACTATGTAAAAGGTCAGCCTTGTCCGTAACTCGATGGACAGAAGTGAGAACTGACTGCTTTTTTTCTGAATCCATATTTGAAGTCCGAAAGGAGTCCGTTTTCCTCTACAAAGGTCCTGAGCCTTTCTTCAATGATTGCCTCATACCCTTTCGCCAGGGTATTCAGTAGACAGATAGGCCTGAATCCTCCGTTGTCTTTGGGGATAAGGACAACCTCAGCTTGTTTTCAGTTTGCAGGTATTGTTCCCTTTCTGGTCGCTGCAGTGAACACCTGTGCAACCAGATCTGGATACTCTTTAAATAGTACTTTGACTGCCAGGGACGGGATGCCGTCTGGTGCTGGAGCCTTTCCCGGCCTAAGTCTCGCCGCAGCCTCTGCTACCGATATCGCTGGGGGCTCGTCCCCTTCTCCTGTGGGTGCCTCTGGTGTGTTATATTGCTCCCTGTCAAAGCGAGCGTGTTTTGGGAAGAGTTTGTTGAAAGCCTGGCTGATTTGCTCCTTTGTGAGCACAGCCCTGGGCTTTCGTGCGTTACTCCCTTTTATTATCTTGTAGGGCTTCCTCCAAGGATCGCCATCAATTTCCTTGAGAAGGTTGCGCTATCTAATTGTCTTGCTATCAATAAGTGCTTGCTTCAATTTGGCTCTACATTTTTGATAGTTAACCAAAGCTTGAGCTTCATCTTCTAGGGTCTTGTGCGGCTTTTTTAGTTTACGCCTTGCTCTGTTGCAGTCAGACCTACTTTGCGCAATGGTCGTGTTCCACCAGTAGTTTGGCTGTAAGTTCGCCCACTTTGGATGTATGGGCTTCGTAGCTCGAGCACATGCCGTTATTAGAAGCTCTTGCAGCTCCTCTGGAGTTTGGGGTAGTCCAGTGTCGGCGATTGCATTGCTAATTTCTGCTCTAAAGGATTTCACGTCGGATATCCTGTAGCGAGCTTTATTGCTTGCGGGTGGCCTAGGGTGTCCGCGCCTTTACTGTGAACTCTATGCAGTAGTGGTCGCTGAGGTTTTCTTCAGTGAGGACTTTCCAACCCGTTATTTTACAAGCCAGCGTGTCATCGCAAAGCGTTAAGTCAATGTGAGAGTATTGGCCTGCCCTGTGAAAAGTAGGTTCCTTGCCTTTGTTCTGTACGTATATGTCATGACTAGCTGCCCAATCGAGTAAGGTTCTTCCTCTTGTATCCGTTTTCTTTGATCCCCATGTTTCACTTGCTGCATTAAAGTCGCCCGTGAGTAGGGTTCCCAATCCTTTACTGGTGTCGCGTACTGAGTCTCCGAGATTCAGTGCGAAACCTTTCAAATTCCTCCTGTGAGCAGTTCGGGCTGATGTAGCACGAGTACAATCTCTACTTGTTGGCTACGTCCACCCACACGTATCCTGCTCCTTTTCCGTATTTGGTTATTGGTAGGGAGCCGGTGGTAATGATAGCAGCGTTAAGCGTTAGATCATTGTACCAACCTGCTCGTCTGCTTGCTCTACTTTTATTTGGTTCACTGATAGAAACAAGGCTTGCGTTGCGTCTAGCTGCTATTTCCTCTAGCATGTCGTGCGCTAGTCTGTTATTACAGTTAACTTAAATTACATTATTCTCTATTTTTATTGGTTGGCAGGGCTTGTCCGTCCTTGTCTTGAAACCGAGCGGCTCCTCGAGCAATTCGGCATGCTAGGAGAATTCCGCTAGAATAATCTCAATGATAGGCTTGATGATATTATTGTACAGCGCAATTTCAATTAAGTCAGATGTCAAGCGGGACCCTACAGTTGCCGACTTCCATGGCCTAAGAAGTTCGCAGCTTAATTATTTCATGACGCTTCACTGAGGGGCTTAGCAAACCAGAGCGGCTGAGAACCAGTGACAGACTTACTCTAGAAATGCGGTCACGGACCTTGTCAGTGGCAGAGTAAAGGTAGACACGACCCTTTTAAATGCACCTTATGGTCTTAAGTCATCCTCCAACCGAACGAATCTGTACAAGCGTGAGCGAGATAGTCAAGCCTCATCCTACAGAAGCAAAAACGCCGGAGGGGCACAAGGAAGACGCCGACGGTGTCTCTACCGGAATACGCTTGGCTGAGAGTCGGCCCCAAAATGATTTTTTTCAGGTTATTTTTTCCAAGCCCGTAGGGGACGGAGGATAGTCTAGAAGCGACCCACACGGTCACCTTTATCGGGAATCGATCTTTTCATGGATGAGAGGTGGGTGAAGAGGCCTCTCTACCAACCCTCGTCACCCACCTTATCGTCAGGGCGACCGAGCAGAGATACGGCACACTCTGGTATTTGTGCCACCGGCGGCGGCGAAGAACCTTCTTACTTGCGAACCCCCGTTTGCAAAACAATTACCTACGCTGACGATATCTAAGATTCACGTCACGTTTGCAAGCGTTACGTCGATGTTGTTGCGTGAAATGTTGTCAAAACAAGTTGAAGATTGGTATTTGCTTTCGTTGTCGATGCAGACAAAAAGAAACTCATACCGTTCTGCATACCACAATGAGCAGTCCAGGTCAGCCCAGGGCAGATTTATGAAGAGGCTATTCCAAATTGCCCAGGTTCCATGACACACAAAACATTCGAATGGCATGTTTTTGGCAGCTTTAAATGTCCTCCGGCTCAACGCTTGCCGCTGATAGTGCCACAGATGCAAGATTTATTCGACTTACAACGCACTCCGAACTTTTAAAGACAGTTAAAAGACCCGCCTTGCATCTAATCGCTTGTAATTAGTGGCTACAGTGAAAGAATGAGTCGAAAACTCTACACTCAGACCGCCAAACCGATGCACTTGCTTTTTTTAACATAAGTGTAGATCTCGAGACGGTCACTCTCAGGACCAGAAATTATTTTATTTTTATTTTACGTGGCATAATAAGACATCCACAACAAACGTGACCTTAAGTGTAAGTACTAAAAACACAACCTACATTAAAGAAATGTTTATATTTTTCAATTAGTTCGACGAGGCTCGCCTAAGTAGACGACAGTTGTGCAAATGTCACTTGCACTTTCGTTCCATTTCCTAGCGAGGGTAGGTTGAGCGAAATACCGGTAGCGCAAAAGTTACTCTAAGTCAACGATGAGCACAAAGACTACAATAAAAATAGCAAGCCTCATCTAGCTACACACACACACACACAAACGAATTATCGACTATCGGCGTCAACTTAGCCAAAGCAAGTGAACGTGACGAAATAAAAAAAGCGTTTCGGCATTTTCATTTCCTCTAATAGAAGAAATGAAGAAATCGCATCCATATTGTCCTCGACCGCATCGAGGACAATATGGATTGGCGTTTGAAAACATGATGACAGTGGGACGACCCACACGACTATTTCAAATCTTACGACGAGAACCAATCTTACCTTGAACGGGAGCGCGACAGTTTCCGCGATATCCTGCAGAAGAAACCGGGGACCGCGTTCTTGGCTCGGCTGCGGTCGACTCTGAACCAAGACGACGGCGATACGGTGAGAAGCTCGCCGACTGTTGCTTTCGCCGCCGTCGACGCTGCCGCCGACGCAACGGCCGGACGACCACAGCGGCGTGGCAATCCTGAACGTGGTGAGGCGCCCCCGCGGCCATGGTGGGGTCGTGGTCGTGGTCGTGGTGGTGGTGGTGGTAGTGGTTGTTGTGGGGGGGTACTACTGTACCGACTACCATCACTATGACTACTACTACGACTACTACTACCAATACTGCTACTACTTCTACTCGCTTGACCGACTTGATTCCCATAACCCAGATTGTAGAGACGATATGGCACACTAATACTGTCTTGATCGAGATCGCCACGATCCCAATTGTGGCGACGATATGGCACACTACTATCATGCTCTTCTTGATCGAGATCCCCATCATCCAGACTGTAGCGACGATATGGCACACTACTACTATAATGCTCTTCTTGATCGAGATCCCCATCATCGAGATTGCAGCGCCGATATGGCGGCACACTACTACTAATACTATGCTCGTCTTGATCGAGATCGAGATCGTCCAGATCCGGATTGTAGCGACGATACGGACCGCGACTCGTCGTCTCTTGCTCGAGATCCTCATGATCTCGATCCAGATTGTAGCGTCGATATGGACCGCGACTAGTCGTCTCTGGATCGAGATCCCCATGATCCCCACGATCGCCATGATCCAGATAGCGACGATATGGCATCGATCGGTCTCTTAGGCTCACGGGTTCAGTCCCAAATGACGGCCAATCGTCATGCATCACTAGCTCGTCATCGATGTCGAGATAGTTGTTGTTGTTGTTGTTGTTGCTGTTGCTGCTACTACTGCTACTACTGCAGCGACTCCTAAGTGAGCGATAGAGTTCGAAACGTGACCGATCGTCGCTGAAGCTGTCCTCATCACTGTCGTAGCGGTCGGAAGCCGGCATATAATCATCGGCGAAGGCTCGACAATGGTGTGCAGAGGGCCTGCGTCGGCTGTCGGACGAATCAGCAGACTGCTGTTGATTTTGGCTGCTTCGTACGTCCGCCATGAACGATCCGACAAGCTTTACGAGGTTCAGTATGCCTTCCTGCCAGTCGCTGGATTGCTTTTCTTGCGGAGACGACGACGCCTCTGCCTCCTTGTTACTCGAATCGGGCTTGGGCGCGCCTGTACAAGCCAACCAATGTGTAAATGACTTACTGTTGAATTCATTACGACGACGACAACGACGACGACGACAATATGAGCTATACACGTCTATATCTTCTGTATATTCAGACACGGGCGATAGCCTTTTCTGCAAAATTACCTGAATAGTTATAGTTGTTTGAAGGTATGTAATAAAGGAAATTTCTAGCTCAACGAAGAGTTATTGAACTTAAATACGTTTGCCGTGTCCGGAGAACGACGGTCCCATAAAAACGATCTTAGGAGAAGACGTACAATCTAGACTACCAATATATACAAGTGGCTGACGATGCAGCCCGCGTATGACCGCGTGCTTGTAATAAATGGTCTCCTTCTCCTAGTACTACATATGTATGTATATTATTGCTTAAATATAGAAATCAATTGAGTACTACTCGATTTACTAATACAGTTTTCAACCTATCTTTTTTATGTGCTCTGACAACCACTTTTTAGACGCTCGTAATGCGCTAAGTTGCCTGTAGCACGTTATCGTCCAAATGCATCTATCGTCATCGCGTACTGGATTTTACATAGGATTTCTCCAGCAGAGGTATGTAGTCTCCAGCAGAGGTATGTAGCACCAGGACAATGACAGCCACGTCCCAACAAATGCAACCAGCAAGGCCGGGGCTCGAACTTGCTGCGATTGTTGTGCTAACCATGGTTGCCGTGGCAACGCCTCCGTTCGAACGGTGCGTTAGCCACCGTTAAGCCACCGCCGCTACAGAAAAAAACTAGCAAACTTTAACTAGCAAAATGATAAAGCTACTTCTACCTAATAATTTCACGAACGGTTACACGACCTTATGTGCACGTATTTACACCAACAATAATGTACAATTTAATATATTGCATTGTTTCTCTATTTACGTACAATAACACAAACGCCAACATGCAGATCTCAAAAGGATCTCTTGGCAATTGTATATGTTAAAGCGGTATACATACACACACTCCCACACTTCTTACGCAGACGATTAGCTGCTAATCACCAAGCGGAAGATCCCGATTGAGAAAGACGGGACTAATCTGACAGGTTTCGGCAGAATTAGGCACAATAAAAAGAGTCTGAATGACGACACTATATACACTGTGAACAAAGCGAAACCACTCATTTTGCTCGCGGTATCCATATGGAACCGGACGTGTTATGACCTAAGCGTAGTTAGGTGCATAGTGCAAAGCACGTTTGTACGTAGACAGTATCGTAGAGAAATGGTTCCGAACTTGTCCCTTCTTGTGTTCGTTTAATCGTGGGCCAGCCGACCTGAACCTAGGAGAACCTAAAAACCGGCTCCGGCGAGAACCATGCGCCCCGAACATGCGCCCCGAAAAGAAGTCTGGTCTACTACACCACGCGACAGCATTAGAAAACCTTATGATGCACATAGGTTAGGAAGACAGAGAGGAGAGAGCCCCAAGAAGACGTAGAGTTTGCTAACGATATGATCATACGCATTCGTCATTCGTAGCAGGATGAGGGTCACACCACAGTGACTCATTGGGTTGCATCGAATCAGCGAGTCGACGATTTGCGTTAGCTCGCGTAGGGGCTGTTGAAGCTAAGACATCGAATCTGTTGTGGTATAGATCTTCAGATAGAGAAAAAGCGACATACAATCAAATTAGTACTAATTATTTTTTTAAAGAGCACAATAGCAGGGAACCATTGCAGTCCAGCACTATTAATGCCCTTAATGCCCTTGACGCGCATCTACTGCTAACACTGTACCTACTGAGACACTTTTCACGCCCCGCATAACATATCAACTCCGATGTTAGCCCGCTTTTGGGAGGCACGGCCAAATACATCAGTTTGAGGAGGAAATGCAATTCATACATACTTGTCTTGGACTAAAGCTACGCCTGCCGTTGAGGCTGGTGTTATGGGGGGGGCGTGCAGAGCGGCCTAGATGACTCTATCCTGCTACCTATATATAGTATATATATATGCTAAATTAAAACAGTTTGTCATCGCCATCGGGATTTGCTTGACCGATAGCTGTATCGTCGAATCTGCGCAGGCCGCCCTCGCTGACTATTGCGGCCTGTGGGATTCAATGCCGGACCACATAACACAACGACATTTAGGTCGGGGTCGTTAAAGCTCGACCCTAACGCGAACCCAGATAATCAGGCTGTCGACAGCCGACTGCGAGGACACACTTAAGTGTGTTTTCAACAAACAGGTAACAGCTGTCCGACCCAAGTTTTCTTGTTAAGTGCAATAAAAAAAATATAACTACTTAGACATATTTCGTTTCTTACCCTTTTTGTCGGCAGATTCGGTCTCCTTCGTGCGCTGTGTAGAACCACTGGGTTTCTTGTCACTGGGTTCCTTGCCACTGGGTTTCTTGCCACTGGGTTTCTTGCCACTTTCTAGGCGAGGTTTGTTGTCATCGGCGTTACTTTTATCGTGTTCGTCCTCGGCAGCTACGCGACTGTCGTCATCGTCCTTTAGGCTTTTATCGTTTGACTTCACATCAGTATCGGGCGCTTCCAAATCAGCATCGTCCCCTGCTTTGGCTAGGTCCGAGCTTTTGGGCTTGGTCACATTGTTTTTTTTGGCCGTTGTATCTCGCTTCTCGGCCGCGCTCTGAAATTTGTCACTTTTGCTTGCGAAAGCTGCGTTCGCCGTCTTTCCGGGCAACTGCTTCTCACGTACGGCTGATCCCGCTGCCTGGCTTGATACACGTGGAATTGCTGTAGCCGCGCTAACGGTGTTCTTTGACACGCCGTCCTCACTGTCGACCGGCGTCAATTCTTTCTGCTCAACGGTCTTGCGGTCAAGCTGCGTAGCGTCGGCCCGCGTGTCTGGTTGAGACAGAAACAGATCGAACAGAAGGCAATATCGTAATAGTGATACGTCTAACGCACTCTCCATATCTCTCTCTCTCTCTATATATATATATATATATATATATCACACTCATTAAATATATATATTTAATTTAAATCTCCCTGGCGAGGTACACATCCAATTGCGCTGCCTCTGCCGAGGCCTCGGTCACTTTTCCCTGCCACTCCAAAAAAAATTGTTGAGGTGGTCCTGTAATTCAATTAAATTCAAATGCACCTTTATTTTGTCAAAGGGGGGACATTATTTTCATCTTACAAACCGTTACCTAGATACATACAATAGTCAGTTAACTTGTGTGCCGACATTTGCACTGTAAGCGTTTCAAGTTCTCAGTGCCCTCGCCATCCGTCACGAAAACATGTTATTTACACGATCTGTCTTGGCAATTTGTTTCAACAAGATGGCGTTACCGCTTCTAAGATTGTTTAACCGAATGCTAAAATAGTTTGACTTATTTGGTGCGTTTATGATACGATTGAACATGCGATAATCCGCTCTGGACTGAAGTTCCCAAATAAGGCACAATAGAATTTCGGGCAATGTTACACCTTACCGAGACACGACGAAGGAATCTTCTGTACACTTTCCATTGCTTCCATGTGTTTATCTAAATAAGGCCGCCAAACCTCACAGCAGTGTAATATGAGTGCTAAAATCCAGTTGCGGTGTCACCGCAACCCCTAGGTCCGTAATACAATTTAAAATAGGGATAGCCTCTCCATGTAGCATGTAGTTATGGGCTTCTTTTAAACACAATACAGCACATTTCGGCACTGATATAAGCATTTCATTATCCACACACCACTTGGAAACCGCCTCAATCGTACTTTGTAGTACTTGCCTTTCGCTAGCGGTGTTGAAAGGTCCGTATAGTTTCAAATCATCAGCATAAAGCTTATAAGTTATCGACTCAGGAATAACGCTTTTAAGATCTAAAACAAATGTGCAAAATAAAAGTGGCCCGAGGCTTGATCTCTGAGGAACGCCTGAGGGGCGCGTGCCCGACTCACTAAAGCTATTGTTTACGCGAACGGAGAACTCTCTACGGGTAAGATAACTAGCAATCCATGATATAGAGCGAGTATCTACATCCAAGTACCCAAGCTTTTGTACAAGTTTTACATGGTTTACTCTATCAAATGCCGTCAAGAAATAAAAATATATGCAATCAAAGGCCAGCCTATTGTTTATCATAACAGCCCAATCTTGAGTCATTTCGACGAGTTGAGTTGCCGTGGATTTGCCTTTAGTGAAACCATGTTGGTTCTCATCCAGCAAGCATTTAGATTGAAGAAAATTAAAAATATGGTCCACTAGCAGTTTTTCAAAGATGATACATGCGGTAGATGATTGAGCTACAGGTCTGTAATTATCTACATTTGACTTTAGACCCTTCTTATGTACAGGGGTTATGACTGATTGCCGAAAATGTTTTGGCACAATGCCATCCTCATAGGACCTACTGAATATCAAGAAAAGGGGTTCAGTTATCGCAGACGCTACATTTTTACAAAATATGGGTGGGATTAATTCAGGAGTAAAGCTGCATTTAGTGGGTAGTTGTTTGATTTGAATTTAATAGGTGACCTGAGCCTGACTGGTTGTTTCCACTGCGGCAAATTTTGCGCAGCTATAAAATGCTTCACAATATATATGAAGCTGCTTGGCGCCATGCAACGACTCCGTCTCAACAAGGCCGCCGGTCCCGACCAAGTCCGTAATGAGCACCTCAAGGAGGCCATGGTACTTGCTCCTTGCTGGACCGCCCTTTTCAACGCTAGTCTGCGCGAAGGTCGCCTCCCCAGCGACTGGCAGAGTGCTCATCTAGCAGTCATCCCGAAGGGAAAGGGCAACCCCAGAGAGCCCAGCTCGCGGCGTGGGATCGCCAAAAAGAACTGCTGCTACAAGCTGCTCTCTGCAATCCTCACCGCCCGCCTGTCTCACTTCCTCGAGGCTCTCGGCGCCATCCCGAAAGAGCAGCACGGCTTCCGCGCAGGCAGGTCCACACTGACTGCGTGTGAGATTCTGCTGGCCAGGGTTCGGGGAGTGATGCAGTCTAGGCACGCCAAGCAATTCCTGTACGCCGTCTTTTGGATTTCCGCTCGGCCTTTGATACATACATATTGTTTATTTCGCAATAATTTTGCATTTCAGATGGTACATAAATACAATACAATCATCATTATATACAATTTTAACACTTTAGCGACCGTCCCACCGGGCAAGAAAGTGCAAAGACCGCCGATGCGACTGGCAGCTCGCTGCGTGGTATTTAGCGCATACCTGCGAGCAGAACCGCAACGACATTGATCGCCAACTTGGTGAAATCCTTGAGTTGAACACACCAAGTGATGATAGCCATGTACAATGTACCTTGTGTACACGTGCCGGCTAGTGCATGCCATTCCCTCCCAAAGCTCCCTGTGCGGTACACATCTAACTGCGCTAACCTCAGCCGAGGCCTCGGTCACTTTTCCCTGCCACTCCAACAAAATTGTTGAAGTGGCATTGTAATAGGTGACTTAAGCCTGACTCTGATTATTTCCACTGCCGGTCCGCAACCCGCTAGCAGGTACACAAAGCGATTCCTTGCCGTGCGCGGCAAGCAAAGAACGCGCTTCATATATATTGTGAAGCATCTTTCTAGCTGCGCAAAATTTGCGGCGGAAAGATGGCCCCACACCCTGCCAAGGCTGTAGCTCAACATTGGCACAATCTTAAGCTCAAAAAGACGCAATGCAGCACTCAGAGACAGTCGTCGAAGATCTCTCACCTCTGTGTGAATAGAGGCAATAGCCGCCCGACACCTGTCGCCGATGTGCTTGGTAAAGGTCGTTCCCGTATAGTGCAGTCTCAGACCCAAATACGGGAAGGAGTTGACAAACTCCAGCGGTTGGCCACAGCAGGGTATTACGTCTGCTGCAGCCAATCGACCCCCACGGCGAAACTTAATGGCTTTCGTCTTCCGCGAATTTATTTGTAGGCCCCTACGGTGAAGGTAACCTTCTACGTCGCCGACAATACGACGAATGGCACCGCGGTCCCGGTGGGCCACTACTATGTCATCCGCGTACATAACAACGACGGCGTTTCTAAACTCCTTCCGCACGTGGCGGGCTAGGTCTGCAATGAGCAAGGAGAAGGCTAGGCAACTGAGAGGGTCCCCTTGAGGGGTCCCTACGTTTTGCCTCAGCTGCAAGGTGTCTTCGCCCCTTATGTTTACTTCAAGGCGATCTTCAGCAAAGAAGCTGGAGAGCACTCGTAGAAAAGAACCACCCACCCCAGCATGTCGAAATGAATCGACTAGTAAGTGACGGGGAGCTTTGTCGAAGGCCTTGACACAATCAATAAAGACGGCGTACAAGTGGCCCCCGGGCACAGCCAACACCCGCTCAACTTCCGACTGGAGTACGTGGATCGCGTCCTGTGTACCTCGACCCTTCCTGAATCCGAATTGCTCCGGAGGTAGGGTCTTCTCCACAGTTGGAAACACCCTCGAGATAATCAACTTGGCGAAGATTTTCTTAAGAGTGCGTTCCGACGCGATACCCCGGTAGAGATTTGGATCGTCCACGTTGTCACCGTATTTGCCTTTGAATAGCAGAGTAAGTCTGGCCTCGTGCCAAACCTGGGGTATGTGTCTCCCGCTGAGTATCTGATTAAACAGATTACACAGCTCCCCTGCTAAAACATCGGACGACTCAGCCCAGTGTTCGTAATAGATCCCATCAGGACCACTACTCTTCCTCTTGGGCAACCCGCGCAAGATCTGCACCACTTCTTCTACCGTAAACGGCGAATTCATGCAGTGCTGCTCCAGAGTGAGCGGTCGCTCAATAACTGGGTTAGGCGCGGGGGCGTTTGCATCGAGCAGAAGCGCACTAAAGTGCTGCCGCAACTGCTCCTAATACACGCAAATCTAGCTGCCTAGACAAGTACGTTGTCGGCTGCCGCCGCGGGGCGCGCCCCTGGCCAGGCAGACACAGAGACGCTAGCACCGGCAGGTGCTTCCGTGCTGGAATATTAAGGACCTCGCATCCCTGAAATTCCGTCGGATGTTGAAGGTTATGAAACAGGAGGTCGATAGTGCTTCTTCCACTTTGGCAAACGTACGTGAATTTATCACGCTCATTCGCGCAATGCAGGCCTCTATTCTCTAGAAGCGTAAGAAGCACATCGCCCTTCCTGTCGGTGGCGCCACTATCAATACGACAGTTGAAGTCGCCGCCGACCAGAGTGGGTAGCTGGAGGTTTAGTCCCGCTAGACCAGCACTGATCGCATCGGCAACGTCAACATCACCGTAATGAGGTGGCAGGTAGGACAATGCGAGGTTGAAACTACCTGAGGTGAGTGTCATACAACACTGACCTCGACACACACATTGCATTCGGGGTGACGCCGCTCGTGAATAGATTGAAAGTCCACCTGCTGGCCTTCCCCGCCCTCCGTATGGAAGACTTGGTAGCAGATAGAACCCTCGCATCTCATTGAAATGCACTTCCTTCCGTATGAAAGTCTCAGTTAAGAGTACAATGTCCACATTATCAAACAAACTTTCTGGTGCTAGCTGTAAAACCCCAGATAAACCTTCACAATTCCAGAGTCATAATTTACAGCTGCGAGCAGCAAAACTGCTTTTTTCGCATAGACAAGGCAAATACAGATATTTGCGTTCTCTGCACCACAGGCGCACTTGATGACGCGGCGCTCACCGTAGAGGACTGCGAGGCCCTTGCGGCCTACCGCACGGGCTTCTCCTATGTCCACAAAGGTAGCCAGACTACGACCATTGTGGCCAACATGCTCTCTGGCAGGACCCACTCCCTGCTCGGGACATACTCGTAGACTAAGGAGAGAGTCGCAGCATGGGACTCCCGCCTCCTGATCTCGAGGTAATGGTTCTTAATTCTGAACCAGGAGAGAGTGGTGGTTTTTAGTGGGTAGCACGCGCGGATTGGATCGAGTATTATATACACTCTCCCCCGGCGTTTAATTCCACACTACCCTCCATTAACATCGGAGAGTGTGCGTACAAATTTTCCACCTCTACAAAAAAAGGTTGTAACACTGACATTACTAATATTTGTTTTACCAATGCGGCTAACCGGGCATCGCACCACGAAGTGTGCCACTGCGTGAGAAAGATTTGTTCTTGGGTGTTTATGGCTAGAGCACCAGACTTATAATTCAATCCTTTCTAATTAACCACAGTCGAACTCGACCCTGTGTGTTTGTGTGTGTGAAGCTCCCCGGAACTGCATCTTTGGCAGACACTTCAGAGGGCCAGCGAAAAGCTTCTCGTTTTTAGCCTATATAGATCTTTTCGCGGTGTTTGCTACAAGGCCGAGGCGTTTCACTCTGGGTAACAGCGCTCCACGATCTGGTAACAGCGTGGAATGATCAAACAGACGGTCGAGCAGACCCAAAGTTAGTGAAGTGTTTCGCACTAACTACGCAGACCACGCCACTACATGTGCACAACTTGTTTTTTTTCTTTAAATCAATGTATGGCAGCACAAAGGGTGACCACTTAATCGGCTTAATTAGCCTTAAACGACTTGACTATTTTCTGCGTTGAAGCGTTTCCACCTTTTGCTATTTGATGATTCTGTTATCTCTCCTTTTTGTCCAAGACTACAGCCTTGGCTTAAGGAACATTCAATACCGACAGGATAGCGACTCATGTGCACTCGAATCATTGTTAGGGGGGACGCTAACCAGTATGGTGGAACAGATTTTCCCCATCCAAGACCTCCAAGATAAACATGTATGACGGACAGTTCTGACTGGCACGTAGCGCCCCAAATGCCGGCGCCTATAGAATATTCTTCGATTGATGTTTAAGGTGCTTAAGGTAGCTAGCTGCCTGATCTGACAATCGATTTGTACGCATTTAAAAACGTTTCCATATTTGCAGGGGGTGTAAGCCTTGCATGCTTTGTGCTTACGCGAAATGACAAGGTGGGAAGGTGCTAACGATAACGGCTGTGCTTACCTGCTGCTTCACTGTCCGACCCTGCAAGCTGGCCGGTCTGGGACGCTTGCTTACCAGGCTCATCGTCTGGACGCGAGGGTTCTCCTGCGCTGTTTGAAGCCATTATATTAGAATGATCGGCCCGACCGAGTTGATGTCGTAGGCTTTGCACTTTAGCGTTGTCTGCAAGAGTAAGATACATAAAAACAATGGATTATCGTCTAGCTTCTCTCATCGATACAAGCAGTTGCTGTCTACATTTCATAGTGCTTACGTCGGACGTGCGCGTTCATATGCGCGCGCAACGTCAGTTCTTAACCAGGTTTGGGCGTTCAGAGCTGAAATCGATAGATCTCGATTCTTTTCGATGTTCTGTGAGCCACCAGTGTGGACAACGGCTACGGGCAAACCATTGTGGGTAACTCAATCTTCTCAAGCAGCCGTCTTGTATATCGGCTCGTTGTGATGGGGAAGCAGCAAAGTATCTAATGTAAGTGAACACCCAGATCAGCGCAGCGTCGTTGAAAAGTCGAATCAAGCAGCGGGGAAGTAAACGTCGGCTTCCGGATGACAGCAGGCTTCGGGAAATCTAGATTGCAAGAGCGCAGCTCGCACCTACCTCTTGTAGATTGTGGTTATAGGTTTTCTGTCCCTATCTCTGTCTTGACCGCAAAGATTAGTCACCGCAGTAAGAGCGATTGTACATTAACACATCGTTTTCTCACGTAAACCACTAGAGCCGTAACGCGATAGCAGAGTAACGCGATCACAACTATATCAGAATTTTTGGGCGTCGTTTTGGCTAGTAGAAGAAGAAAATAACAAGCGATTTTGGGGGTGACATTTAAGAGCAATCCTGGGAGTCGCACACTAGCAGCTCGTAGGTGCCAGCGATACAGGTGCATCATGGATCGGCAAAACCTTTTAAAAAATATATACCAAATCTTTCACTTATATGCAAGTGAAAAAAAAAAAAAAAAAATATATATATATATATATATATATTTAAAAAACGTTTTACTGACATCACTTTAACGCAAGAATTAACCTTTCTAGGGAAATGTCTTGTGTTAGCTGTACATTGGCGGAAGCCCGCCTACCTAAAGGAGGAGTGAGCAGCCGACTTCGGGGAATCTCGACTGCAGCAGAACTATCTTTGGGTGGTTTTAGCGGGTGGCTCTGTAATTAATTAATCAAATATGCTTATAAAGTACTGCGTGACGAAACAGCAAGTCGAACTTAACACTCGAAAATCGTGGCTACGAACTTGCTCCTAGCCGGAACCGGTAATATCTGTTGCTGTAAGTACTGTTACTGTGGTCGTACGGTATACATCGTTGTTTTATATAGTACGCCGATACCATGCTTTAGCAGAGCAAGGCGATCAAATAAGCCGGTAGGCAGTGCAACCAAACAATAAGGGTAAAGCGTTTGCTATATCGAAATTTTAAGTCTCGTCTCCCTCTGATTAAACAACGGTCTAATGCATGACAAATCTTTCTCCCATAAACAAGCAAAGAGATGAGAAAGATGTGCAAGCTGTTGATTATTTGTCAAGATATAGACAATAAAAAAAATCTAGGGGTGATTAGTTGACAAGTGTGGTCCTATACGTAAAAAATCCAGGCCCTAGGATCAAAAATAATTTTGCATCAGGAAACACCTGGTGTCACGTTTTGTTACTTGCAATATTAACTTGTGTCTAGGAATTAGTATGTCTATTCTTTCAACTGTGACTGTTTCATAAGCATATCGTACCACCAACATTTTGTAGTACTTGAGCAAAAGATCAAGCGGGGATGCGGTGTTTGGTAATGCTTCTTCTAGTCACGTAAAGAGAAAATGCAAACAGCATACATTTAGCAGCTCACACTGACGAATAGCAATATGTTTGACTAGACACGCAATGCACTAGGAATATATGGTTATCTGTTTTTCTTGAAGTTATATATAGACATTTACATTGAAAATATATCGGCTGAGTAAATACATATTTTTATCTGGTTTTAGCGGGCTTATCCTATATAGGCTTCGCCTACTAAAAGAAACTTACACTTCCGCCGCCCGCGAGGTTACGCGCGGACATATTGCGGGAGTGCCCGCCAGCCCGAATAGACAGATCAGCGGATCCCCCACCCTCCCCCCATCGAGGTTCGGATTGGAGGTACCACACTACTTCTACCCGCTGATTACCTCGCGATTCCGCGTTACACCCCAGAATATACTATATATATATATATAGGCGAAGCCTCCGTAGACATGTCACAGTCAAACGTGGGGGCGGAGATGCAATACCCCTTCATAGCGGGGCCTCGAACGAAATCAATCCCGACCTCACGGAGTGCATTCAAGCCCTCATCAAAAATGGAAAGTTGGTTTGCATCCTGCCCAAGGTGGTCAGGAAGTCGGTGGCTGACGCACTATCAGAGGTGTGCTTAAAGCTGGCCTTGGACAACGACGACGCCGCCTGGCTTGGACTTTTCTCCTTCGCTCCAGTCGTGCTAAGGTTACCGGTAGGCTGCAGGGATACACGCTTTCTGGCAGTGGTCATCAGGAAGAACTTGGTGGAGTTCCGACGCGGTGCTCGGCTTACAGATCTGGCTCTCCTGCGTACCGCGGGAGGGTCGGGTGGTAATGCTGAGCGAAATCATTCGATTACGCGGGCCGTGTCGGCCAAACTGTCGGACGAAGACGTGTCGGGGGCCGCCCGCCTTCTTCTGTCAGATTACGTCATGGTCGATGAACCAGCCCCCCCCCCCCCCCCCCGCGCAACCGGACCTATGTTGGCCGCCCCTTCCCCTTTACAACTTTTACCTTCTTCAACCTCGGTCAAGGATGTTCGCTATACGGTGGGATCATTTTCAAAGAGCTCGAGCACCGGTCTAGATTTTGTCAGACCTCGACTTCTACAGTACCTTCTTTCACCGACTCTGGGCTGCTCATCCGACGGACTTAGCAAGGCTCTAGCAAAGGTAATCGATCTACTGCAATGGGGAGCTCCACAGCCAAGGTGGTGTCCCCTTATTTTCGGAGTGAAGCTGTTTTCACTAAAGAAAAAAGACGGCTCGTTTAGACCTACCGCTTGTTTATCATTACTGCGCAGGATCGCGGCGAAATTGGCAGTGAGATATTCTAGAGATGCCATCAGCCTAGCGGTTGGACATCACCAGCTGGGTTTCCCCACCAAGGGAGGTGTTGAAATAATGATTCACACTACCAGGGCTTTTATCGATTCTCGGCTCGATCCATCCGTGCTACTCAAGTTTGACTTTAAGAACGCGTTCAAGACCGTCAAGAGGGGTCACTTGTTGAAGGTGGTTGGAGATGATACCCCTGCCATTTATCATCAAGTAAAATTGGTCTACGGTGATCCATCGCACTTGGTCTTGCTCTCGGCAATGCTCACTTCGGCTGTAGGGGTTCAACAGGGAGATCCCCTCGCGCCCCCTCTGTTTTGTTTTGCCGTTAAGGACTTGGTTAACCCACTCGAAGGTCCTCTCAATCTTTGGCATTTGGACGACGAAGTAATTGGAGGTAACATTAATACGGTCTGTAAAGACTTAAAGAAGATACTTAGTTTCTTCACATGCAGCGGTTTGTAGCTGAACCCAATCAAGTGTAAGGTTGTGACTTTGTTTATTCTCCTCAAGTACCCCTGAAGCTGCCCGTGTTCCGACAGCACTTAAGTGGCGTAGTGCGACAGCTCTCCATGGCGGCAGCTGTACCAGGGCCGAAGGTCCGGTTTGAGTTTTTCCGTCCATAGGGTCCGGCTGTCACTCCGCCTGCCAAGTATCCACGGTAACCTCTCTAGCCGTGGTCAAATCTTGATTTCCGTCAAGTAGTTGCCCGCTTTTCTTTCCAGTCAGCAGGCTTTACGGCGGCATCTTGGCAAACACCAATAAGACTGTCGTAGAAGCCGTCCGCAATACTCTGCTTACCCGGATGTCCATTGCTGTGCCGAGCGGAGTGCTTGCCCGTTTTGCGCTGTCCTGAGTGACCTTTCTTTCCAGATCGGTGAGGCATACATACGATTCTGCCACCAATTCTAGTTGACGGCGTTTGACATCGGAGACTCCCCCGATCTAGGCAAGAAATTTGCCAGGTCTTAGGAGATTCGGTTGACCAATTTCTGAATAGCACTACATAGGTGAGCTGATGCGGTAAGGTCCGTGGTTAAGATTACTCTCAAATACTGGACCTCACGTTAAATGAGTATCGCGTGTCCGTCGATGGATATATTGACGCTCTGGGCCCTCTGTTGTTTCGTGAGGTGTATAGCCTTTGTCTTCTGTGGGGCCAATTTCAGATGGTTACTTTTTATCCCGGTAGATACCTTAAGCAGTGCCTCACTAGCCGCCTGCTCTAGTGCTTATCCCTTGCTTCAACATCATCCGGAAGGCTGTCGATTTTTAAAACCCCATCGTAAGCAAGGTTTCATGTCCGTATTCACTATGTCAATAAGCTTCCTCTATGTCTTTATCTTAACTGCCCTTGCCGTCGCTTCCGCGAGGGATCTCCTCCTTCAATTTACCTCCTTCTCGATATCCCGCTATGCTCTCGCTCTGTCTATCATATCCACACTCTGCGAGTGTCCAGTGTGTCATTATTTCAACATTGTGCTGGTAGAATGCGCCGTCTAGAAGCAATTCGGGTGCAGCAGTAATTTTGGGAAAATCGGAATGCTTTAAAATTCACGAAAAGGGCTATTTGGAGATCTGGAAGTAAAATGCCAGGCAGAGGAATTTTTATTCAACTGTTGCAAAATGGTATCGTGTTGCAATATCCGGATATTTTTTATTCCACCTTATGCCGTTCCCGACTAAGCTTTTGTCATAAGACTACTATAGAAAAAAAAGACAATTAAGGCAAATAAGCACGCTAAATTTTGCGTACTTGGTGAATCTGTCAGGACTTCTTAAGCTGTTTAAGGGGCGCAGACCGTTTCAGTTAATCTCTTACCTGGATAGAGTGCAGCAAAATTGCTCCCACAAAGGAATACCTATTCTCAAGACAACCATGCAGATAGTGTTGTAGTACAGCATGTTGTCTATGTAAAGGATCAGTAAGATTCTAAGCCAGTTTTCATTTATCAGGGGTTTCTGCTTTGTAAGCTTTATAAGAAAGCTTCCCTTGTTCCAGGTGCCTTCAATTAGGTCATCGTTTGGAACCTCTCAGAGTACATCTTTGGAGCAGTCATTGTGTTTTTCTAGATAGCAGTGTTCGGTACGTGAGAACAACGTAAGATGTAGTTAAACCTCGGCGACTCTAGATTGCATTGTCAACGATATAGCGTTTCTCGTAAGTTGATTCCTAGACTTCACTTTTTTCAAATAAAGCGGCACATTTGCAGCCCTGAAAGGCCTCTTCCGCCTAATGCGTTTATATTAGGTCATTAACCTTTTTACTCCCTTTCAGATAAAAAAATGATCAATCTTTTTTTAGCTTTTCAACAATGCTCATGTCTGCAGAACGCAACTGGCTAAACTCACCATCAGTTGGTTAGCCAAGTAAAACTCTGCACATACTAATATAGTGTATGTGCAAGTTAGTATAAGATTACCGGTCACTTAACAGTAGGGTCTGTGATATCAACGGTGCTATGAAAATATGCTGTACTACCAGGGCGTGGTACAATCGTTTTTTTTTCTGTATGGGAGGTTTCTGAGTTTTATGTCTTATCACGATCGTTCCTGTATCACCAAGAGCGCGCTTATACCATGGTTTTGTCCTAGCAACGACGAAGCGTGAAGAACGTTTTATTTGAATCGGGCCGTCAGTAAGTAAATCATCAGGACGGGGCGGTCCTGCATTTGTCTTGTAGTTATATCAATATACTTCTATCTATACAATTAAGAAACTATCTTATTTATTATTGATAGGTGCGTTTTTGTATATACACTATTATTTAAAGACGATTCTTTCTATGCCACTACGTACATCATTTAAACCAATAGCCACTGGAATGATCACCATGCAAGCAAATAATTGGCACATACTTAGTCCATGAGCAGCATATTTTAGCAATAGCCTTTGAGACTTATCCACATCAAACATATACTATTGTTTTTAGGTACACCCTGTTGTTGGCGTAAGTGTATCGAGTAGTTCACCGTATACGGCACCTGTACTCACTTTCAGAATAAAGCGTTTCGTAAATTGACCATTACAGGCCAAAAAATTGACCATTACAGGCCAAAAAAAAAAAATAACACTGGCCCACCGTGTTAACTTACAGAGCGGAACTTGGCTAGTCAGTCAGAGGGAACCTCTTCCCATTTACTATTGAAATTGAAACACATAGCTTTATTCATGAGTACTTGCAAATACACTCGAAAGCATACAGCTTCTGTACTGCGGAGGTTGCCCAGGGGCTAGAAGTCTATAGTCGATTTGTTTATGCGGTTTTGCAGGACTACCAGGACACTGTGGAGTCATATTGTGTCGCGGCTGGGTCCGCGCCATGGATGACATTTGCGGCTGTGAATTTTGGGTAAGTTTTCTTTATGTGATGCATTTCAGTTGTCTAGCTGCGGTTTAGTTTTGCTCCTTGCTACGGTTTCAAACATGACAGTTGCAAACAATCACAACAGAGCAAACCTACCTAAGCGGTACTTTGTTACTCGTTGGGTACACGTCCCTTAGTTATTCTAGCTATATGACATGAGCGTAGATTAGAGCGGTAAGTTTATTTTTTAGATTTAAATCATATTTCAAATTGCAATCCAGTTACGCTCTCTGCTACGCGTACAACTATTGCAGCTGCCAACCGATCACAACAGAGCAAGTTCATTACAAGAATAGAGCATTCGCTTTGCAATGTCAATTGTTCACTTCTATAAGTAGTAACCTATTAGTCTTGGCTTATTACGGCATCCCATAGTTGTTCTAATTACAACTAGTTATCTTATAATTGTCAATTGCCCATAATATAAACGTTAGTTCTTACAGTTCTTGTTTAGTGTTTTTTTATGATAAACGTGCTAGTATATATATATATATATATAGATCGAATGTTCACACATTGCAACTTTCAATTTCAGATTCCCTCGCTGACATGGCCCAAGAGGGATGTTTTTCCTGACTTACCTATATGCTTTGAATTGACCGTCCTGTCATGGTTTCCCTGTTTCCTTTTTTGGGTGACTGCTCCGCTCGAATTCAACTATCTTGCATATAACAGTCGGCTTGACCAGCCTCCATGGACACAAATAAGCATCTGCAGAACGGTAGGAGTTTCTCGCTTGCTCTTTAATTGTTAATGCGCTCTGATAATTTGCCGCAACATATATACATATATATATATGAAGGCGGATCGAAAAGTTCTAATATATACATTGAAATAAAATAATATTTCAATGTATCCATTTTAGCCCTTTAAAGTGTATTGTTTTATTCAAAATAGCTTCCGACAGGTATTTTGTCTAACCACCTTCTTTCCCATTTCCCATCGAAATACTTTTAAACGCATCTTTCAGAGGTAAATTGCTTCTGCATTTTTTCTGTATCTCCTCTATAGTCGAGAAACGTTGTCTCTTTAAATGTTTCTATTTGTGGGAACAGGAAAAGTCATGCGGAGTCAGGTCCGGCCAACAGTGAAGTTGGGAAAAAATAGAAATCGAACGTTTGATTAATTAAAAATTAGTAACGATGTGTGCCAGTGCGTTGTCGTATGGCAGATCCAAGGCCTCTTTGCCCAGAGTTCATGGCTCTTGCGTCATATGTTTTTACGCCATCTTCTTAAAATGTCGCTGTAATATTGCTTATTGATTGTGGAGCGATCCGTCGAATAAGATCCTTTTGTAGTAAAAAAACCTTGGCGTTGAACCTGTTCTGTCTGAATTTCTTCGATCAACTCTCTCCTTGGAAGCACCACTGAGAGGATCGGGCTTTGGTCTCCATGTCCTAACCGTATACTCATGACTTGCACCACATGCATGCGATAATTTTACATGTTTGGAACGAGTTTCACTGGCAGTCTTCTGATGCAGAATATATTGGTCAAGACTGTGGCAACTGATCAAGACTATATCTCCAGTTGCTCAGCTATCTCCCGGATAGTTGGTATTCGGCTATTGTTGATTACCATGTCACAGACGCTTTTAATGTTTTTTTTCTGTTGTTGACGTCAGATTCATTAGATCAATTCCGGTGCGGGATTTGAAAGGAACGTACAGTTAGCACTATAGATTGCATGTGCTTGTAAAGACATTGAAATTCAATTCTATGTCTATTTTACTCAAATTGAGTATAATATACAGTACAAAAATGTTTCTTCACGAGGCGCTATCTTATTCACGCTTCCCGCGAGAGAGGTAGTGCAACGGATTGTGGTCCGGCGCTGTGCATTCCACTGCATGGTACTTGGCACACTTCCTGCAGGCAGAACCGGCAGGTGCAATTAAAATGTCTCCGGCTAAATAACATCCTAACCAGTTAGTGTCATTCACGTATGTACAGCGCTTTATCATGTAGCATTTAAGAATCTAACATGCGAGATCGTGTGTTTCACTTTATTGCAGGTCACCGCTCTGCTTATCATCACGATGTGCGTCCTTGAGTTCGCGTATGGCGTTTTACACCTCATCCTATACAGCGAGATACATCTGCCTCTCGTGTTTCTACTAACTCCCTTAATAAAAGCAATGGGCACGGTAAGTTGACTGCTGACCTTGTCATTATTACGTGTCAATTTTTACGCAGCATTTCTCTTCGCCATAGGTCATGTTTTAAGGCCAGATTATGGCCGCATAAGGAGCAATGGAATCTGTCGCCGGTCCCTGCACCCTCCCTCGCCTTTTGATTTTGCCATTATTGTTAGCTTAGTTTTCAACCATGGCATTGCAATTAGTTATGCGTTTGCACTAATCTATTTCACCAATACCTGCCTGATCTGCTTCCAAAAACACTGCCTGGTGTCGTCAATGATTGCAATACAATATGTGATTCTAATCGATTCATTAAACGAATGTGATTCTTATAATACTGAATTTACTTATTTACGAAACACCTACTTCATCTTTTGTAGCTTGCTTGTCTTCATGTAACGGTTTTTGATTGTCGGCGCTAAGATACAATTTGCCTTCTATTAGGATAATCTCTGCTGATTTTTAGTGCGTTATTCTCAGGATTCATTTGCGATGTCAAATTTAACATTCTCAGATGTATTGCACCAGTTTCTGGGAGCTTATATAGTAGAATCGTTAGCAAGACAACACGCAAACATGGTGAGCTGTCTGCGTAGATCCACACTGAAACTAAATGTTTGTAGACCACCTGAGTTTCCTCATGGATCATAAAAAACATTCACTATTTAACGCCCATTCATCATGCTTCAGTTAAAAGCTGGCCCGATTTAAGTGACAGAAGGACAACTAAAGAAGTAGGCTCCGACTGACAGTCGCCGACTTCACATTGTAACGTATATTGTAAAAATGCATTTTCATGGCTTTTACACATACACACAATATGTTGATGCAAAATTTCGCCGTTTACATATTCACTCGGGTTGCAGCGCCCTCTAGGCAACATCCTCATTGAAAGGGTGACACGTCTGTGCCTTAGAGCGTTCTTTACTGTATCACCCGGTAGGCGCCTCAAGAATAAGTACTTTCTGATAAAGCGGAGAAATAATGAATGTAAAAGTCCAGTCTGTTCTGCAAGACTTACGAAAAAGGTTTAAAGCTGTTGTTGCTTGTCGAAGCATAGCCACCATCTTAAGGGACGACTCAATTAAGTAACGGACCTGCCGAAAATGGTTCTATGGATTCTAACATGGATGATGAATCAAAATTTGCCCGACCCGCGTTATTAGAAGATGTTCTACGCCTAAAGATGAAACGAAATCCCACCGTGAGCACCCGACAACTTGCGGAAATAAATTGTTGGTCAAGCAGAACGCCCAATAATAGGAAATAACTTCTAAACCCTGTGAATGAGTTTCGCACATTCTAAGTAACGTCAGCGAAGCGCATGCGCATTTGCGCCCTCTCTTCGGTCGCCACAACTAAGCTTGGTTTTTGGCTTGCTTAAAAATCTACGATAAAAGAAAATTTGCCTTCTAAAAGAATGTGACAAACATTCTACTCGAAGGCGCAAGCAGTTTATAGAGTTTCAACATAAGCGAAAGTCTGCTCAAGTAAGGTTATATTTTGTTGTCGGTGGGACACCAGAGGCATCGTTTATATTAAGCTTCTGAGAAGGAACCAGACGATCAAAAACGAGTCCAAAAAAATTGACCTAAACGCGTGCACATTTCGTGGACAGGGAAGGGTCATCTTCTGCCAAGGCAACGCGTGATCCACGTGAGTAACATGAGCCTTCAAAAAATATACAACCTGGGCTGGGAACTTCAGTACCCACCATATTCCCCGAACCCTACATCTCCAGACGACTAGTACTTAGTCCGGTATCTGCAAAACTTTTTGACTGGAAAAATATTCAAGTCGTTCGAGGATGTTTTAAATTTAAGAACAACGCTTCTTTATCAGCAGAAAGCAGGACTTTTACAAAGGTCTACTAAAAAGTCGGCTGGCCGATGGCAAGACGTCATTCAAGACGCCGCATGTTCCAGCAATTTTGTGTTATCATTTTAGGCAATAAAAAACGACACGAACGTCGAAGCAAAGTGTTCGTTTACATATTCAATTTATATACATTTGAATATTCAATTATATATATATATATATATATATATATATATATATATCGTTTGATAGCTATCAAACGAAATCGCAACGGCCAATCACCATAACATATTGAGTGCTAGCAGTCGAAAAGTTGCCGTTCCTATTAGCGGTGAAAGCGTGCCAAAATTCGAATTCTAAAAAGCTCATTCTAAGAACTTATTGAACTACCTGTATATTTATATATATATATATATATATATATATATATATATATATATATATATATATATATATATATATATATATATACAGGTAGTTCAATAAGTTCTTAGAATGAGCTTTTTAGAATTCGAATTTTGGCACGCTTTCACCGCTAATAGGAACTGCAACTTTTCGACTGCTAGCACTCAATATATTATGGTGATTGGCCGTTGCGATTTCGTTTGATAGCTTTTCCCGTGCAACGTATCGGCGTGATTTTTAAAAATTGAGAAAAAAGAGTTTCGAGTGGTTATCAAGCATTTTTATTTCAAAGGTTGGAATGCGACCCAAGTAAAAATTGAGTTAGACGAGACGTACAGTGACTCTGCGCCATGTTTTGCCACTGTTTCCAACTGGATTAATGTGTTAAAAAGAGGTCGCAGGAGCACCGAGGATGAACTACGTCCAGGAGGCCAAAAAACGGCAACTGATGAGGAAAACATAGAGAAAGTGCGAAAAATTCTTGGCACAGATAAGCGAATGAACATTAAGGAAATAGCGGAGGCATTAGGGATTAGTTTAGGCAGTGTGCATTTTATCCTACACGAAAACTTGAAGATGAAAGAGCTTAGAGCAAAATGGCTGCCGCATTTGCTCAACCAAGGACAAAAAGACGCGCCTGTTTTGGCTTTACAGCGAAATTTGGCCAAGATGTCGAACAATCTGTCGGATTTTTGGTGCAGATTCATGACCGTCGATGAAAGCCGGGTTCATCACTACACTCCCGAGACCCAAGAAGCATCTTGCCAATGGTGTGCACCTGATGAAGGACCTCCGAAGAGGGTGCGGACAACGGCATTGACCGGAAAGGTGATGGCTACAGTTTTTTAAGACCAACGTAGAATAATGCTGGTCAAGACTGTTGGACTGCCGTTAGCAAGAACTCATCGTGAAACGGCCCGCTTTGCAGAAGAAGGTTGTCCCGTTTCACCAGGGCAATGCTCCTGCACACAAGTCCCGGCAAGCATCAGCAAAACTGGCCCAACTGAGGTTCGAACTTATTGAACAACCCTCCTATTCTCCAGACCTGGCCCCCTCTGATTATCTCCTCTTCGGACATTTGAAGAATAGTCTCGGTGGAAAGCGTTTTTCCAGCAATGAAGAGGTTAAGGCTGCTGTCAATGCCTATTTTCAGTCTAACGACGCGGAATTCTACTCAAGAGGTATGAAAGCTCTGAAATCTCGGTGAGAAAAGTGTATTGAGCTTCTCGGGGAGTATATCGAATAAGAAAAATTTAAAAACATGATTTGGAAAATTCTCGGTTTTCATTCTAAGAACTTATTGAACTACCTGTATATATATATATATATATATATATATATTTATGTTTTATGTATACTTAATGTGGTTACTTATTTGACCTTAAAATGACTGCCTAGCCCGCCGCTTGACCGCTGCGGTTCAAGAAGGGGCTCAGCTGACTTTCATTACCATCCTTTATAAAACAAGGATGCTGTTATGGTATGCATATGAGTGTGCTATAAATGCATGTGCACCCCATGTAGTAATGCAGGTACATGTATGTTATTATATAGTAATTTCAGTGTATATATTTATTACATGTGTATCATTACAGTTACTAGTCTTCTTGGTGATGATGGCAAGAAGGGATCACGGTCTTCGTACCTCAGGAGGACCAATTTTTATCTACTGGCTTAATTCGTTTATTGTGTCTAACGTCATACTTCAGAGCTTCGTCAGGACACTTTCTACAGGTAGCACATTCAGTGTAAGCATCTTATTGCACACACACATTTATATATTTATTTATTTATTAACACCCGGGCTGGGTAAGTGCGTTTATGTTACATCACAGTGTTTCGACACAACAATCAATCTAGCGTTTTACCAGTTCTGCTATGGACCGAACCGCCGGACAAACCGCGGCGTGGTATTTATCACATTACTCCAGCATTGTTTGCATCGACATTCGTCTTGTGGTTCATGGAAGCCCTCCACGTTGCATCGATGGTGATGAAAACCATGGGCTGACACATTTATATATATTAGGTCCTAGGAATTTAGAAAATCCTCTTAAAATATGTGTGGTGGTTAAGGATCGTGCAAGGACAACTAAGCGCTTTCTTAATCCTAAACCGGAATTTCAGAGTGCATGCAGGACATTTCAAGAAATTTTAGGCTGGGCGGTGAATCATCTGTTTATGTTCCCTCTCGAATAATCTAAGGTCCGTAATAAGCTTATCTGTCTAGTTTTCGTGCCATTGTACATCCTCACCTATGCCAGCCGTATTCTATAGCCCGTTAAGTTCAGCTTATTCAGGACCATCGACAGGACACTATCCTGTTCAGTACCGAGTGTGACAGGATTTGCAGTACGAAGTGTGATATGCTCTGCTTCTGGTTATAGAACAGCAGGCCTCGTAGCACGGTTCTACTCAGGAGCAGTATGGGCACTGTTTTGTTTTCAGTGCGATATTAACTGTAGACCCGGACTGGCGGTGCATCCGCGTTGCATTGCTCTTTTTTGTTCATAGACCTCCTAGCAAAGAACATGTTACCAAGGCCACGTATGGTAACTAGTACATTGGAGCCTGCCGCAGCACTGACGCCACCAGCCAGTCTTCTTTTTTTCGCTCCCTTCTCGCGCTAGCTCTTTTTACTATCGGCATCCATGTTTTGAGGCTTGTCACTTGCAATAATGCTTCATACGCCGAGTGTCTGGTAAATTTCGGTTCAATTGAACACACCCAGGGTTACGTTGTGTTGACTTGCCGATTGTAGCGACTCACTGTGACGCTTGCCGCTGAAGCTCAATATCCTTGCATTCCCTATGAGCAAGAAGATGGCTTCTGTTTCTCCAGTGATGTCTACTCATTTAAGTCCAATGCTAAGTTCGCACGCCGTCGTCATAGGTTCCTCATAGCTAGGTTCCTCAGCATTCAGAAGGTCCCAGTGTGGACTTCTGTGGGATACCAGCCTTAACCTATTTCGTCCACGGGCTTATATACTTCCTGAGCCTGACATGCTAAAAATTTTCGTTTATACAAGAGGCTTTAATTTTTTTTATTTTCAAACGATAGTAGTAAAACTATGTAGTATACTTTCGCGAAGTATGGTTTGAGATTTAATAGAACATGAGCGTTTAGAAAATAAGAAATGGCATTTTGAATCCGAGTCTATGCGTGATAACGTATGATGTGTTTTCAGCACGGCCCGGCAGTCTTCCTAAACAGGGATTCACAGGCGTTTCGTGTGATGTTCGTATCCTTCACCTTCAACTACGCTCTACTATTCGTAAACAACGTTATGCACTGTTTCGCGGACCCACCTCCGATGCACAAACGGCAGAGAACTCCTGATTATACCGTAAGTCAAAAATTATATAGAAAAGCTTTACGCGCTATAATAGTTATTATGTCTAAGCTTTTGCAAGGATTGCTCATTACAAAAACGGTAGCTAAAATAAGTAGACGAGTAATTTATTAAGCGGCAGACTTTTATGGTTGATGGGCGTATTCTTCCTAAAAACAGCTAAAGAGCCAAAATGGAAGCCTCGAACTACATTTGATGATCTAATCACAAAAAGTGCTTCTTTCTTAGCGCGGCTCTATACTTGCCAAACGATCTCAATGTATGACTGCTCGAAGTAATATCTTACATATGCTTACTTGGGTCTGTTTCTACCGGCTATAGTCAACCAAATACAATAATACACACGTAGATCATATCTAATCGCGCGGATGTGCGCAGACAGATTTTTTGCTGCTACTTGCTTAAAGAGATTTTTCTACTTACACATTCAATATAGGAGTGATGTGTATTGTATAATCCAATTTCGCAATCAATGCTTGAAAAACCCATGCTTGATTTTAAGAGGCAGAATGCTCACTCTTGTGGACAACAATTTGATTTAGTTGACCATTATTTCGTCAAAAAATCGTTTCAAATTCAGACAGCAGTTTTGCTGCAACGTTATGCGTTCCTGATATAAAAGGGTGATACACTTATAAAGCAAATAAATCAATCAATCATAAATCTAAGTTTAATGCATTGCACAATTTTAATAGTAGTTTAAAAGCTTTTAACACGTCACTCGAACTGCAGACAGACCAATTAGATAGTCTAGTGTGTTTCCGTTATCTCAATTTTCGGAAATTATTTTTGATGACGCTTGACACGATGAAATCTGCTCATGCCGATTGCTTTATGAACAAATCCAGCACAAAATATTCCTCGACGGCACAAAGTCTTATTGGTAGTTGTGCGTCTGAGCATATTGTCGTCGAACTTGTTCAACTGTATTGAATCATTACAAGTTAGAGTTAGTATTGTACGCGCTCTACAATAATAATAATAATAAAATCACCTTAATACTGAATAGCACTGTACGCAGTATTTCATCAGCCTCGGTTGTTGTATTTCTACGACCGGTACACAGCCCGACATGAGACATCGTCCTTTTCAGTGAGCAAAAAACTCGCTTCAGGTACATTGCAAAATACCTTTCGAGCAAACTAAACTTCGTCTGAGTGAGAGCCTAGACACTTCAAACGATTCCAAACGAGACCTTTAGGGGAAAGCCTCAGCACTGTCAAGACGGACAGTGGCTGGACGTTGCCCACGTCTTAAGAAAAAGACCAAAGCTCCCCGCACTGCCTCGTTGATATGTGCATAAAGATCGTTCCTGTAAAATAGAGTTCAAGCGCAAGGAAACACGTTTTAAAACGATTTGAAGAACTCAAAAGAGTGGCCATCGCAACGTATAACGTCATTGGCAGGTAAGTTGAAGCCCACGGCTGAATGTCTTGGTCTTCTTGTTGCATAGCTTTCTACAGAGGAGATATGCGCTTACTCGCATCCAGGTAACAGTAGGCGGCCATCAGGCCATCCGTGTTAATTACAATTCTGGTCGTGCCGGCCAACATGGTCGAAGAAACTTGGAATTATGCTCAGGAGAGTGCCACTCATTCCTTTGTGCCAGGGGCGTTGTCAATATATATGACCTTCAGGCTCCCACAGCTCGTTTTATGTCTGATTGCCTAATAATGGTCATCTTTCACTCGCTATACCGCTACTTTTATATGGGTCTCGACTGTTTTCACACGCTTTCCTTTAAATAATAAGGAAAACCTAGCGACGTGTTAATAAACTCTTGGTATCAGTCCTCTTTCCATGATCTTCTTGTAGAAATCACAACAAAAGTTTGCCAACAGTGGCCTAGACTACCTTTAGTGCTCGTTGTACTCTAGCTCTGGTAACAATACGTCTTTTCTCAGAAAGTACCGCAGAATATGGTTGGCACATTATACTTGAAAGGACAAATTCATATCATCCTGTTTCAGTGTGAGCGGAGTCAAAGATTGGGACCAGGCACGATGCTGTCTCACGGTTAAACAATAGAAGACTGGTTAAATGATTTTTTTAATTTCTCTGTTCATCTCTGACTAAATGGCTCGCTACCCTACGAGGCCCCAGAACGTATGCTGAAGACTTTTCTCGCTGCTACTTTAAGCTGTCGAGCAGTTTTCGCGGCCCAGCGTGCTCTGTTTGTGGCTAGTTACATAGTAGTTTCACCTAGGTATTTTTGCTGTTGAAGTGGTCAAGTCTAACTCTGCCTTGGAGGTGCAGCAGTCCTTTTACTTTTGCTTCTCGTATGAGCATTCTTCGAGCGCGTGGGCGAGGTAACACAAGCCCGAGGTAACTATGGTCGTAATCTTGTCTATCACGCCCTCTGCCCTCTATCTGCCCTCTGATTAGTGCGCTTTCTATTAATGTATGTAAGAGTTTGCTGCAAGAGTCTACATTCGCGACCCACCACGAGGCTGTCAGGCGCTGTTTCCAAAGAGATAAGTCTACCTGACCTTCAGAAAGCAAGTGCGTACAGGATTACTGATTTTACCATATATGAGCAACATTAACAACAGCTGACACCGGTAGATAATTCCTTGCAGCTACACGATAAAATAAATCTGTGGTTTGAACAGAACGCGTGCGTTCATACATATCAGACCGAAGTACTCCATCAATTAGACCAGCACCTCGGGCATTCGGGCCGTCACGGGTTATAGTTGACATGGACTGTTTCGGACTTTCCAAAACTCATCGTGAGCGACATCTTCCGAGTCTAGACGAGAAGAGAGGAGATAGAAGATTACTATTTTTCTCAGGCATGATCTCGAATGTGTTTATTTTGTGTGACATCTTATCGCACGACTCCGTTCAACCGGACGGACGAGCTATTTCTGCGTCTAAATTGCATACACATATTTTTTGTGTGCTTTTTATTTATGATATCTTATATGTAATACAACATTCTGGTTACATAGTTTATAAGCCTAAAAGCCCGTACACGCAGCACTGATATATATATATATATATATATATATATACACACATAAGGCTGTAATTGTGGTGAGCAAAAGCAGTAGATTAAGAGCTCGTTGTTTGGACGACGGTAATGCCTTTAGATCGACAAGCAGCGGCCATATAGCTTTTGATTTATGATATCTTGTGTGTAAGACAATACCTATTATTGAAAGCCCGTACACGCAGCACTGATATATATATATATATATATATATATAAATATATATATATATATATATATATATATATATATATATATATATAACAAATTACGCAAAAACGTTAAAGCGATACATGCATTTTATGCCGACGACTTAGTAGTGCAGTTGTATCTAAAGGAAGCCTCAGATTGGTGCCAACAAAATCAACTGACAATTAACATCGCCCAAACAAAAGTACTACGATTTAGTAGAGGCGGATCGTACGCTGCACATGATCGATGCATTAAGATAGGGGGTGTAAATATTGAACTCGTCAATCACTTTTGCTATCTAGGAATAACAATGACCCCCCGGCTGTCATTCAGCAGACATATAGAGGAAATGCGTAGCAAGGCTACCGCGGCTACCATTCTGGTGGGAGACGTTACTGACATAGAACTAAACATCGCGCTAACATTGTTTAGAATTAAAATTGTTCCTATAGTAAGATACTGCCTTTACGCAATTTCCCATTATCTTACAATGTCAGACCTTAAAAACATGGATAAATTAAAAATTTATTTCATAAAGCGCACGTTAGGCTTGCCGAAGAACGCATCGGCAACGCTAGCACTAGAACTATGCCACGAGCGCACACTAGTAGAAGATTTAGTACTAGACAAGATACCGTTCAGTACACAAATCTTAGAAACCTACAGAGAATATCGAGAAAACCGCAACATGGCATTTGTAAATGGGTCGCTATGTCGAGGGTCCTGCTTTTGCAGCAATAAATGGAAACTATCATGACAAATAAACAGATCTATAATATGCCGAACAACATGTCATGGTTACCACCATTTCCTATGCTTAGGCGGAAACTGTTATGAAATCGACGAGTGCGTATGTAAATATTGTGGAGAGTGCAATATCGGACGTTACCACATACTCACCTGCTCGTTCATTGACACATCATCACTACAATCAAGCGTCAACGATATTCTTAGCCTACAAAATGATATGTGAACTATTGTTATGCTACCAATTCATGGTGATTAAATCCGAAACTTTTGCATATATATATATATATATATATATATATATATATATATTGTATAAGGCTGCAATTGTGGCCACTGAAAGCAGTAGATTAAGAGCTCGTTGTTTGGGCGACGGTAATGCCTTTAGGTCGACAAGCAGCGGCCATATAGGTCGGCACCGTTTCCGTCTCGACTCTGCTTCATTTGGTTTACGCAGTACGTATGGAAAGCATACAGCAAACAGCTTGAGATCCAAGACTTGCCTCTCGTCGACGAGGATCTCCATAGCGAAAGCGCTTTCCAAGATCTCAATAGAAATCTTGCGAAAGTTCCGCGTGGCGTACCGTAAGTACCACGAGTCATACCCTTAGTACCATTACGAAGAGATCATCTGTCTCTTTTTCTGTAAACATACACTGCCACAGTGTTTAAGCCATTGCATTTAGCGTACGCTCATTTATTCTTATTTGCGACTTGAACCGTCAGCTACTGGCTCTAATGGTTCGAGATTCCTTTTTCCCGACACTCAAAAGTGCCGGATAAACTCCGCACTGCGATTGTGTGCCCAGTGCTCAATTTTGTAAGAGGCCCGATTCCTTAACCGCCGTATCGTGCAATTTCTAAAAAAGGGTTATGGGAACTGTTACTTACGATAATTTCATCATGAGGCCTGATGAAGACATATTTGTCAAAATATATACTGCTCAGGTAAAAACTTTACACTCGATTTGTGAGGGTAAGTGGTTAAATTTTCACGTGAAGCAACTTTCCCGTTCGAACTCAATAATTCGTAGACCTGATATATCTTTCATAACCATTCATTGTATATTCGACATTTACTCGTTAAACAGACGATACGATACATACTTAGTTAGGTTTCACTCGTGACTGTTGGTCTTTCGTGTGTAGACTTCATATTAACTTGATCTCTATGCGGACGGGTGGCGGAACTTCTGCTTTGTAGGCTTGACAAGAGCGGCCGAAGTGTTCTACCGGCAATCTGGCGCACGTTCCAAAAGCCGATCCTGGGCAGCCTAGTGATTGGGCTGCTGATCGACTTGTTTCAGCTCGTTCGGCCAATTTTACTGCAGGCGTTCCTCGCCCTCATGATGGACAACAACGAACCGTCGTGGAAGGGCATCGTCTACTCCCTCCTGATGTTCGCCTCGATCAGCATACAGTCGCTCTCCGACTCGTTCTATGCGTACTACATGCAAGGCATTGCCGTGCGTGTGCAAATGTCCATCATGTCGCTTGTTTACAGGTATATATATATATATATATATCTCCGGATATATTAAAAACATCTGTAAATAAATGAGTCCTCCAGCCCAAATTCTAAAAATTCTACTTAACACCGTTATGTAATATGAAAGATGATCACACACTTAAAAGAGCGGGCAGACACGAGCAATAATTTTCTTTATTATTATTAAATAATAATAATTATTATTATTATTATTTTTTATCTAAGTGCCCTGAATAGTCACAATTGTTTGAATTAGTGTAATTATGTAAATTTCAAGCTCAATGAAGAATTATTGAACTTAAATATGTTAGCCGTCCAAAAAGACGGTCCCATAAAAAAATTTAAAACAATATATATATATATATATATATATATATATATATATATATATATATATACAAATACGATCGTTGTGTTCGTAATGTGACGATTCAATTTTAACGCGCCGACTGACTGGGTGCTTGTGAGAGCCGGCGATTTACTATTATATTGGGGCCGCACATCCTGTCCCGGTTTAGTAACACATGCCCAACCAAGAGGACAATGCTTCACAACATTCTGTGTAAATTAAACAAGAATTTAATTTGCTTCTTTTTTCGTTTTTGTTCTTCACTTAGCTTTCTCAAGCCTTTTTTTTTATTATTACCAGGTTAAACAGGACTATAAATTACTTGTACATGATTATCATTCGCAGTTGTGACCGGTTTACCAATAGAGATTTGCTGATAATCACCAATGATATTGACGTTTGCCTTCCTCACTGCCTTATCATACAGGAAGTCGCTCCTGCTCTCGCCTTCGGTCAAGACCAACACGGGTCAAATCATGAATCTAATGTCTGACGACGCCGCCAGTCACAAGGAGATCGTACTGCTCGGCAATACAATCCTTTCGATACTATTGCGACTCGTGTACACGGTTTGGTATCTGTGGATCCTGCTGGGCTATGCACTGATGACTCCCATTGTAATCATGATCCTGACTGCGCCATTCAATCTCATTTTTATTGGACTTTTGGCGAAGTACCAGGTAACTATCAACTAAACTTGTAATTAGTCATATATACACTACAGCTATGGTCGAATATCGCTCGCTGAAATATATATAAGCGATAATCGGCCATTGCTGCAGTGTACCCGATGTACGGAGCGTAAAAAAACAACATTTTACATAATCCTTAAACGCAGTATTTGTCTTTCTAATGTAAACAAATTGAAGTAGTCTTGAGAACGTCAGTCATTGCTTTGCAGTCAAGTGGTTGCGACAATACAGTTTATTCGATGGCGGTGAGCTTTGTTCTCTCTGAGGTACCGCCCCCACTTGCACATTGTGAACTTCACTTAGGGCATAAGAATGAGGAGTACACGCACTGCTGAGGCTCCGCCAGAAGGATACTGCGCGATCCGGCAGTAAGAAGGTGGGCGGCCCTGTTTAGAAGAAATCCTCTAGAAATTTTTCGGAGGGAGAGTAGGATGTTCGAGTCCACATCGCTTGAATGAGCTACTGTTGTAACGCGTCCGATGACAAACCTGACTAGAGCACCAGTTCTCTATCTAGACCACGCTGTCGCCACACGATCCGTCCTATTGCGAATCTTTCCGTCGGCTGTGTAAATGCTGGCTAGTGCTGCTTTCCTCTGCAGCGACTGTATTTGGGCGAGATTTTGCCGCAAATCGCCAATTTCGGAAAACGACCCAATTGTATCGTCTCAATATAGGGGTGCGTCCGGCGCAAAGAGCGAGAGTTATAGCTGCTCCTTTTTTCTCGGTTGGTGCGGCGACCGTTGCTAATATTTTACTTGAAACAAGCTCTTGTTGGGCAACTAGACATGACACGGATGCATATACGAGTATTCTGAGCGCCAGATACGCCAAACCCGCCTTGGTTTAGACGCCCCAATTCGCCCGGTGATAGGCACGACAGTAATCGCGGCCTCAAGTTAGTGCTAGTCAACAGAGTCGAGTGTCCAACGAGGGTGAAACCTGAAGCAGTGATTGCGTGTCTTATGAAAAGTATAGCGCGGAACATTGGACAGACATCTGTACCTACGGAAGTACAACAGGCCTGCGGCGTCGGCGGATTCTGTGGGAGTGGCCCTTTTCTGGGGTGAGTGGCGGGTAGATATAGAGATCCACAAATTTCCTGACGGCATCAGGACTTGACGGCCGTACCATTAGACGGTGCAATGTTGGGGCGTGATGGCATCCTCTTGGGCAAGCTGTTGATCGATCGTAAGCAGATTGAAACAGTGTTGCACGGTGGGGCGGTGCGGTTATTGCATACCCCGAGGATGCATACCCCAAGTTAGTACTGCAGAGTGACGACAATCACGTTTTTGGTCGAGCAGGTCTCCAAAGCGATGGCGGCGTGGTCTAAGGGACTAGTGCGCTAGTCATGGTTGTCATCTACCAGAGTGTCGCCGGTTTGATCCGTGTTGTTGATCGAATTTTCTTTGAGCAATGCTCATTGAGAATAGATGATAAATCATACCGCTGAAAGTCAGCGGCCATGCTGCCACAAGGACTGTTGGGGAACCCTAGATATCTTAACATGTCCGGCCCGCGGTGCAATGAAGGTGTACCTCAGGTTAATTTCCAAGCCCGTAGGGGACTAAGGATAGTCTAGTTCTCTCAAGGAGACTCTAGTTCTCCAAAAAGGCTCGGAGCCTGTATCAGTACATGACTAACAATGTGATTAGTAGTAACGGGCACAAACAAATACAATGATGATCGAAGAATACCTTTATAACGCATACGCAACCCGTCACACACTTGCAATAAGCCACACTGTACCATTGACACCGACAAGGATTGAGTTTCTAGTTGAACATTTATCGACTCAATACATCACTCCATCTGCCCTATACTACTTACTAACGGATTATATTAGCTCCAGAACACACATAGACGAACCGATTTTCATAACTTGAGTTCTAAATCTACTTACTATAGTCTAACTTAACACCGATCACCACCAGTTAGTGGCCGTACTAACACAATTTTCGTCAAATTTGTCGCACTTTTATTTGCAGACCCTCAAACCTAACTCACTCTTACCATAATAGAAGCCTAAAATGGAGTGGCAGGGTTATCAACTGGTTTTGCAATTATTCATATGCTGCGGCATCCTCTAAAAAGTCCTAGCCAAAGTGTTTCCTTTAGGTACGTTTTTTTGATAGAATGTGCGATGACCATGACTTTATTTGTTCTTTTCGTAAGGCTAATGTATGTATACGGTTTTGCACTTTTTTGTTGTTGGCTCACTTCTTTCTTGAATTAGCCTTCTTCACCCAGTACAACAAGACTTTATTGCCCGTCGGGCTGCTTGAACCCAGTTTTTTGATAACCTAAAATTGGGCTACGTTTTTAACCCCCAATCAAAGAATGCGTATACTTTGATTAAAAGTCCCTTTCGACAGTGCCTTGCTCTCTTTATGAACATTCATTCCGGTGACCAACTCAGTCAGGATCCTTCTTGTTCCCAGCAGGCGCCGCCCACTTGCCCTTATGTAAACAATTTTTGTTTTTAACAAAAATAAACATTTGCTTCCTAGTGAGAACTATCTCGAATATTACTGAAATTGCACTTTACCGTGCACCGTTTGCGGTCTTGCGGTACTTCAGGATGAGGTGCTTCTAAGATAGAGAACTGCAATTCTACCTAGTCGAAGCATACTCTGTCAATCGCACACAGTTCCTCAGTGCTCCAACAACTTGCGGAGTTCAACGGTACAATCCAACGAAGGCACCGGCTTTACCACCACGTCTAATCTCATAAGCAGACTGTTCACTACTAGGCGCATGGTAACATGGGCGCACGCTCAGCCAGATCACGCACCCCTACCTATCAACTACAGGCAACTAACTATGGCCCCAGACAACTCCTACAATGCTGAGTGATTGACTACAAAACCACTGTGTAGTGAAAGTGACCTTATGTAGTAGCTGTGTAGTGGCTATATCTTATGATTTTTCGGAGCAGAAACTCGACGTGTTGTGGATGTTGTGGATCTTAGGTGGACATGCTTCAGATCAAGGACGAGCGGCTTCGGCTAATGAACGAACTCGTGACCAGCATGAAGGTGATTAAGCTGTGCGGCTGGGAGTTGGGTTTCCGTTATATGGTGCAAAAGACGCGCTCGAAGGAACTGCAGCTGATTCGAAAGTCGCTGAACGCGATGGTGGGCCTGTCGATTCAGTGGAAGCTGGCGCCGTTATTTATGTCGATTGGCGCCTTCGTCTCGTACGTGTTCATCGATCCGACGAAATTCCTCAAGGCCGACGTGATTTTCGTCTCGCTGTCGCTCATAGGCGAGCTCGGATCGTCTTTCGGTAAGTGTGCGCGAACTCTATCACCTAGCTAAATCCGGCCGACGCTACGCCTGCTTGCCCGTTCTCTTCACCCTCAGCACTTCTCGGGCCCTTAAGGCGCGCCGCCAGCTTCGTCATTATTTGCGAAGCTCCAGTCCAGTCCAGCGCAATCGGCGCAAATACGACGACGACGACACCAAGAGATTAGGCTTCGTTTAACGTGGCAATTCAGTCCCACAGAAAGAGATCGAGAGAGAGAGAGAGTCACTAAAGTCGACATGGAGTTTATAATAGACAAGATTTTTGCAAATGATTCGGTTTAGTGATGGTAGTGCTAGCTGCATTCTGCTGTAGGATGTAATAGACAGGATTTTTGTTATTGATTCGGTTTAGTGATGGCAGTGAAGTCATGTGATGCACCTCGACTAGAGCCCTGCGCTATCAGTTTCGCTGTGATGTTGTTATCATCCCACTTCATATATTATAATATATATATATATATATATATATACTATTTTTTGTGTGCCACATTTAGCGTTAAAATGTGCAACGTATTTTCTACGTGTAATAGGAAGAACCGGCTAATGGAGTTGCGCAAACAATAACAGCATCGGGATGAGTTTTTAGCCAGAACACGCGATACCTACCTTCAGCTGCAAGTATAAATATGAAACAATCCACCCGTGTGAAAATTGCCCAATTGTTAATAAGCTAATTTTGAGAGGAATGCACTTTTACAGTGTACATGTATCATTTCCTTACCTTATACCATCCCCGTCAGTAGCATATGAAACGAGGAACTTTATCATCATTTTTATTTAGCATATTTAAGAGGTGATCGCGTGTTATCGTCGGGTAGAGGTAGTGGTGGTACCCCCTTGCCGAACCTCGATAGGCGGGAGGGAGGGGCATCTGCTGGCCTGTGAATTCGGGCCGGCGGGCACTCCTGCCATATACCAACGCGTAATCTCCGTTGGTGGGGGGAGTGAAGGTATCTCTCTCTCTTTTGCTGTACATATATTATTTCCTCATACCATCTCCGTAAGTAGCATACGAAAAGAGGAACTTTAAACTTCACAACACAATTCGACATCAACAGTCTCTATTCGTATTGGTGTCGTCCGTGTAGAGCAGCCGTAGTGCAATGCGCGTACCCGTTAGTAGTGTCGTATTTGCTCGCTACAGCGCATGTTGCGATTAGAGCTTATTTGAAGCGAACTTGTTGAAGCGAGCGAGCGGTTACGAGCCTGCTCATTCGAAGCTAAGCTTTTGAAGGTAGTCTAAAAGGGCAATTGAGGCGGCTTTGAGCGAAAACGCGTCGTGTGCGACCTGTTGCCGACGTAAGCATAGTCGCAGGCTGGTCCCGCCTATTACTGACTAAAGCCTCCACATCCTTGTGTGTCGTCGGTGTCGCGCATGTTTGGCCGCCGCGCTCGCAGCCGCCCTGCCGGCGCTCATCACGAAGGTGGCGAAGAGTCGCGCGAGCATCAAGCGTATGAACGACTTCATCAACGCCAAAGAGATTGAACGCTACGTCACCCGTTTGCCACTTCCCCCGAAGGGTGACCCCAACTGGGTGACAGCCGCCATCCGCAGGGGCACGTTTATCTGGGCTCCAGGTAGGTGTCGACGTTACTCACCCTTTGACGCTGATTTACGTACTATTTATATTTTTATTTTTATTTTTATTTTTATTTTTTATTTTATTTATATATACGGTCAGTAAGAGGTAGTTCAATTGCTGCATATTCTATAACACAGTGTACGCACGCGCAGAGAATCGCATCTAACCAATCGCTGCATCAGTTGCACCAAACCTTGACAAACGACGACACTACGTGGCACTGATGATGCGGGCTGCTATTCACTGTATTTCTGATTCTTCCCGTAGATCCCGACAAAGAGGAAAAAAAGAAGAAGAAGGAGCAGGAAGGAGGTGAGGATGACATTGACGCCATGGGCGATCAGAAGGAAGAAAAAGAGCAACAGTTCCAGTTGACGGACATTACGATGTCGGCGAAAAACGGCCAGCTTGTGGCAGTCGTTGGTCCGGTTGGCTCGGGCAAATCGTCTCTGCTCGGCGCCTTTCTTGAGCAGGTGATCAGGGTGAAAGGCAGGGTCTATATCTGTGGTAAGTTGTACCTACCTGCTGATAAAGCTGCTGCTGCTGCTGTTGTTGTCTTTTCAGTCGATATGCATACGTAAGTCTGTCGTGTTAGATGGCCACTCTAGAGGCCACCTCCGACGCACTCTCTAACGTAAGCTGCTAGCTAGGTCAGTATAGGCTGATGCATCTAGTAGTTGGCTAGGGTCGTTAGTTATGCCGATATGTTTGTAGCAAGAAAATAGATACGCAGAGAGAAAGTAAAACTACGTAGGGTTTCCAGGCGCATTACTTCTGTGCAGCACCGCAGTATGTTGTTGTGCAAAGATAATCGTTGTCTTATAACGGTATGTCATAGCAGCCAGCACCCAGCAGGCTGCACGTCTGTGAGCGAATGTGAATTGCAGCTTTCCAGGTTAAAATGTCAAACGGTCAAAACTAAGGTCTATGTAAACTGTTCTGTATTTCTTAATTTTTATTTAAAACATGTTATAGGACGTAGGATATACGTGTAATTTTAAAATAAATAGCGCCGTGGCCCAAGGCGGAAAGCACCGTAACGAACCAAAGTGCAGGCCAATCAGGAACGCATGCTCGATAGTTGTGCTTAGACCGATTTTGGCGTACGAATCCGAAACGGATGGGTTTGCGGCACATTGCATTCGTGTGCAAAGCTTACCTCCATAGTAGCATATTACATTCCTATAATTTCTAAGTAGAGTAAACGCGCAGATTCTACGGATTATTTTTATTAATTTATTAGCTTCCGTAAACTATATGTCGTGGTGAGGAATATGTGCTTAGGACTTCAGTCGTCGGGAATCAGACAACACAGAAATGAGGCAGTGTGTTTAACGTATATGGTACGTGCATTCTGCGGTTGTTGCGAGCAACGGTAGCATGCGCTCAGGAATGAGCATTTTCTTCATAGTTCAATGCGAAACGATTAGACAGCAAAA